>CM076570.1:132892364-133477310 GCA_034641835.2 Pinus albicaulis | reverse complement strand
ATATAGGAGTCCATGATTACAATATAAATCCTAGTGGAACCTGATGTAATCTAATAAAACTGGCTAATAATAGTGTAAGGGCACAATAATAAAAATATGGGGGTTATAGGGGTACAACAATAACAATAAGTGGGGCTGCACTAACATAATAAGGGACTACACTATTAATATAGGGACTTAACATGCCCCTCTCCTTCAAACAAGTGTTGTCCTCAACGCTTGATTATTTCTTGATGCTTCTGTATAAAATTCTCATCCTCCCATGTGAAATATTTTACAGGAAATTTCTTCCACTTGCTGAGATACTCTGAAATTGATCGTACTTTTCGATTTCTTGTTTCTATGACTTCTTCATAACTTCTTTTGATGTGATGTTGATCTTCCTGTTGTTTCATTAGATTCTGCACCAAAGTTGGGTTATCCTTTGAGAGTTGGAGAACTTGTTGATGATGCTCGATGTGATCTTCCATTAATTTATCATCCATATTTGCTATTATTTGATCCTTCAAACCATCCAAATTAGCCTCCATTTCTACTTTTAAACCATCTATTTCATCTTCAATTTCTCTTCGTAAGATTGAAAATTGTTGCACTTGGTACCGTAATTTTGATATCTCATACTGCAACTCTTCCTCTTCATGCATCATAGTATAGATTTCTGAGGGATTAATGGGTATGGAATTATTTTTTGGAGGCATTATATAACCCAATGCTGATAAATATTCTTCAATATGCCCTTGGAATCACTTCAAACTGCTTTTTCAAACAAACGTTATGCAATTTTAAAAAAATAAATACACACCTTTTTCTTGCTTTTGAGGAGCTCGATATTGAAATTGGATTATCTCTGTGATTGCAGAACTTCAATATCTGAATTTAGGTACCAACGTATCCCTCTAAATTATCTTTCGAATGCTACAGGTCTGACCTAATTTGGATTCTCCAAGACAAAGTTGTGTCCAATCTCCCACAATGACCTAATTATGGACTGGTTCAGTAGAGCGAACTTGTACGACTTGCCACGTGTCACTGTTTTGTCCTTTGTCTCTGAAATTGATAGAAAAGAAACTAAAGTCTGTGTACTTGTGACCAATTTTTACGGCACTCAATCCGATGCCCAGAGAGAGAGTTATTGAAATTTTCCCACGATCACCTCTTTGAGATGAAATTCAGGAGCCTGAAAAAGCACTACCTTCCACAGATGATATCTCCAAAAATATTGCGAACCAAGCTCTGAAATTTTTTGAAAAATTTCCTGAGGATTTCAGCTTCGCCCCATATGAATTTCAGATTCTGAACCTTCGTAGAAAAAAATTTATAGCGCAAATTCCACGATGACCTATTTAGGAGCCTGAAAAAAGACCTAATTTCCACAAATCATATCTCCGAAAATATTTCGAACCAAGCTCTGAATTTTTTTGAAAAATTTCCTCAAGATTTCAGCTTCACACCCTAAAAATTTCAGCTTCTGAAATTTCGTATAAAAAAATTTATAGCGAAAATGCCACGATGACCTGTTTAGGAGCTTGAAAAACGACCTAACTTCCACAGATGATATCTCCGAAAATATTGCGCACCAAGCTCCGAAATTTTTAGACAATCGTCCTCAGGATTTCAGCTTCATACCCTAAACATTTCAGCTTCTGAAAATTTGTAGAAAAAAATTTATAGTGAAAATGCCACGATGACTTGTTTGGAGCAGCGAAACCCTAGAATCCAAAGCTCTGAAACCAAATGTTGTGTAACCAGCTCCAAAAAGAGAAGAAAAGAGATATCAACGCCTTAGAAATGAGCCACTTCGAGGGGGAAACCTCCAATACATTACATAAATGAGTAATTCTTGGATGATACAAATGAACAAAACCTCCTTCTATAGGAGTCCTTAGAGCCCTGATATAATCCTAGTGGGAGCCCATGATGTAATCCTAGCCGACCTAACACAATAATGTAATAGTGTGAGGGCACAATAATAAAAATATGGGGGTTATAGGGGTACAATAATAACAAAAAGGGGGGGCTACACTAACATAATAAGGGGCTATACTATTAATATAGGGACTTAACATGCCCCTCTCCTTGAGCAAGTGTTATACATAAACGCTGTGATTGTTGTCTGTTGATATACAATATAAAATTCTCATCCTCCCATGTGAAATATTCTACAAGAAAGTTCTTCCACTTGATGAGATACTCTGAGATTGATCGTTCTTATCAAGTTCTTGTTTCTATGACTGCTTCATAACTTCTTTCGATGTCATGTTGATCTTCCTATTGTTTCATTAGATTCTGCACCAAAGTTGGGTTATCCTTTGACAGTTGGAGAACTTGTTGATGATGCTTGATGTGATCTTCCACTAATTTATCATCCATATTTGCTATCATTTGATCCTTCAAACCATCCAAATTAGCCTCTATTTCTGCTTTTAAACCATCTATTTCATCTTCAATTTCTCTTCGTAAGATTGAAACTTGTTGCACTTGGTACCGTAATTTTGATATCTCATACTGCAACTCTTCCTCTTCATGCATCATAGTATAGATTTTTGAGGGATTAATGGGTATGGAATTATTTTTTGGAGGCATTATAGAACCCAATACTGATAAAAATTCTAAAATATGCCCTTGGAATCACTTCAAACTGCTTTTTCAAACAAATGTTATGCAATTTTAAAAACCAAATACACACCTTTTTCTTGCTTTTGAGGAGCTCGATATTGAAACTAAATTATCTACGTGATTATGAGCTAATATCTGAATTTGGGTACCAACGTATCCCTCTAAATTATCTTTCGAATACCACGAATTAAAACAATTGGATTGTCCAAGACAAAGTTGTGTCCAATCTCCCACAATGACCTAATTATGGACTGGTTCAGTAGAGCGAACTTGTACGACTTGCCACGTGTCACTGTTTTGTCCTTTGTCTCTGAAATTGATAGCAAAGAAACTAAAGTCTGTGTACTTGTGAACACTTTTTACGGCACTCAATCCGATGCCCAGAGAGAGAGTTATTGAAATTTTCCCACGATCACCTCTTTGAGATGAAATTCAGGAGCCTGAAAAAGCACTACCTTCCACAGATGATATCTTCAAAAATATTGCGAACCAAGCTCTGAAATTTTTTGAAACATTTCCTCAGGATTTCAGCTTCGGCCCATATGAATTTCAGATTCTAAACCTTCGTAGAAAAAACTTTATAGCGCAAATTCCACGATGACCTATTTAGAAGCCTGAAAAAAGACCTAACTTCCACAAATCATATCTCCGAAAATAGTGTGAACCAAGCTCTGAATTTTTTTGAAAAATTTCCTCAAGATTTCAGCTCTGAAACTTCGTGAAAAATTTATAGCGAAAATGCCACGATGACACATTTGACTTGAAAAACGACCTAAAGTCCACGAGATGATATCTCCAGAAAATATTGGGGTGAATGACTCATTTTAGACGATCGTCTCGGGATTTCGGCCATTACCTAAACATTTCGACTTAAAAAAAAATTGTAGAAAAAAATTATAGTGAAAATGCCGATGACACAATTTGGGCAGCTGAGAAACCCTAGAATCAGCTGCGAAACCAAATGTTGTATGGCTCGAAAGAGATATCGCGCCTTAGAAATGAGCCACGAGGGGGAAACCTCGATACATTACATATCTATTAATTCTTGGATGATACAAATGAACAAAACCTCCTTCTATATATAGGAGTCCATGGGGCCACAATATAATCCTAGTGGGGCCACAATGTAATCCTAGCCGACCTAACAATAATAATGTAAGGGCACGATAATATCAATATGGGGGTTATAGGGGTACAATAATAACAAAAAGGGGGGCTACACTAACATAATAAGGGGCTATACTATTAATATAGGGACTTAACAAAGAACCATTGATTATTATGAGAGATCATGAATGTTTAGTTTTCAAAAGAACCGATTTCCCTCATTAACCTATGCAGGACATGTTTTTGGTCTGTATGCAACTTGGGTTGAACTTGAATATTTTTTTTGGCTAAAAAACAACTTAGTAAAAAAATTACCTTTAGTGTTATGGATAGGAGCTTTACATGTTTTCAGTGGAACTATTAGAGCATCCAAAACATTTTGAGAAACATGAATTTCCTGAACAAGATCATATACTCTTGTTAGCAAAGAATAGAAGCATGCCAATGGAAGACTACAAAGTTTTTTCAAGAGAATTTAACCTCTTTTTAGCTATATGGAGACAAAGCAACGTAATTACATCAAATATGTCCCTCTGCAGGCTTGGGTTGGGAATATTTCATGATGAGATTGAGACATGTCTTTACAAGCAATAAATACAAAAAACAAGATGGTGTAGTCATCGAACTTATGCAGTAAACATAATAGATGATGAAATCAACCATTGATCAGTTTGAGAGATCACATATGGTTTAGTTGTCAAAATAACTGATTGCCGTCATTAATCGACACAGGACTTGGTTTTTGTCAGTAAGCAACTTGGGTTTAAATTGAATTTCGTTTTTGGCCAACAAACAACTTAAGAAAAACTTTACCTTTAGCATTATGGATAGGCTCTTTACATGTTTTCAATGGAACTATTAGAGCATCCAAATTTTTTTTGAGAAACATAAATTTTCTGAACTAGAGCATATACTCATATTAGCAAAGAATAAAAGCATGCCAATGGAAGACTTCAAATTTTGCTCGAGATAATTTAACCTCCTATTAGCTACACGGAAATAAATAAACATAATCACATCAAAGGTGTCTCTTTGCAGACATGGGCTTGGCAGACATATATTATATTCCTTCGGTGTACCTTGCACCTTTAGGGACAATTGCGAGTCCTATTCTCTATGGATCTTTTCGTTATTCCCCTAAACCTATTCTATAATGGTATGGGGGGATGAAGTGTATTTTTGTATTGTGAAGTTATTTTTCCTTTGAGGTTGTTGTTTTCACACCCCTTTTCTAGTTGAATTACTTGTGGGAGGACATAGTTATCATTAAGAGGTATAGAGTGATTTCTTTGTATCAATGCAATTGCATATTTGGATACTAATGTTTGGTGTGGATTTGGAATTGTTTGAATGCCCCTTGGATATTTTTTTGGTGTAACAATATTAGCCAAACTTTGTTCTTACAATTTTAACATATGTCTAACAGTTACATTTCAGCTTCATTTTTATTGATCATTGTATTTTGACATCTTGAATTAAATAATGATGAGAAACACTCTCAATTATTTTTCTAGACCCCATAGCCAGTAGGATTCAAACGTGAAACTCATTATTCATAATTTCATCCATACACTCATTGTTTTTTAGTTTTTGGCACACAAATCAAAATTTTAGAGGCAGATGTTTATGTTGTCACAACAGATTTACATGATCCACAAGGTGAAAATTCAATCTTTGGTGTAATTGAAGATTTTAGGTTTGATAATTATAGGTTATTTATAGGCTATAAATTTCTTCTAAATTTCACTTCTAATTGAGTATTCAACTGAACATATTGAGTATATGATACACAACTATTTTTCCTTTCGCCCACTTTTCATAGCTTCCAGAACCATTAGGTAGGGACCTGTACCCTCGATGCTATTTTGTTTGTTTAGTAAAATATTTTTCAATATTTTACAAAAATTTATAATTCATTGGAAGTTGTAGAATTAACAATTTATAAAATTTCAAGGTCTAATTCTTTAAAGGGTGCTAGCTCAATGGAAGAGCACCTACTTTACAAGCAGTAGGTTGGTGGTTCGATTCCATCATGCCTTGATATTGATACACAATGGTAACTACTATTTTTTGGTGTTGGAGGTTTTTTTTTTATCATCACCAATGAGTTTATGGTAATATTTTTCGACCCTCACCAAAATATGAGATGGTGATGGTCAATGAATGCCACCATATATATGCATCAATAGTGACATTCAATTTTTGGTGACATAGAATCTTTTGACCATTACTAATGAGCTTATGGTGACATTTTTTTAAGCTCACCAACATATTAAATGGTGATAGCCAATGAATTTTGAAATATATATACATCAATAGTTATGTCCATGAAAGGTCCATCACAATAAATCATTGTTGTTCATATGAAATTGTGACAGTCACTATCTGTCATTATAATTATTATTCATGATGGACCTTGAATGTCACCACAACACCTATAATTTTGGTGACACCACCTTTGGTGACATTCAATTATTTGTTGACAAAGGGTAAGGTCCATCAACATTTTTCATATGAAATGGTGACAGTAATTATCCATAATTATAAATCATTATTGGTGACGAACCTTGATTTTCACCACAACACCTATACTTTTGGCGATGCCACCTTTGGTGAAGTTCAATTTTTGGTGACAGAGGCTCTTATGACCGTCACCAATGATCTTATGGTGACATTTTTCGACCCTCACCAATGTCCTTTTTTCTTGTAGTGTGCATTGGGTCTTTTTCAAGCAAGGATCCGCAGAGCATGTACCATATACCCAATCCAAAATATAAATACAATAAGGAATATGTTGAAGCTTTTATAAAGGAGCACGAACACCCATCGGAACAAACCAGACCTTGGAGGAAGGACCCAAATAAACATAAAGCGGAAGAAAGTAGTAAGTACTCAGTTGATTCTCTCATTGGTCCATTTTCCCAAGTTGATACTATGATGTGTAGGTTGCATGCACAATCTGCTGTGTCGAAATTCCCTAATGATTGGGTACCTCTTATTGATGGAGCCTCTGAGGGATATATATTTAATTGGGCCACTATACTTTATGATAATTTTGCTGCTCATAATTTAGATTTTAGTAAAGGTAACAATATATCTCAAAATAAAATCCATCCTTTCTATGTGTCTGCCTATGATCATGGATGCTTTATGTTTTTCAATGGATTTTACTTCCGTGTGCTGGAAATGGACTCTCTAAGGTATAAAAATGATACATATCTATCATGATGTCCTATGGAAATCAAAATATGAGGAGCACTTTTATCAAATCTGTCACATAGTCATATTGCCAATTTATAAATTTATTTTTTGGTCTAAGCCACCTCGAATGTCTCTAGAAGCTGAATATGACCTTCTAGAATAGCTAACCTTCCTTTGGATTTATTACAACTATCCTCAGGAAAAAGTGTTAAGTACTAATTTTCAGATTGCTAGTTCTTCACGGTTAGTAGTACCTCCTCAAAATGAAGGTGTTGTGATTTCTTCTTCTTCTCAGGAAGAAGGATTTTTATTTGATCCTAAATTGGATGAAATTTGGAAAGAGTTTAGCCTAACTCTAAATTCAAAAAATGATGAGCCTCTAACTGTAAAATATTCACAACAAACTAATATTCAATAAACTCCTAACCATCCTCAACAAAGTTCTAAAGTAAAGAATACTAGTAAATATCATGTTAAATATGAGTAATATATTGAAATTATTCCTTCCTTTCCTACCTCCAAAATTTATTTTAATATTGGGGAGATCCCTTCATTGGATATTTATATAGTCCTCAACACAAGGTCGTAGTGAAAACATGAAGAAAGAAAAGAAAGCTAGATCAATCACAAGAATTAGTATCCATAAATATCTCCTCTTTTGAAGTTTTATGGAAGGGCTCTACAACAAAACCAAAGGAGGAGATAGGGAGACCCACTCATTTTATCATTACTTATGCCTCAAAAATTATTGATAAGGTTGTAGAATTTTAATAACATCTAAAGGAGAAAGAATAGACAAAAATCTTGCTTGAGCACAATCTTGAGATTGAGAAGCATAGGATCAATGAAAAATGTCAGTCATAGTTGACAGAGTTATAGCACAATTTTGACTCCCCACTAGTAGAAAATGATGAAATTAGTGACTAGGTGACTACAAATGTTAGTCATTCCAATTATTTCAAGTGAATTACTACTAATTTTGAGCAATTTTAAGTGATCGAACTAAAAATGACTAGTTTAGTCTAGGAATAAAATATACGACTAGATAATAAGTGACCAAACTAAAAGTGACTAACTGAAATGACTAATTTATTACATGACTAAAATAAATGACTATAGAATAAGTGACAAAATTAATAATGATTAACGTAAATAACTACTATAGTCCAAGAATAAAAATATCACCAAATAATAAGTACAAGAAGTATATGAATTATTCATTTATGTTAGTAATTTTTAATTGTGTCCCTTCATTAAAAAATTTAGTCACCACAAATTTCCCAAGTGAAATACTACAAAAAATGAGCAATTTTAAGTGACCCAACTAAAAACAACTAACATAAATGACTAATTTAGTCGTGGGTTAAAATATACAACTAGCTAATAAGTAATACAACTAAATTGAATAATGTGAATGACTAATGTAAACTAAACTATGAATAACTTCTAATAGGGTATTTTTGAGCTACCTAGAACTACTTGAAGTTTATTAATAACATTATTCCAAAAAAGTAATGGGATTCCTATGACTATTTGATTTTATTAATAACAGTATTCATAAAATTAGGTATATTTTCCACCTCCTTAAAGGTTAGTTTATATTCCCCTTATGTGTAAACATTATGTCCTCTTTCCCTCTTTATATGAAAATACTTGCTTAGAGAATTTTTTTATACTCTCATGTGATGGATCGTGAAAATATTTTGTAAAATAATATCTTTTATATTTTTTATTGAACTCTCAAGCCAAAATTATCACTATAAACCTTCAACAACCTTAGATATATAGCCTCTATCTCAAGTGACCTCTGCTCGAATGAAAAAAAAAACCTTGAATAGAAAAAAAGAATACCATAAAAATTGACAAATGTTAAAATGTAATCTTAGATTACACTAAAATCTAAAATCAACCCATTAAAATTTAACTCCCAGCTAACAATTGACAAATTGTTAAAAAATTGACCCATTAAAATTTAGTTTCCAGTTAACAATTAACAAATTATTAAAATCTAATGTTGTGTTATATTCTAAAAATCTAAAATAGGCCCATTGAAATTAATTTCCTGCACTGCTCTTCAAGAAATCTAAAATCAGCCCATTGAAATTAATTTCCTGCACTACTCTTCTTCCAGAGTTTGATCATCTTTCTATGGGCATAATCTCTTGCATTCTATTGTAGATTTCAGGAGGAACCTCTTATATTCTATTGTATACTTCAGGATGAACGTTACTTGTTGGTGCAATAAGGTGACTTGTAAAAATAAATCCTAATTCCTACATTAATCATCAACCAAGGATTCATTTGTTTCTTTCAAGAGCATTGGCATTGTTTGTGCAGAGTGAAATCAGAATATATCTAGGAATAAGTGGTTCTAAATTGTTGCAATAAATACTTTTCTAATTCTCGAATTTCAATCTGGAATAATTCAAAAGCAAACCTTAAAGAAATTATAAACCATGAATCTTAATCTATCCTCAACTGATTTGTAGAAAAACCGAATCTAACTTATGAATTGCAAGAATCACACTCAAATAACTACTGCATAATAATTATCTACTAAAAAGAGAGATTAAATAAATGAACATCAATCTATTATTCAAACTTCTAATGAATAACAACAGAAAACAATCATTGTATATCTAAGATAACAACATTCAAAAGGTACAAAAATCAATTGTAATGCTAATCTGAACAAGTTACTAAAGAATAATATGCAATCATGAAAGAAACAACATCTTAATATTTATCTCAACAACAAGGATAAAATATGAAAACAAATTCTAACATTACATGGTAATTGAAATGACAAGATACAACAATTGACAATCGCAAAGATAAAACAAATGATTATGATGCAGAGAAAGCAACAAGTCTCCTATGGACCGGGCCAAAAGCCTCTAGAAGCTAACTATTGGGAATATTTAGAACACATCATAAATGAAACACACTTTTTTCTTTTTAATCGCGATATCAAATACATAACATCACCATAATGAAAATACTCTGTCTTAGTACAAATAATGATGTCCAAAATGAAAGTTACAAATCAAAAATTAACCCCTCTTCTATTTCATCTACTAGCCTTATATAATCAAATAGTAAAATAATAGATGGGAGTGAATCCTCAGGATCAGGAGATCCTGAGGATTGCGCAGCTAATAATCAGATTCTCTTTATAAGATTAGTTGGATTCTCCTATTCTTCCGCTAGCCCATGCAATTAAGAAATGGTCCTTTTTCCTTCTTTGGTCGTTGTTATTCCATTGTTTGAACAAGAATTGTCCATTTCATATTTCTGCACATAAAGGCAAGAAAAAGTTAGTTTTTATGCTTAAAATCATACAATTTGTAGTTAATTGATTCTATTCATCTTTCACAACCTTTTCTTCTAGATTATTCCCAATAAATAATATAAAATCATAAAAGTAAATGATTAATTAAGCTAAAATGAGGATAAAAACATACCTTTTCCATGACCCAATATACTCCCCTTCTTACCTTTTTTCATGTCCTTGTGCAATAATATAGTTGATGTGTAATTGTGTTAAGGACTGGGCAAGATAAACTTCTTCCTTATATAACTTAAAATCATTCTTCTGCTTAAGAATTGCAAACACATGGCTCACATGGCCTTCCAGCAAATCATAGTCAAAATAATACCCCTCCGATGGATACTAGATAATAGGACACCTATAACATCATCCTATCCAGGTAGGTTCCTTGCATATGGTAATGTTGTTTTACACATCTAGATGAGCAGCAACAACCTTAAACTTTTTTTAACCAAAAGGTTCCCTATTTTTAACATTGTTGGTGGAAGCTTTCCACCTTTGGTTTGTTGCCAATAGAGCATCATCCTTTATGTCCTGGAAATACTCTCTTCCAACACGTATAACATCTTTATGGAGGGGTCCTAATGTAGCCACAACTCCTTTTTTCTCCATAAAGCTCTTGTGTTGGATAAAAAGGTGTAGAGGTTTAGTGGGTTCCCCTCTAACCCATTGATCCAGACCATGATCCCCCTTTTGAAAAATATTATAAGCCTTAGCCCATTCAAGTTGGTTTTCATCAAAAGAGAGGAAAGCTTGGAACTGAACATCTCCAATAAAGGGACTAGGGTTAGCATCCCTTTCCTCTTCTAAGAATTTTTTTTGCAGATATAGTTCACAAAAAAGACGTTTCACCTTCTAGTCGTGTTCCTTGCAACATTGAAGAAAATCTGAGGTAGTCCTGAATTCAGTAGGTCTACCAGCTCTGACAACTCTAATCTTCAATCATGAATACATTTCTAATAAAAATTGGTCATAATTAGTGGCTGGCGATCGAGAAGACAAAGCATCAGAGTAAATTGAATAAAGAGTTTCAGTTTGTTCCCCGGCCTTTTGAAGTTGATTCTCCATTTTATTGACTTTCTCTTGCTCATTCTTGAGACCAGAAAAAGTCTCATCTTCAGTTGTACTAAGTGTATCCAACTTCTTTAATAGTTCCTAGTGTGTCTGCAAAGGTACTACTTCCTTTTGATGTTGAGCTAACACCTATTGGTTCTTTGTTAATTCACTATGTAATTTCTGAATAAAATCTTTCCTTACCAGGGGGACATAACAAGGTATTTCCTCTATTTGAGATTCATTGTCACATGTTGTCAGTGAATTAGTCTGAATATCGGTTTCCATAGTATCGGTTTTTTCTTGGGGAATACAGAAATTTCCAGATTCTATTTGAAAAACAGTGTTCATAACATCCAGAGAAAAAATTGTTTGAGTTTCTATTGAACAAGCACACGGAATTTTAGTTTGAGTTCCAATCCCTTCAGTGGAACATTTCTCTGTCTAGGTTCTAATGGTGTCTACTTCCAATTTCTGCTTTTGGTTCTTATCTTCTTGCTTCAACCATATTCTTAATATTTTAATCATTTTTCTCAATTTTCTGTTCTTTTTCCTCAACCTTTTAATCCTGGCATTGTCTGTGTTTGTTTTATCCTCCTCTTTTATGGGGTTTTCAATTGGAGATGGGGCACCTATATTTACTTCAGGAAAAAGGGAGGTTGTGCCAATGTTAGGGTCCTGTTCTAATGGAATAGTGTCTCCTGATTGGTTTTCTCCTTCAGAATTTATTTCCCCGTGAATTTCTCCCTCGGGATATTCATCTAAAAAGGGAATTGGCTCTTCTTGGTTATGAAATTCTTCTATTCCTTCAGTATGGGGTAGAATTTCCATATGGCCAGAGCTATCTGCAGAGGCAGACTGTTCTTGACCTTGAAAATTCTCAAATTGGCATTCTTCCTCAAAGAGTGTACCCACATTTTCTAACACTCAGGCCACTTCTTCCTCTTCATTTAATAAAACATTGTTTTGAGGGTTTGCAGGGGTTACATGAGACGAACCTACTTCATCTATTAGGTTTGTGGTATGTTGTCTTGATCTTATCCTTACAGAGCATCTCCGTTTTACCTGGCTAGGAGCTAAGGAAGGAGTCTTCCTTTTTCTTACTCTTTTTGGAATTTTTGCCTCCGCAGTTTGTTTTTCTAAGTCATCAATGTCCCTATCATCTACCCTTTCCTGTGCATCTGGGTTTTACTCTGATACATGTAAGGTAGGATTTACAAAGTTATCCCAGGTCAATTGCTGCTGTGTAAGGTCATAAATAATGATAAGCTTAATCAAGCCATAATGACTAATAGTAAACTGTGGGTATTTTTCCTTTCTAACTCGACTAGAAACATCATGCAATAAGGAATTTAGAAGAAAAAAACAGATTAACCATGATTTTCTATCTAAGAATTGCTAGAAATTTAAGTTGTCAAGGTTTTACAACATATTGACGACCATTGCAAGTGATTTATCTCTGAATAGTGGTTTTTAGTTCCCACCATGGTTCCTTTAGTGATGTTGGGTGCACTCCTTTTCCCTTGCATATTAGTTCCTCCTCTGGGTCCTTGAATGCTGCCATTGATTCATGTAATAGAATATGTTTATCATTCCATCTTTTGCCTTCCGTTGGAAGTCCCGAGACTTTAGCTATAACTGCTTCAAAGACTGTTATCCCTCTGTTTTTTACAATTGTGCACCCATTCTACAAATTCTGCAGAAATTCAAGTGCCTTGTTATGGAATCCCTGTAATTTGACGAGATATTGAAGCCAACCATCGCGTTCGAGAATTTCATGAGCTAGCTCAGTTAGTTGTAATGTTGTAGGTTCACTGCGGACATATCTTCTCCCCATATTTTTTGTGCTATTGCAGCCTAATTCGCACCTTGCATGCACTTCCCACAGTTAGATAGTTCGAGACAACAAAAAACACTCCATACAAAGCTTTTGAATTGGAAAATGTTATTTTGATATAAAGGCGACAATAATAGTATTTGTCTCATCAACACGGTTTGGCGGAGTTCGGTAATTATTTCGCATGTTGTTCCATAATGTGTACCTTCCCCCCTCCAATTAGAAAAGGGCGTCCACATCTGTCGAGTACAGGAAAAGAGAAAAGGACGAAGTGGATTCATTAATGTGGCATAAAAATAGTTAGAGCAGTAGAAATACAACAAGAAAAAGTTAGAGAAGTGCTAACCATAGATCATGGAGATGGTTTTAGAAAAATGACCAAAAAACGAATAAAGCAAAGAAATTATTCATTATGGGAATAATTTTTCCTTTGATAAGCATGTATGATGAAGCTGACAAGGCAGTTAATGATAATGACTTCTGACATCAATTGATTGGACAATATTAATGTAGTGGAGGAGTTTTCGGATTCATCGCAATGGGTTAAAATTATTATCGACGTTTCGAACCTTCCAGTGAGGTTCAAATCATTTATCTTGATGATGAACCTTAGTGGAAGGTTCGTAGCGTCGATAAGAATTTTAAATCAATGTGATGAATCAAGAAACTCCTTCACTACAAAATACAGATCGCAGAAACTTGAAATCTAAAAATATTAATGTGATTGACATAAAAATATAGTTTACCATGCATATTGGTTAATATAAATGTAAAAGTTTTTCAAATGGTAAATTCTTCTTTGGAAATTAATCAAATAGAAATAGTAGAATATAGAACAATTTGGAAATGTAGAATAGAACTTCAATACCACAAGCAGAGCCACTACTGCTAGTAGGTGTCTATACCCTCGACAGGGTTGATTTTTAACCCGAAAATAAGCCAGGATCCTCCGTTTATGATTTTTAGATTACTTGTTTTATTTCTACAAAGGGATCACTGTGTTGGCTTGGTAACTAGATAATCACTGTGCCATTCACCAGGCATAACAAAATGATCAGGTTGGCTCATGATGAGCCCTCCTATCCTTCTGACAATTAAATTGTCTGGAAGGCCATTACCTTGGTGTAGTGGTCATTGTGGGAATGTCATTTGTTAAGTTTCTTATGATCATGGTAGGTTGGCTCATGATGAGACCCCATATCCCCTTTAAGAAATAATATATATATATATATATATATATATATATATATTTATTTATTTAAGTACTTGTTTATAAGTGGAGGGAGGATCACTAACTGTTTAAGAGTTAGGGATGGTGTGAGAAGAAAAATAATGGTAATAAAAGTTATGCTTGTATTCCTATATCATCATACCAAAGAGAATTATCCATTGAAAGTGTAAAAGATAAGCCATCATGGTATTAAGGTAGTGAATCATTTTATGATACATCCAAAGAAGATATGTCCAAAAAATCATTAAAATGGATGAACCATGTTAGCTTTCAAAGTAAAGGTAATCATTAAAGGTGTAAAAATCATAATGTTGTTAATGAAACTAATTTTTCTTAGCTTCGATGTAGATTCACAACCAAAAGGGTCATTTTTGTAGCAAGGCATGTAAGAGAAAATATGGTTGTTTGATAGAGGTTTGAATGACATTTGTGCGGATATTGGGACAACAATTGTTCATTTAATTGAACAACAGTTGTTCATTTAATTCAACAACAGTTGTTCATTTTATTGAACAACTGCCTATTCATTCTATTGAACAACAATAGTATGTGAAAGTCGTAAAAATGAAGTTGTTCATTTGATTGAACTACGACTCTCTATTCGACTGAGCAACATCAGTTGTTCACTCTTTTGAACAACAAAGTTCTATGAAATTCATCAAAAGAAGAAACCGTAGTTTTTCATTTTTCTGAACAACAACTATTCATTCGATTGAACATCAACTGTTTATTTGACTGAACAACAGTTGTTCATTTGACTGAACAATAGTTGTTTATTTTACTGAAAATTAGTTGTTCATTCGACTGAAAAACAACTGTTTATTATATTGGAAAACAAATTTTCACTCTTTTGAACAACAACTGTTCATTTTTATTGAACAACAACTATTCATTTAACAAAACATCTCATTTTCATTTTACTTAACAACAGCTATTCTATTGAACAAAAATTGTTCATCAATTCCAAAAAAGAACAAAAATAGTGTAAAAATAAAACCAAAGGAAAGACATATGTTCACTTGGAAGAAACAATAGTTGTCCAAGAAATTTAACAAAAACTGCTAAAAAATGAAGTGAAACAACGAAAAAGGAATGGAAGCTACTTTGTTTGTAAGCAACTACTTTAAAGAAAAAATCCATGCATTTATATAGGGGTATTTTATTCTAAAGAAACCCAAAAACAACAAATCATAAACTAGCTACCTAAACAAAATATTTACATTATTTACAACCGAAACAAGACAATTTTCATGAAAGTAAAGTTGTCGGTTCGTTACTCCCTGAAGCTAAAATTTTCATAGTGGGATCATTGCGTACATGTTGGCAAAAGGACTTTTGGTGAGTGGTTTGTGATAAAGACATACTCGGTGCCCATTGACATGGAAAGAAGAGCCAAACCCATCAATGGTAGTCAAAGTTATAGTGTCGTTGTTGTGCACTTCTTGAATTTCATACAGACCAATCCATCTTGTCTGCAATTTACCTAGGAAGTCTTGGAATCTCGAATCATAGAGGAGTGTCTAGTCTCCTTACTGAAACGTCTTCTTCTTGATGAGACTTTCATGCCACTTAGACCTGTTGTAAATATTGAGAGGGGGGTGAATAAATATTCCTTTCAATTATTATTATTATTAATCTTTGAGAGCATTAGTTAATATTCAATTATTATCAGTGTTGATACAATGATAGCAGTAAACAAAAGGAGCAAAAATGCACACATTTTTTAAGGTGGAAATCCACTCCAGGAAAAAAACCACCTGAATTATTTTCTAATAATTCCTTAATCTTCAACTCCAATTGAAAATAAAGCTCCAACTTCCTAGAATCTAGAAAAGCATTCTTCTCCAGCTCCCACTGGATGGACGCTCCAATGGCTAAAATTCTTCAGTAGTCAACTAAATTGATGCCCCAACACCCAATGAGCTATAACTCACACCTCCTGACACTGAATCTTCAACTCTTAGCAGATAGACACTTGTACAACTTTTACAATGACTCGGTACAATGATACCTTTAAAATGACTGTGTGCAGTGCTTCCCACTTGAAGACTTCATGTGGTGAACTTCTTGTTATTGTTTTGCACCTTGATTACTGCTCTTTTCATGCTACCCTTTCTCACTATTTAGAACATTAGATCATGCATTGAGTCTTATCTTGATGAATATATAATACCTACAAAAATTCTTCAAGGAAATACCCATGACATGATAATAACAAAACATACCTC
This sequence comes from Pinus albicaulis, assembly GCA_034641835.2. Lineage (NCBI taxonomy): Eukaryota > Viridiplantae > Streptophyta > Pinopsida > Pinales > Pinaceae > Pinus > Pinus albicaulis. The sequence continues at coordinate 133,460,706 of CM076570.1, read as the reverse complement.
ATCTTGCAAAGCATATGTCAGTGCTAAAAAAAAACAACAAATTAGAATACAAAGAACCTAATGCAATTAAGATATGAAAATTCATATAAAAAAGATACTTCCATGTATCTTAACTCTGCTGCATCATTTTTCTGCACCTTGCTTTGCTTTGTTGCCCTAGAAAGTCTGGTCCTTTGCAGCCCTTGACAACACATGATCTAGCTTTTTCTTTCCTTCTAGGAGCTCGATAGTGAATCTGATGTATCTCTGTGATTTCATATCCAAAATATGTGATCATCAGTCCTGTAGCATCCCTCTAAGTCTTCTTTCCAATGCCACAGGTGTGACTCGATTTGGATTCTTCAAGGCAAAGTTATGGCCAATCTCTCACAATGACCTAATTATGGACTAGTTCAGTAAAGCGAACTTGTACGACATGCCACATGTCACTGTTTCCTCCTTTGGCTCTGAAATTGATATACATAAAACTAAATTCAGTGCACTATCTGCCACCTTTTACATAATTCCAATCTTCTTCTCAGAGAGATAGTTATGACGATTTTTCCAAGTTCACATCTTTGAGATGAAATTCAAAAGCCTGCAAAAACCCTAACTTCCACAGCTCATATATTCGAAAATATAGTGAACCAAGATCTAAAATTTAGAAATGATCTTCATCAGGATTTTTCCCAAGTGGGTTTTTTGTTTCAGCATCTGAAGCTTCACATAAAAAAAGTTATAGTGAAGATTCCACGATGACCTATTTTTAGTAGCAAAATCCTTACATGAGGAGGATATGAGGGTCAAAATTTATATAAATGCTTAGGAGAGGGTTTTCAACAAGTGAATGTTGGAGGGATTTTAGGAGCTTAAAAAGTTATTAATTATTGACTATTCAATGACCACAACCATGATTAGTGTCATGCCACAACCCCATGGGGTTTTAGCCCACTAACTAGGGTTACTAACTTCAAACATGAATATCTCTCAAACCGTGAAGAATTGTGTGGCGTGCCATATATAAATGGAAACATCTAGACAAGTACAAACTATCCCAAATATCCTTGACTTGGAATAGAGAAAATTTTCAACTCAAAATTCCCATGCAAGATCAGGGTAGCCCCTGATGCTGCTTGGGTTGACATCAATGACAACCATTGATCAACAATCTCCCCCTTTGGAATTGATGGCAACACAGGTACTCCCCCTACGATCATAACACCCCTTCCTACAACTTTCTCTCCCCCTTTGACATCAATGAAAAAGGGTAACCCCCCATAACACACAACCATCCTGCGGACTTGTATGCACTTCCACTCCCCCTTTATTTTCTAAATAAGGAAAATATAATGAGAACTTGGGAGAATCCAAAGCTTTTGGCGAAGATATTCAAATTCTTCACAAGGTAAATTTTTAGTGAAAATATCAGTGATTTTCTATTTTATACCAACATATTCAAGTTTTATATTCTTTTTAATGACTTTTTCTCTAACAAAATGATATTTGATCGGAATGTGTTTTGTTTTTGAATGCATGAAAAGATTCTTGGAGATGTTGATGGCACTGGTGTTATCACAGAAGATGGGAATAGGCTCACTGAATTGTACTTGAAGATATTGCAAATTTTGTTTCATCCAAAGGACTTGAGTAAAAAAAGTTTCCGTTGCAATGTATTCTGCTTTCGCTGTAGATAACAAGATTGAGGTTTTCTTTTTGATCAACCATGATAGGAGACAACCACCTAGATAGAATGCTACTCCACTAGTACTCTTACAATAATCAATGCTTCCTGCCAAATATGCATCTATAAAGGCTTGAATAATAATATTTTTACCCTTGGGATACCACAAACGATATTCTGTTGTTCCCTTTAGATATCAAAGTATTATTTTGACGACAATAATATGTGATTCTTTTGGTACTTCTTCGGATCTTGCTATTTGTCCAACTGCTTGCATAACACCTGGTTGGGAGACTGTTACATATAGAAGACTACCAATCATAGATATTTACAACCTCTGATCCACATCCTTAGATGAGTCATCTATGCTCAATTTGTAACCTGTTACCATCAGAGTAAGGACGGGTTTTCACTCTTCCATTTTGAATTTCTTGAGAATTTCCTTGATGTACATGGCTTGACATATAAATATTCCTTTCTCTTGCTGAGATATTTGAAGCCCTAAGAAGTATCACTAGAAAATTTGGCAGAAATTCCGACGGCCAATTCGTCGCTATTCCGACACATAGTCGTCGCAAGAGCGACAGTTCGAGGGCGGGAAAAACATGGTTTACCATACCGTCCTAGTTCCGATGCAATTAAAAAGTGTCGCACTATCAACACCTTTTCCGTCACTTCCAAACAAGCGTCACTCTTCTGATGTTTCCCAATTCCTTGCACTTTCGACCTTGGTAAACTGTCGCACTTTCGACGAAATGTGGTCTGAAATTTTGAACGTCGCTCTTCCGACGTTTGTAAACTGTCACAATTACGACAAAATGTGGTCTGAAGTTTTGAACGTCGCTCTTATGACATTTGTAAACTGTTGCAATTCCGACGCAATGTGGTCCAACGTTTTGGACGTCGCTCTTCCGACGTTTGCAAACGGTCGCAATTTCGACGAAATGTGGTCCGACGTTTTGAACGTCGCTCGTCCGACGTTTTTATACTGTCGCTCTTCCGACGTTTCTAATCAGTCGCAATTCCGATGCTTACAAGGCGTCGGTATAGCGATGACAGGTTCAATTTAAAAAAAAAAATGAAACTTTAAAAGAGGAAAAATGTTGTTTTGAATATATTATATGAAGTAAAACAATCCATGAAGTCATTACATTTTCACATCTGAAGATTGGAACCCAAATATCCATCCAGAAAAGTGGAAGTCCCACACCAGACAATGATAGAAAAATACCCCATGTCACATACAGGGACATGATATAAAACCCAGTAACGGTCCACATGGAGATTATCGACAATCTGAGAAAGCATCCAAATATGCCCGAGGCATCTATAAGAAAGTGAAATAGCAGTATGTAGAATAGTAAAGAAATAGATAGAGTACCGACGTCCATTGTTCCAAATATAAATTAAAGTACCCAAAATCCTTGAACAGAGAAAAACGCTAATCATGTGAGGAGTGCGATATGTCCAAAATATAAAAATACCATCAGACCATATCAATAAACCAGCAACATAGACCAGCATAGCTAGTTTTGAAGGCAGAGTGATAAACATTAATAAATTTTTTTCACAAGAGAAAAAACGTTGTTTTGAATATATTATATGAAGTAAAACAGTCCATGAAGTCATTACATTTTCACATCTGAAGATTGGAACCCAAATATCCATCCAGAAAAGTGGAAGTCCCACCCCAGATAATGATAGAAAAATACCCCATGTCACATACAGGGACATGATATAAAACCGAGTAACGGTCCACATGGAGATTATCGACAATCTGAGAAAGCATCCAAATATGCCCGAGGCATCTATAAGAAAGTGAAATAGCAGTATGTAGAATAGTAAAGCAACAGATAGAGTACCGACGTCCATTGTTCCAAATGCAAATTAAAGTACCCAAAACCCTGCAACAGAGAAAAACGCTAATCATGTGAGGAGTGTGATATGTCCAAAATATAAAAAGACCATCAGACCATATCAATAAACCAGCAACATAGACCAGCATCGCTAGTTTTGAAGGCAGAGTGATAAACATTAATCATTTTTTTTTTCACAAGAGAAAAAACGTTGTTTTGAATATATTATATGAAATAAAACAGTCCATGAAATCATTACATTTTCACATCTGAAGATTGGAACCCAAATATCCATCCAGAAAAGTGGAAGTCCCACCCCAGACAGTGATAGAAAAATACCCCATGTCACATACGGGGACTTGATATAAAACCCAGTAACGGTCCACATGGAGATTATCGACAATCTGAGAAAGCATCCAAATATGCACGAGGCATCTATAAGAAAGTGAAATAGCAGTATGTAGAATAGTAAAGCAACAGATAGAGTACCGACGTCCATTGTTCCAAATACAAATTAAAGTACCCAAAATCCTTGAACAGAGAAAAACGCTAATCATGTGAGGAGTGTGATATGTCCAAAATATAAAAAGACCATCGGACCATATCAATAAACCAGCAACATAGACCAGCATCGCTAGTTTTGAAGGCAGAGTGATAAACATTAATCATTTTTTTTTTCACAAGAGAAAAAACGATGTTTTCAATATATTGTATGAAGTAAAACAGTCCATGAAGTCATTACATTTACATTTTCACATCTTAAGATTGGAACCCAAATATCCATCCAGAAAAGTGGAAGTCCCACCCCAGACAATGATAGAAAAATACCCCATGTCACATACAGGGACATGATATAAAATCGAGTAATGGTCCACATGGAGATTATCGACAAATATGAGAAAGCATCCAAATATGCCCGAGGCATATATAAGAAAGTGAAATAGTAGTATGTAGAATAGTAAAGAAATAGATAGAGTACCGACGTCCATTTTTCCAAATACAAATTAAAGTACCCAAAATCCTTGAATAGAGAAAAACGCTAATCATGTGAGGAGTGTGATAACCATCTGCAGAAACCCAGGCCCGCTTGTAATATCAGGCTCGCTTGATTCCAAAATTGGTAACCATCTGTTGCATCCAAGATGTAAGGTTCAGGCTCAGTTTTTTCCATTAGTAGCCTGCTACAGCATCCACCCTGTTCATAGAAAAAAGGTTCCTGTAGATATACAAAGAAAGAGTATAATACGTAGACCATATAAACATGGCTATGTATTTCAAAAAACAGGTTTAAAATAGCAACATGGCAACATTTTTTTTTCTAAGTAAAGTTAATCTATTAACAGTGGGAATAAAATTACACCGAAGTCAAAATCATTGCCCAGACTCATGGCAAATTTGTCATAAAAAAATCAAAAAATTAAGAAGACTACCCTCATACGGGGAAACCAGTCTTGAACGTTTAATTTACAGAATTCAAAAATATTACAAAGGTCCAGCACAGTAAAATAATCTAAAAGCAACCTAATTAAGTGGGCCACAAAGCAAGAAAAAAAAATTAACCAAACTACTCCTCCGGCTCCTCGATGATTCGGCAACATCCTTCGGAAGGTCCAGGATCGCTAGGTGCTACCTCCACATTCATGCCACAACTCCCCTCCTGAAGGCTCGAATGTTGGCTGGCTTTTTCCGAGCTTAGACCCGCCAGACGGGTGCATTCTTCCTCTGTTTGGGCATCCTCACGGAAAACTACAGTGACTGAAGTTGTAATTCGTGGGCGGTTGAGAGAGCAATTAAAGGAAAATTGCGCAGTGCGCGTCGTGGGAGAAGGTGAACTAGCGGTGGGGAAACAAGGAGCAGGGGAATCCATACGGTGGCCAAATCCTACAACCCGACACTGCCCACTCGTAGTATTTGGATAGTGACCTGCATAATCACTGGACTGGCCGGAAGAAAACTCGGTTGAGGGGCTGGAGGGAGTGCGCAGGAGTTGACCTCTAGTGCTCCCCCTGCGGCAACGCATCCTTTGACGCACGCGAGGAATGGGTGCAGTATCACTAGCAGTGGGCACAAGAGGAGACGGAGAAGCAAAATTCCAAGAAACAGAGGAAGACAGACAAGGACCAGACCGAGAGAAATGAAGATATGCAGCAAGGCCTACGCAACAGTTCAGCCAGCCACTTCTCCTTCTCGTCACAGTGAGCACGCAGTGTAACCCAGCAACCGGCTCGTCTGAAAAACCATAGCGAAATTCCATTTTATCAATGCAATGCAATCGAAGGATGCTCTTCATAATTAAACTCTGATCATTAATGAGAGCCGAAGGCCGGATCATATTGGAGCATGAAAAATCGCTAACGGGAGTGGAGGTCCGATCTTGAACAGTGCTAAAATTTAATGCGATTTGATGTGAAAAAATTGGAAGTTAATTGAACAACGTTAAATCTTAATGCGATTGATATGAAATCACCACATCCATGTCCCATCGCCTTTAACGCTATCGAATGCACCCGCAACCGAGAGCAGGGCAAGTTTTTATTGAGGACACGTGGTAGAAATTGATTGGAGCGGATCTTTGTTTGGGCTTCTCGCGCAGTGGAAATCCGGACCCGAAAAATATTAGGGCGAATTTGATAAGAAATTCGCTTCAAAACTCTCCCTCTGTACGCCAGCCCAACTTCGGACCCGAAAAAGATTAGGGCGGAATTCATTTGGTTTTCGCGTCACAAAATTGGCCGACGTCAGCAGGCTATTTTGGAACGCGAATTTGGTTTGAATTATGGTTTATTGTCGTTTGAAGTCTAGCAGGCTCGACTTAAGAACAATTTTGTTTGATCCCATCTTATAAAATTTGTGTTGGTTTTCTTTGATAATACACATATTTATAATAAATCATGGGAATACCACACTAAAAATGTGGAAAATTTATATAAATTATTGAGAACAATAATTTTTATGTAAAAATATCCAAATGTGCTTTTGGGAAATAAGAATTCGAGTATTTGGTTCATATTGTTTTAAAGGAAGGAGTGAAGTTGGAGCCTTAAAAGATGCAAGCTATTACAAAATGACCTATTCTTAAGAAAATCAAGGTTCCTAGAAGATTTTTTAGACTTACATGATATTATTGATCATTTGTTAAGAATTATGCATGCATTTCAAGTCCACTCACATATCTCTTGAAGAAAATATCATTTATATGGAATGATGAGGCTACTTTAGCATTCTCTCTTTTAATGGATGCCATGTCTTCTACACCAACATCGGTTGCACCTACTTTTGGTAAAACATTCATAGTAGAGTGTGAGGCACTAGGACAAGGAATCTACGTAACATTAACACAATAAGGGATATCATTGACTTTTAAAAGCAAGGAATTCAAAGAAAATATTTGGTGAAATCTACGTATGAAAAATAAATGGAAGCAATATTACATGCAGTAAAAAATGGGGATAGTATATCATTGGGAGGTACTTTAAAGTCAAGATATACCATGATAGCATAAAGTATTTTCCGAAGCTATGATTTTCATTAGAAGATTAACAAAAATGAGGAGAAAAAATGCAAAGTTTTAATTTTGAGATAATCTGCAAAAAGGGTAAGGAAAATTTAGTACATGATGCTCTTTCTAAAATAGAAGAGGCCTCAAATTTATATACAATTACATTTTCTATTCCTAGGTGACTAGAAGAAGCTTGCCATAATGGAAAAATGACAATAGTACTAAACAAAAATTAAAATTTATAAAGGATGGGATGAACTCTATGGAGCATTGGGAGTGAAAGAGAGATATACTTTGGTGCAAATGTAGAATATTTTTATGCACGCAAGCATATTTGAATAAAAAAATACTAAGGGAGTCCCATGTCTCTTTGATGGTAGGACGCAGGGTTCCTTAAAACATCTCAAAGGATCAAAAAATATATTTTTGGAAGGAATGAAGAAAGATATTCAAAATTTTGTAAGAGAAGGTCAGGTTTGCATAATAAATAAAAGAGAGATAGTAAAATCTCTGGGGTTACTTCAACCATTCCACATACATATTCAAAGACTAGAAGATATATCAATAGACTTTATTACAGGGTTACTGAAATATAAAGGTAAGTATTACATTTTTGTGGTCATTTATATAGACAAATTTTGTAGATTTTTTTTGTAGAGCTCAAAGTACATAAACAACAAGCCAAGTGGCAGAAGTGTCCGTGAAAGAAATTCATAATCTTCATGGTTTTCCTAAAGTAATAGTAACAAGAAACTTTTGGAAATAATTATTTAATATGAGTGGAGAAACACTAGCTTCCATGAGTTCTACATATCAAACACAATCAAATGGTCAAACAAAAATAGTTAACAAATGTTTTTAAGGTTATCTACAATGTTACTCTTTAGAAAAGCAACTTAGTATGCCATAATTAATAATCATTCCCTGTTCACTTTTGTTAATAGGTTTATGTCAGACGATGATGCAAGGGCATTAGGCACTAGCCAACAATGTAGGAGGTTTTGTCCACATGTTGTGGCTGGGAGGGTTCGAAAACATTTGAGTTGTAACAGCTAGGTGTCAATACCTCAGCTGACTGTATTACTTAGACTAGTTAGAGATGTAGGAGTCGAAAAGTTTCAGTTAGTTGAATTATTATAATTAGACCTTTTTATTTCTAGAACAGTCCTCTCAGAGGAACCGAAGAGCCATATGTTATGTATATAAATTGTAATTCCTCGGATGAATAAAAGTAGAGAGGGAAGAGGAGAGTAGAGAGGGGATTTCTGCAATAAACCTCTGTGTGTGAACAATTGTTTCCAGTTAAATGATTTCCAAGCTTAGTTTCCATTGAATTATCTCGAACTACTAATTGTGAAGAATTGTTTAACTGTGAGGCGATTGGGTACTGATAATTCAATTCTTCTGTCTTTGAATTCCTTGTGAACTCACCCCACCCGAAGGCGAGGTCTGTGTAGAGAACCGGGGTCGTGAACACTGTTCAAATATAAAAATCCCGCTTAATAAAGAGAAAATTTTTTTGTGCTTTTGGAACCTGACTCGAGGATTGGACATGAGTTAACAAACAAAAGGATAACGGAACCAGACTTGCACTCGTGGTCAAGCCCTGTACCAAAACCACGAGCGGAATCACAAAAGCGGGTTGCCCATATCGCACTGCTTTTGCGGAGTAGGCGGTATTTCCTATTTGCGAGCGATTCCATAGGGAATGCGACACGTGGCGAAGTGACCCCCGGAAAACCACTGTTTAACCCGCGCCATTGCATGTTAAAGCCTGACGTTGGAAGCCGAGTGGAATTGCCAAGATTCGTTGATTTGGAGAAGGGCCATCGGACAGTGGTCGCACGTTGAACTTGCCCGGAGGTTAACTAAGGTGTGTGGAGGATAGACAGGTACGATACGAGTGTTTGATTGGTTATTGATATATATAGGTGGGGCCGGAGTATAATGAAATTGTTTAATTAAACAATTGGCAGATAATTAGCATAAGTCTGGAGCGTGATTGTTGTAAGGATGGGTGGTGAAATATAGAGCCGAAAGTTCATTACAAGTTATTTATTTAAAAAGAAACGTGGAGTATAAATACAAAGTTTTGAAAGTTAAAAATTGGTTATAAGGCTTGGAGATAATATAAATTCGGGAATATAAATTAAAGTCCAACCATTGTGGATAGTATTTATTTATCAAATTCTACGAATTTCTACGAATTTGATAAATAAACCCGAAGAAATAAGAATTCAATTAAGACTCAGGCTGGAGGAAACAAACGGGGTAAACCAAGGGAAAATGCTGACAGAGTGATTGTAGACACACCAACTCTCCTTAGGGGTCCAATTTCATTTTTGTTGCGTCACATGATGATCTATCTTCTCTGGCATTTACTTGTATTGAAGATCACTATTCTAGGAATAAGGAGTTATTTTCTCCAAAAATAACCCTAGCCAAACATTGACAATGCATCAAGGATATCTTTATATGCTTCATAAGTACATATGTTCTACTTCTAAATCATGTCTTGGAAGTGGTTGTTTTGCTGGAAATTATTCACCAGTTGGTTTCATACCAAAGTCTTTTTCACATTTTCAACATCCAATACATGAAAAAGATAATGGTTTAAAACAACATAAATATTTGAAATTTTGCAAGAATTGTCTGACACACTTTGAATATGAATTTTGAAGTCAAGTGCATGATGCTGTATAGGATCAAGTGTCATTTTGAATACCAAATGTTTCACAAGAAACTTCTCAACATGCTACCCTACAATAAGGATTAAATGACAATATTGCATCAACTATTTCCATAATAAAAGTGCACCTTGGCCATAAGACTAAACAACTACAAATGTTGTAGATCTAACAAGACCACACAATCAAATGTATTCCACAAGGCCAATACTGTATGAAAAATGTAAAGGAGTTTGCAACCAAAAATACCTTAGGCAACTAATTCAATTAGATACACCAAACCATCAGCAAAAAGGAAAACCAGCCTACTTTGCCCCAATATTTTCAACTGGGTCCTCTAATTCAACCAATAAAAAGGCCAAAACCATAGCATTGAGATACATTTCATTACACTGTCAATAACAATAAAATTTGACTCAACCATAACCCTTTCATTTTATTGTTGTGAAAAGCTTTATGCATTACTCTAATGTGGCTAGTCCATAGGCCAAGTAGACCACTGGGTAACAAATATGTTTCCTTTCACCTTTGAGTTTTCAAATTATGCCTACCAAATCTAAGACATTTAGGAGGGGGAACTAATACAACGTTAAAAATAAAACTAGAGCACACATCTACAAATTACCTCCTTAGCTACTATCACACCATCATTAACTATTTTTTGAGAACCATGCTTGCTCTCCAAGACAACATTTTGCCCTTCGCCCCAAGGGTGACTCCAACAAGATCAGCAACTTTGTTCACACCGCCTGCAAGACAAATTGACAATGCTTTCAGTAAGTGTGCAATTGAATTCCAGACCATATGCCAAAACAACCCTCCATGAAAAATTAAAATAACACATTAAAATCGAATATAAGTGGACAAGGAAAGATCCACCGTAGTGAAGTTTCATGTGCAGGTGACCTTCCTTTAAACATATTTTTTTCTCTAACCTGCAATTTTTTTGTCACTGAGCCATCCTTGTTGAAGTACAACTCCTTTTCCATAGTTCTTGTATTAAATACCTTCTCTCTGTCGCGTAATCTTAGAGTCCCTCTTCTGCTTGAGCGATTAAAGGAAATGGGTGAAAAAACTAAAAGAGAAGAAAATTGTCTGCCATAATTATCAAACATTGCACCCAACTTCTTCCCCTTTCCATTGTTACCCAATGAGGTAGATGTGGCAATTGTTGTCATACTGCCCAAAGCATAGGCCATCTTCTCTTATGCTGAATATAGAATTACAAGATCTTCATATTAGTATGAACCTTAAAAAACATGACTCCCATTGCTAAAAACCACTTTTAAGTTTTAACAGGCAAACTAAACAACTATCGCAACTTTTGGAAACTTCTGGAGCATTAAGAGAGAAACAACCAAAGAGAAATACAACCACAATCCTCATTTTAATGAGACCGGACTATATATTTTCATTAAGATAATAGAAAGAAATCACAACTATATTAAGGCCAGCACAAAACAATCTTTAACCAGTGTCTCTCGCGGCCTTCAGGTTGCCATGCTAGAGGTTGCATATTTTTAATTTAAATTCTTGACCTCTCGTGCCCATCTATGAATGAATCCAATGGGATATCTACATCAAATTCTCCTTTATATCCCCAAAAACAAATTCCCTACTACAAGAGCACCAGTATTGATGGATCACCCCATACCATCCCACCCACTAGAAACGGTGAAAAAGGAAACCCGAGAAAACTTCTGAAATATCTCAAGATGACTATATGGGTGGTTCTTATGAATCAACCAAACATTCAGAACATGCTCATCAATCCAAACCATGAGTATTATGTGACAATATTCAAGCAGGCACTGAATCGGATTTCTGAAGCTATGTTAGAGAAACCCTAAACTCTCACCGAAAATAGGTGAAATGTGGCACCACTCAGAGATTGACATGTGCCAATTGGTACAAGTGGTAGACAATTGGCATGCTCAAACAACGAGGTGATGCAGGAATGACATGAGGGAGAAAATATCAGAAAAGCCCCAAATCTCGAGAACTAAAGCTCATCACCAACCTGAGATTAACAACTTTACATGATGTAACCTATGAAATCGTAAATGGAAAAATCATAGTAACAATAAAGTAACCTATGTAACAATAAATTCGGATTCATCCTGGGAGTGGTAATGGGAGAAATCATAGTGAACAACAGGAAACATGTAGAGTTGCTTACAATCAAATAAATGAAAAAACACATACAAAAAACCTAGATAATAATCATGAACAAGCTTAATATTGAATTATGAACTGTAAAGGAACTTACAAAATGTGACATTACGAACCTGGTCAAGCGCAAAAGAAAAAATATCGTGGACATGACCCTGGTTGACAAGTTGTATTTCTCATGATGCAAGAGGATTTGTACCTGCACTGCCAAGTCAATCAAAATCCATCATTATCTATACAATAAATACAAGTAATTGATGTAGTATTTTTTACTCTAAGATGCATTCTTATGATAATGTTAGAACATATGTTGAAAATGTCAAAACATACCTGAATAAGCTCCTCTTCGTTTCAAGAACAATTTATTGGAGTCGCATGAACTTGGAACAAGCCTCCCACGATCTGAAAGAGTAGCAACTAAGTCAACGGTGACTTTTTTGTTGCTACGCTGGATCGAGGGAGGTTTGCTCCAAGATTAAATCGCTCCAATAAATTATTCTCTACTAAACAGGGCCAACCATGTGAAGGTGGAAGATCTTATGGCCCCTCCCCCCCCCTCACATCACTCTCAATTCCCCAATACCCAATCTATATTTCATTTTTTACTTTCATGAGCATAAAAAAAAATATTCAATAACTAATAATAAAAAAAATTCAACAAAAAGTACACAAGGAAACATTGAAATTAATGCTTGACATAAAAATAGTATGATAAATGAGTTTTTTATATAACGCAAAAAACGTTCCAAGTATGGTAACGTTTGTCTTATAATAATACAATATTTTACATTATCGATTTTTCTTTTTCTTCTTCCTATTTCTAAAGCTCCTAATTACATCATCAATATCATCATGCTCTGCTCCTGTTTCGTGCCTTTCGACCCGCACTGCTGACCTAGTTGCGTAGTCACGATGTCTGGTCTCATCCAGTGACGGGGCATCGCCTACAAAAAAAGATAATATTAAATTTTAATTGTCAGTTTTTAAATATCATTGAACTAGTTCGGTAATATTAATAAAAAAAATTGCAATGAGATTATTTACAGTACCGATCATATGCAGGTGACTGATTGTAGTCACAATGGTCTCATCCGGTGTGAGCATCACCTACAAAAACAGATAATATTAAATTTTAATTGTCGGTTTTTAAATATCATTGAACTAGTTCGGTAATATTAATTAAAAAAATTGCAATGAGATTATTTACCTGGTGCACCAGTTGTCGCCGCTGACCTAGTTGCGTAGTCACGATGTCTAGTCTCATCCAGTGACGGGGCATCACCTACAAAAACAGATAATATTAAATTTTAATTGTCAGTTTTTAAATATCATTGAACTAGTTCGGTAATATTAATAAAAAAAATTGCAATGAGATTATTTAACTAGTGCACCAGTTGTCTCCATTGGGACTATTGCCCTGTCTTCCTCTCTGGTGGTAAGATCCTCAAGGGAAACATTCTCTGTCATTTAAACAAAAAACGTTATAAGGAAAACCATCAAGGTATAATTAGAAAAAAATATAAGTGGAAATTAATTACCGTCACGGCCCTCACTGATAGTAGCATTGTCGGCCTGGTCCCCACTACAATGATCAGGTTGCACATGAGGATCATCTACATCTGGCTCTAAAACTGGGTTATTTGCCTCATCGGTAGTGCTTCTCCCCTGATTTAAACAAAGTTGTTAGACATTAAATTTATGGACGAAAACAAACATATTGAAAGGTTAATGTTTTACCTTATCAGGCATTATGGATCTTGGGACCTGCCCCAAGCTTCTGCGACATTCAACTAAGGCTTGATAGCCGAAATGGAAAGCAATATTTTTATCTTCCTCTGTAGTTTCTATTCCGAAGTCATCACCCTACATTACATATGATTGTGTATTTTTAATCATATTTGATAGGATTACAAAAACGTTGGAAGGCGATACAATTAATTATAAGATGCTTAGCTACTTAATTACAATTCTTGCAGCTAATTTCAAGTAGCCGCCCTGGCCTAGCTTGTGATGGCCCTTTTTCTCAATCCTAGCTTTGGTTGCCTTTGAGGTGTCAGGCAACCTAGCATCAAAAAAATTGAAGTCAGATATGACGTAGCACACTTTTATTTTAGACATAGAGAAAATTAAAGCTATTGAATTAAAGTTGTAATTTACCTTGCGGGTCCAGTTGGCATTTTTCCTTCTTTCTTTGCCCTTTTCTCTTTTCTGTCATCGATGAGTGCTCTCCACTCACTCTCTGGAACTGCGAGAGGATGCTCATATCTAGGGTTAAATTGCAATTACGTCCTATAGGTGTCCCTGGTATATTTCAAATATTTGCCGGCTACCCGAGCCACCGCTGTTCTATCAAATGTGCCGACCCCAAAAAGGGCTTCTAGATAATCTAGAAGTTCTTTTTTCAAGTTGGAATTCTGGGAATTCCACCCTGTGCGTATGGTTGGGCCAAAAATTACCAACGCATGGCTCTCCAGAAACCTATAGAACTCATTGTTTTCTACACAGAAAAAAAGATATTATCATTAATTTAAAGATAAAAATCATGATAAATATGTTTTAGATAAAGTACATGAAATAGTTAAAATATTAAAATTTACCTGGGATTTGTACATGCTTTATAGGGACACCTTCATCATTCACCAACAACGTGCCATTAATGGTCCCTGTGGAGCTGACACGTGTAGCTCCAGGAAACGCAATAATGTAGTTGGCCATATCAGCCTCATCATTGCCAACACGTTCAGCGGTTGGCTGGGTGTCTGCTTTGGCAGGGTTTGTTTCTTGGCTTGCACCTAAAGGAGTAGAAAGTGTACGAGAGGGTTGTTGGGCAATCTCTTTCCCTTTTGTCCCACTACCACCAACACCAGGTTCAACAAGTGCCAGAAAACGCTACATACAAAAGAACTTTTTGTTAGTTTAGTCAATGTAAAAATTAAAAATCAAACTATCACAATTCATCTCATGCAGAACAAAAAAAATATCCTTTTGACTTTTTATTATTACCTGATATCTTTCTAGCTGCCTCATAAGATGTTGTATCCTCTCATCTGTTTCAGGTGTTTGAGGCACGTCTATCAAAGTATTAAATTCCGACCTTGCATCTCGTGCCTTTTTTTGCAACAAGAACACCGGAGATAGGGATGAAGAAAGCTCTTCCTCAAAGAGGGAATCATCAGGCGTACCATGGCTAGGTGTCTGCATATTTGAACAAAATTAATATTATTTAAATTATGTAAATAACTAAAATACCTGAAGATAGAGCAATGCTGGCACTTTACATGTTCTTCCGCTGGCCTCTTTCCGCGATCATCCCGTCTCGGGGTTGTTCCTGCACTGCTCTGATCAGTCTGTCACATTGCAATAAAATTATAAATGTAAAAACTTGAAAACAATATCTAACTTGAAAACACAAAATGAAAACTGAAATAATTTCTAATAAGACACTGGAAGACATAGTTAGAGTTTCAAATATGCCTTGCATTGAATTCAGTCCTCGAAACATGTCATTGCACATTAAGGCTCCCAAACAAGAGACGAGTTGACAATGAAGACCTTATTGAATATATTGTTGGAGCAACTATTGAAAAATCCTTGGAGCATTTAAGTAAGGCACTTTCTATCTTCCATCACCTTTTTCCTTTCAATATCCTTTAAACGATTTTGTTGATATTTAATGTTTGGAATCACGTTATAATTCCTTGATTATATGTGTTTGGGGACTTTCCCTTTGAAATTACCCAAAAATACCCTGACAATTTTATCTTCAAGATGCATGTCTGACCCTATTGTTCAATATTTTGATTGATAGTAGTAAACATAGAGAGTTAGGGGGCTCTTGACTTGGTTTGGTTGGGCCAGAGAACCCCCCTTGAGTTGGAGGAGAGCTAGCCTGAAGTGAAAAGAGGTTGGTGAGGTGACAATGGGGCTATTGAATTACACATGGTATCACACTTTAGCTTTAGGACTTTATCTTGAGAAGTGCGAGATTTTGCTATATCAATTCTCAAATTGTTTACAACACTATTGTTAAGAACTAATAAGAAGTGATGTTGAGGGGTTTTTGGGCATAAGAAACAATACCATTTAAAAACTAGGGTTCTCAGTCCTTGGCATTCCTTCACCTGGGCCTAGGGGCACACTAGAATAATTTCACACTAAACCATGCAAACTTAAAAGTAACTTAATATATCCATAAAGTAATAATAATCATAATTCCTAATTTCCTATTGTACGATATGATGCAAATTATTCAAACATGAAGCAATGAAGACATGAAATGTCTGAATTTCAAGATTGATGAACCAATACAAGAAGTTAGAAACTACAAATTTGATTCAATACTCTGTGTCCTAACTCCAGGAAGGAATCTAGTTTGTAGGAATGAAGAGGTTGTTATCTTTACAATCCCATCCCAACATCAAATTTAGTGATAATTTTCTATGAGGTTCTGGGTCAAGGAAACATTCACTCCACGAATGATATATTTAAGTATGCTTCTCCTATTTTTGGAAAACACCATACCTATAATGCATTCACTTGCATGTATAAAGGGAAAGGAAAACATGTTTTCATACAACGGTGACAAAGGCATCTTGGGGAAAGGTATCTTCACTTTTTATTTATGTTTTTCACCCACACCACTCTCGTGTTTTCACTAATTCTGTTTTGTCATTTTTGGATTCAAATTAAGTTAAGGCCTTAAGTATTTTTTGACCTTTCGGTGTAGTTTTCATAAGTGGCATGTATGGATTTTCCATTAATTCTGCATGTTTTCTCTTCATGCACATGTTTCCCTGGAAATCAAATGCATGATTTAGTCCCATACATTTAACAAGTTGTTGGATCAACTCCATTGGAAATATCATGTTTCATATTCAATCAAAATTTATCTTAGTTAGGGTAGGTAGGAAGGTTTTCCCTTTTTATTAATAGGGCACTTCTAGCTTGCATTTTTATTATATCTTTCAAATTTAGTGTCGTTTCAATTAGGGCATGAATTTTTGCAACTTTCAAGGTGAGAATGAACAAATACAAATTTTTGTGATGGATGACTGTATATGACTCCATGGCCAGAGGAAAAGGCACTAATATACTTCTTAAAATATCTATAGTTCTCATTCACCTCATATGGAGATGGTCCCTGATTTTGAGCCAAATGTTGCAGCAAAAAGTTCCCCCCCTCCATAATTTGATATTCAATGGAAATTTCTTAAATTGATGATGGGGAATGATTATGGAACATTAGCACATACATATGTAATGGAATTGCAAGATCATGATATATGTTTTCATATGTTTATGGAGGTGGTGGAGCAAAAAAGAGCTCAAATAGAGCTGGAATTTTTCACATAAAAAGGACTATGGGCTTGACTAATGGTTTTATTTAAAAAATGATATCTAGACATAGAATAAGTGTAGCATGCAAACATGCATTGAAAATTCATCTGAGTTTGCATTGTATTACTTATGATGGATTCAAATTTGGGTTTCAAAATTCCAGGTTATGGCATGATTTTGTCGAGAAACCCTTAGTTGGATTCTCATGTTGGTTTAATTTATATTTTAAGTTTGTTTTGCAGTATTTGGGTGATAGTAACTCATGAACTAGGTTACCAATGTATAAAAATCATATTTCAAGAATAAAGTTGTGATTTTTTTATATTATTATTATTATCTATTAGCTACGAGTATTGACACCTAATGCCTGGAATTTTGACATCTTGATAGCATGGATAATTTCGAAAATGTTTCTAGTAATGTTAACATAATAACTATCATTACGTGTCTTTACTTTTGTCACCATAATAGACCTGTGATATGGACTCATCACACAACTTCATATGCTATGTCCCAACAAGTTCAAACTGGTTGAACCTACCTCATAGTGTGGTTATTAAGGACAAGTTGCTTGGTATATAACTCGATAGCATAGACCGCGCTGCAGTTCTAAAAAGAATCCTCAAGTGTCAAAAAAACTTCACAATATGTTCTACTATAAAGCCTTTTGGGATACCTGAAATAATATATGTATCATTGATGAATTTTAAAGTATGACAAGATCTAGAGGGAAAGGAAATCAATGGAAGAGTGATCCACCAATGAGAACCTAGAATTTAGCATCAGATGAGTTAGAGTCTAGGAAATTGAAAGCCTATAATTTTAATTAGTGATGAAGGACATCACATAGGTAATTATATTTTCATGAAGAATAATCTGTTAATTCAAATTTAAACTACATAATATGAAAGGCATACCATAAATTTTTCCACGTAAGTCCAAACAACCTATAAAAATGGAAAACCTTCTTTTTCCATGGGAAATAATTTACCTTTCCTTTTTCAAGATAATCTAAATCACAAAAAATATGAACTATACTGCACACATTCTTGGATAATGTGAAAGTTGAAAAGGAATACCCTACACAAGTGATGCACACATGTACATTTGAACACTAATAGATTTTTGTAGTTGAAATGCAATGCTTGTTTTCATTTAAATGTAGGGTTTTTAAAGCAATGAGAAATAATGGCTGCCAAATTAATAAGCGTTTCTTTGGGAAAAATTTAAATCTTGTATTGGGTGATGAAGATAATAGAGGGTATTTAATCTTGATTCTTGACATCTAGAGAGAACCCTACAGCCTAACACAATCCAATGGAATTGACCAAAAAAACCCAAATAGAGTCAACCCTACTATAGGAGGAAGGGCCTGCAGTAAGAACTTACCATTTTGTAAGAGCTGAGGGTGAATGCTATTCTGCAAGAGCTAAGGGCGAATGAAGGGTGAATTTTGTTCTGCAAGAGCTGAGGGTGAATGTAGGGCGAATGATGTTCTACAAGAGCTCAGGGAAAATGCTGCGGGCGAATGCTGTTCTGCAAGAGCTTAGGGCGAATGTTGAGGGCGAATTATGTTCTGCAAGAACTGAGGGTGAATGTTGAGGGAGAATTTTGTTCTGTAAGAGCGGAGGGTGAATGCGCGCGTGATATCAGACATTAATGTAGCACACATGTACATTTGAACACTAATAGATTTTTGTAGTTGAAATGCAATGCTTGTTTTCATTTAAATGTAGGGTTTTTAAAGCAGGGAGAAATAATGGTTGCCAAATTAATAAGCGTTTATTTGGGAAAAATTTAAATCTTGTATTGGGTGATGAAGATAATAGAGGGTATTGAATCTTGATTCCTGACATCTAGAGAGAACCCTACAGCCTAACAAAATCCAATTGAATTGACCAAAAAAACCCAAATAGAGTCAACCCTACTATAGGAGGAAGGGCCTGCAGTAAGAACTTACCATTTTGCAAGAGATGAGGGCGAATGCTGAGGAAAAATGCTGTTCTACAAGAGCTGAGGGTGAATGCTGAGGGCGAATGCTGTTCTGCAAGGGCGGAGGGCGAATGCGCGCGTGATATCAGATGTTAATGTAGCTATTGCGACGGATACGAAACAATAAAATCATTTTTATGTAGCGCACATATAAGTTTTGTATTTTTATGTAGCACGCATATAAGTTTCGTATTTTCATGTAGCATGCATATAAGTTTCGTATTTTTATGTAGTGCGCATATAAGTGTCGTTATACTGACAGTGGAAAAAGCGTCGCTACTGGGACGACTGCCTCCAAACGTCGCAATTGCGACACTTAGATGTTGTGTCGTACTTGCGACGTTTAGAGGCATCCGTCGCAATAGCGACGCTTTGGGCCATAGTGTCGCAATTGCGACGTCTTCCTCCAAACGTCGCAATTTCGACACTTTGTCTAAGTGTCGGTATTGCGAAACTTTTCTATAAACGTCGGTATAGCGACGGTTTCGGTCGGGATGGAAAAAATTTGGGGAAATTTCTGACATTTGGTCAAAAGCGTCGGAACCAAGTGTCGGAATTTCCGCCAAATGTAGTAGTGTATGTCAGCTCACCAAGTAAAGACATCTCAAACTCACTTTGCATATTTGTAGCAAAGTTCTTACTTGGTCGATCACCATTTCTACCAAATATTATATCATGCACATATACCTCAACGATTGTTATATTATGTTTATCTATTTGTACATAAGTATTGCTATCAACAGTACCTTTCTTGAACCCTTGTTGACTAGATATCCATCAAGACGAGCATATCGTGCTCTGGGACCCTTCTTGAGACCATATAGAGCCTTCTTTAACCTACAAACATAGTCTTATTTTTTAGATAGTAGAAAACCTTTACGATGTTCGATGTAAACTTCTTCTTCTAATTCGCCATTTAGAAATGTTGAATTAACATCCATTTTGTAGACTTTGATTTTTCTTGAACATGCATAGGCGAGAAACATTTGGATGGCTTCCTTTCTGGCAACCAGTGCAAATGTTTCATTGAAATCAATTCCTTCCACTTGTGCATAGCCTTTGCAAACCAATCTTGCTTTGTTTCTGGTAACCTGTCCATCTTCGTTAAATTTGTTCTTGAACACCCATTTAGTCCCAAATGAGATTTTTATATTTTGGTCATGGAACTAATTTCCAGGTTTTATTATTCTTGATTTGATCCCATTCTTAATTCATAGTTGCTACCCAATGTTCATTCTGTTTGGCTTCCTCAAAACTACTAGGCTCAAAGGTTGCTAGAAAAGCAATGTGAGCTTGTTGTGATGAACGAAGCTTTTGACCTTCATTTATGTCACCAATGATTTGATTTTATGGATGGTTCTTTTGAATCCATTCTTTTGTTATCTTTGGAGGAGCTTCTTGTTGTTGTTTCTGTATATATTGATGATCATTATTTACTTATTCCTGGTTGATAGTTGCTTCTTGTTCTATAATTTTCTCTATGTATTTTTCAGCCTTTGTCTCAAGTTTCAAAGATTATAGATCCTCATAATTATTCGTTAGAGCACCATCTTCATCAAATGTAACATTTATGCTCTCCACTATCTATTTTCATCTTATATTATAGCATTTATAGGCCTTTCTTTTGCATGAGTAACCAACAAAGATACCTTCGTCAACACATGATTCAAACTTACCCAAATTTTTATCTTCTTTTTTGATATAACATTTTCTTCCGAAGATTCTGAAATATTTTACATTAGTCGGTTTTCCTTTCCATAATTCATATGGGATCTTGTTGCAATTATTCCTGAGAAGACTTCAGTTGATAATGAATACTGACGTATCAATTTCTTGAACCCAAAATTTTTCATCCAATTTTGAGTCCTTTAGCATTGTTCTACCCATTTCCTGTACGATTATGTTCTTTCTTTCAATAACTCCATTTTTCTGAGGTGTTCATGTCATTTAAAATTGTCCTTTTATTCCATTTTCATCACATTATTGCTGAAATAATTTGGAATTCAATTCTATGCCATTATCTGATCTTAGAAACTTTATTTTCAAATCCTTTTCATTTTCGACCAACTCCTTGTAGATATTAAAGCACTCAAATGCTTCAGATTTTTTCTTTAGGAAACTGACGGTTGTCATCCTGGTATAGTCATATATCATTAACATGAAATATAATTCTCCATCTAAGCCTTTTGTTTTCACAGGACCACATAGATCAGTATATATCAATTCCAATGGATGTGATGAAAAGTGTTCTTTTGTTTTAATTCGACTTTTGTCTGCTTGCCGTGCTGACAGGCCTCACATAGTGTGTTGGAAGGTTTTGAGATTTTTGGCATTTCTCGTACTGCTTAGTTTTTTCTTATCCTGACAAGATTTTCAATGTTTATGTGACCCATTAGCTTGTGCCATAACCATCTTTCATCTTCTTTAGCTAGTTTTAATATTCCTAAATGTTGTGAAACCAGCTCCAAAAATAGAAGAAAAGAGATATCAATGCCTTAGAAATAAGCCACTTCGAGGGGGAAACATTCAATAAATTACATGAATAAACAATTCTTGGATGATACAAATTACAAAACCTCCATTCTATATATAGGAGTCCATGGGGCCACAATGTAATCTTAGTGGGGCCACAATGTAATCCTAGCCAACCTAACAATAATAATTTAAGGGCACAATAATAACAATATGGGGGTTACAGGGGTAAAATAATAACAATAAGGGGGTTACACTAAAAACAATAAGGGACCATACTAGTAATATAGGGACCTAACATGCCCCTCTCCTTCAAAAAAGTGTTTTCCTCAATGCTTGAGTAGCTCTAGGTACTTCTGTATAAAATTCTCATCCTCCCATGTAGAATCTTCAGTGGGTAAGTTCTTCCAATTGATGAGATACTCTGAAATTGATCGATTTCGTAGCTTTCGTGTTCTTGTTTCCATGACCGCTTCAGGTTCCAATATGATTTTTCCTTCCTCATAAAGTTCTGGCAATATTGTTTGAACTGGAATATTTTCACGTATAACCTTCTTTAAGCATGAAACATGGAAAACTGGATGCACTCGTGAAGAAGCAGGAAGCTCCAATTTGTATGCCATAGTACCAATATTTGGCAACACCTTGTAAGGACTATAGTACTTTGGTGATAATTTATTATCCTTCTTAGCTTGCTTGAGGGACATTTGTTTGTATGGTTGTAGCCGTAAAAATACCCAGTCTCCTACATCAAAACTTCTCTCGTTGCGATGTTGATCTGCCTGTTGTTTCATTCAATTTTGTGCCAAATTCAGGTTATATTTTAAGAGCTGGAGAACTTCTTGTTGATGCTCGATGTGATCTTCCACTACTTGAACCTTCTAATTTTCTCTTAAATATGATGTTACGGACGGTGGATGATATCCATAAAGTGCCATAAATGGGGTCATTTTTGCTGTAGTATGGAAGGAAGTGTTATACCACCATTCAGCGAGAGGTAACCACTTGACCCATTGTGTTTGTTTATCAGATACAAAACAACGAAGATATCCTTCCAAAAATTTATTTACTATCTCAGTTTGACCATCGGATTGAGGATGATAAGATGAGCTATGAGCTAATTGAGTACCCAAACAAGAAAATAACTCCGTCCAAAAATTTCCAGTAAAAATGGGATCTCTGTCGCTCACAATAAACCTTGGGTTTCCATGTAGCTTTTGAATTGTGTCCATAAATGTAGTAGCAACTGTACTTGCTTTAAATGGATGAGATAATGCAAAAAAGTGTGCATACTTGGTAAGTCTATCAACTATCACCATGATGACACTCTTTCCTTCGGACTTAGGTAAACCTGTGATAAAATCCATTGAAATCTCCTCCCAACGTTGACTTGGAATGGATAAAGGTTCTAGAAGTCTCGGGGTCTTAATTGTCTCAACTTTATTCTGCTGGCAAACCAAACATTCCGCCACAAACTTTTGAATATCAGATTTAAGGCCATCCCAAAAAAAAATCTTTCTTCACCCTGTGGTAAGTTTTTAAAAATCCTGAGTGTCCTCCTAAAGGAGAAGTGTGCAATTCCAGAAGAATCTTTTGTTTTAGTTGGGAATTCTTACATAGATATAAGCGATCTTTGTACCATAAGGAATCATTTTTCCAACTAAATGTATCAGATGTACTAGGATCTTGCTGCAACTTTTGAATGAGTGTCCATACATCTTTGTCCTTCTTCCATTCATCTCTTGCTTCAGTTATCCAATCTGGCTGGATAATAGAAATGGCACAAAGCAATGCTTCCACCTCTTCATTCTTTCTTGAGAGTGCATCTGCAACAACATTTAGCTTCCCTTTTTTGTAGATTATTTCAAAGTCATAACCCAACATCTTTGTGACCCATTTTTTCTACTCTTCTGAAGATAGTATTTGTTCCAAAAATGTTTAAGACTATCATGATCATTTTTTACCTTGAAGTGTCTTCCCATTAGGTAAGTTCGCCATTTCTTTAGTGCATGCAGTATTGCTAACATTTATTTCTCATAAATAGCTTTCTGTAAATACTTTCCTTTGATTGGACGACTTTTGAAAGCAATGGGTCTTCCTTCTTGCATTAAAACAACATCAATTCCATTTCCTGAGGCATCACATTCCACAATAAAGGTTTTTGTGAAGTCTGGCATAGCTAAGACCGGTGCTAGGCACATTGAATCTTTAAGATGTTCAAAGGCCTTAGTTGCTTCAGGAGTCCATGAAAATGAATATTTCTTCAATAATGTTGTTAGAGGTGCTACTATTCTCCCATAATTCTTAACAAACTTGCGATAATACCCTGTTAAACCAAGAAATCCTCGCAACTGCTTTATGGTTGTGGGGAATTTCCATTCTTTATGATGGATTTAATTTTGTTAGGGTATACCTTAACACACTCGTGAGATGAGTTGTCTTTAATACATCCAATCAAATAGAGTAGAGGACGAAGGATACGATAGCGCCAACAAGGGTTTCAGTCAGGGTTTTGCAGATCTATGCCGCCACTGAGGACGCCGACCTGGGTGCTACAGGCCCAACAAAGTTTTCTCTCAGCTCTAACATAATTGTCTCTACAGATCTTGCTGCCTCAGGGATAAGCGGTGGTTTAGAACCCCTCACTAGACCAGAAGTGGTTCTGGTTTCTACCCCTGGCCTGGAGCTCGAGCTCCTAGCTTCAAGAGCTAGCATATACAAACCGAGAGCCGAACACACAGAACAAGAACTTAAGAATAGGGACAAGTTTCGAGCAAGGGTTTATTTCCAGCTAGATCAACTAGATCTATCTTTCCCAGGAAAAGAGGACACTGAAAACGTTTTGGCTCACAGCCATGTCAATGCGGGCAAGGAGATCAGCCTAATATGGGGAAGGAAGCCAATTGAAAATCGTCAAGATCCACAAGGGTTTCTGAGTGTTAGTGCTGTTGGAGACGGATCAGGCTCTAGCCTTGAATCCTCACCCTTTGGATGACCACCCATAGATGAGCAAGAAATATGCAATTGGATTTACCATTACTCCTCTAATTCCAGTGAGAAAATAGGCATAGAGGTTCGTAGGTTTTCAGCCGGTACATCAGGTATGGGAGATAGAGGAGGAACGCATTGGGAAACAACAGGACGACCCCCATGCTGAAAAACCGACCCTACCAGGCCATTATAGGGCTTTTTACCCTACCTCAAGCAGGAAAAAAGAGTCATCGGTCTTGAAAGCAAGAGACACAGCCCCGATCAGTGACCAGTGGGTGCTGGAACATTTTATCCAAGCTGGAATTGAAGATTTTTTCACAAGCAAGAAGAGACCCAAAGGTAAATTTCGTTTGCCAGTTTTGCTGCTGATAAATGAGAGAGGATTAGACAATATTGGAACAGAGATACAGGATCCCCGATCTCTACTCCATGCCCTCTCTGGTTTCAGGATGAAAAAGCTCCTTGGTAGACTG
The DNA here is from genome assembly GCA_034641835.2 of Pinus albicaulis. Classification (NCBI taxonomy): domain Eukaryota; kingdom Viridiplantae; phylum Streptophyta; class Pinopsida; order Pinales; family Pinaceae; genus Pinus; species Pinus albicaulis. The sequence goes on along the minus strand of CM076570.1, from coordinate 133,435,567 downwards.
GAGCAAGGACGAGCCTGGATCCATCAGATTCAGCGTGAGGCAAGGAAGTGGTCAAATTTGCATGCACTGTGGAAGCAACCCTCATTCTTGCATCTTGATCTAGAACAACGACATGGTTCGTTACCACACTCAGATCTCAGGAAACAGGTAACATTAAATCATTTTCAGATTTTCATCAAACCCCCTGTGGGTAAAACTCGTTTAGTTTGGGTACAAGCAGACAATACCATTCTGCAGCTGAAACAACAAATATGGAGACTGATGGGATATCCTGTCCCGATCCAATACTTGGTCAGTGGTAGCCGCTCTCTTTAGGACTGTAGGTCCTTGAAGAACTATGAAATTAGCACAGAAATGACCATCACACTGAACCTTCGGCTGAGAGGGGGTGCTGCATGCCAATGCATATCAAGTTCTGCAGGAGGAGATAAAGGGAAAAAACCCACAACCCAACAACAATCAAATGGAGGCCTCTCCTACAAAAATATCTTACAGGGGAATAAAGTTGCAGGGTCACCTCCAGATCAAGGAGGATATGTACCACGGCCATATATCATGGAACAGCTTGGACAAACCCCTGCTCTAAAGATTGATATTTCAGGAACAGAGGAGTACGTCAAGACATATGAAACCCAGGCATTAATCTGTCGATTTAATTGCTTCTGGCTGAAACCAATGGACCTCTTCCATTGGATTTTCACTCAATGGACCATGGAATGTGATATTCACCTCTGCTCCAAAGGATTCTATATTGTTATGTTTATATCTTCGGAAGCCAGAGATAGAATCATTAGAGCAAGGCCTTGGTTTTGGGGAACTACGGGTCTTTTTATGACCCCATGGTTTCCAGATTTTGACCCAAACACCATGACTGTCTCCAGAATGCCGGTATGGGTCCGATTATACAACCTCCCCCTTCATTTCTGGAGTGATCAGGTCTTAGAGGGAATTGGGAACAGTATTGGGAAATACACTAAAACAGATACGGAGAGAATCAAGGAGAGAATTTACACTTTTGCACGGATCTGCGTGGAAGTAGATCTAAGTAAAGGATTGCCAGAAAATATCATGCTAATCTACAAGCAACAGAACTGGCTGCAAGGACTAGATTATGAAAACACTGCCTTCAGATGAAGAATTTGTAGGATGACAAGGCATTTACAAAGCATATGTCCAGAAGCTAAGAAAGCAAACAACAAAAAGAAACAAAAAGGGAAACAGAGAAAAGGGTGGCAATATCCCTCTCCTGATTCAGAGGAGGATGAATACGAAGTAGAGGAGGGAACTACTCCCACGGGAAATATTGAGCCTACACATGGACAAGAGATCCAAAGGAAAGACATATCAGCTTACAAGGACTCTCAACATCACCCGAATCAGCCAGAAAGGACTAGCGAGGACATGGGCACTGGAGGGACCAAACGACACCATTCCTTAGATAATTCAGATTCAGACAAGGATACAGGAACCCAGATAGCAAAAAATCAGTTAGTCCTTGCAACGATTGCGCCTTCCCAAGGCGAGTGGCATAAGGTCGAGAAGAAGAAGGGGAGGAAACCTGAGTTGTGGGACAAATAATCACTCTCTGGCAGCAGTGGTTACTTTTCTGGGGCCATCAATCTAGTTTTCTCTCGCCTTTCCCGTCTCGACTCATCTTTCTCTTTCTTTTATTTTTTTCTTCTTTTTTTACCAAATGCAATGGTAGCCCTGCTACGATGCATTGTGTGCCAAATCACATGAGCCCTATGGGCAGTTGTATGAAATGCTTAAATGCATATGCTACATGTAACTTTTCATTTTATAAATAAAAATTTGCTGATTTTTTTCTGGGGAAAAAAAAACACCCTCGTGAGATACAATATGACCCGGATATTACACCTCTTGTACTCCAAAGAAACATTTGGATGTTTTTTCATATAATTGTTTCTCCTCCAATAGTTTGAGCACCCTGTCAACATGTTGAACATGATCCTTCCAAGACTTGTTGTAGATTAGTATATCATCAAAAAATACTAGCACAAATTTTCTAAGGAAGGGTTTGAAAATGGAATTCATCAAGCCTTGAAATTTAGAAGGTGAATTGGTAAGGCCAAAAGGCATGAAAAAAAATTCATAATGACCCTCATGAGTTCGAAATGTTGTTTTTGGAATATCTTCAGTCTTCAGTCTAATTTGATGATATCTTGAAAAAAGATCCAACTTGGTAAAATAAATTGCTCCATGTAATTCATCCAATAATTCATCAATCACAGGAATGGGAAATTTATCTTTAATGGTGAGCTTATTGAGCTCCCTATAATCCGAACACATGAGCTATGATCCATATTTCTTATGTACCAATACTACAGGAGCAGAGAAAGAACTTTGACTAGGTTGAATTATACCAGCCTCTAACATTTTTGCAATCATACGTTCAATTTCGCTCTTTTGGACATAAGGATATCTATAAGGCCTGAGGTTTGGAGGAAAAATTCTTGGAATCAAATGAATAACATGATCATGATCACAAATAGTTGGGATTCCTTTGGGTGTTTAAAAAACCTTGGAATGATTGTCCAAGACTTTTTGGAGATCTGCAGAAATAGATGATTTTGATGTTGGAACTTCTAGTGAGCATAATTGTGCAATTACGCCTCATTGTTCTTTCTTTAGAAGCTTTGTCATGAAATTAGAGCTTATTATCTTTCCCGGCTTCCCTACAATACCCCGTAATTCGACTCCCTTTCCTTCTGAAAAAAATTTCAAGAAAAGTTCTTGAAAATTAAAAGCTACCGTTCCCAAAGATTGTAACCATTGTACTCCTAGTACAACAACAACACCTCCCATAGGAATGGAAAGCATTGGACTATTAAATACATATTCCCCCATGGTTAGCTTAATATTATGGCATTTTCCAGAGAAATTTATAGTTCCTCCATTTGAAACCATCACTTGACATTTTGGTGCTGGGTATAGGAAACAATTCAATACCCTGGCTACCTTACAATGAATAAAATTATGGGTACTACCTGAATCAATCAACACTATTACCTTTTTCTTCTTGATATGTCCTTCTATATTGATAGTTTGAGGAGTGGTAATTCCTACCAATGCATTACAAGATATGGTCAGACTCATTTATTCCTCTTCTAGGGTTGGTTCCTGGTGTATATCCTCTTCTTGTTCACTTTCTTCTTCCTCTTCACAATCTATGTAAACTAATTTCTTCTCAGCACACTTATGACCTTCAGTGAATTTTCTATCACAACTGTAGCAAAGCCCTTTTGCTCTTTTTTCTTCCAATTGTTGTGGTGTCAACCTTGTAGGTTGTGGAAATCTAGGAGTAGCAACACTTCCCTCTTTATAGAAGTGACTGGTAGGCTTCCTTGTCGCCATAATTTTACATTCAATTTTTCTTGCCAACCTGAATGCCTTCTCCAATGAATCAGGTTCCAAAATGAGAAATTCATCTTGGATGTTATCCTTTAAATTTCCTATGAAGAGATCAATCCTGTGTTCCTCTGGAATATCAGTTACCCTTATATTCAATTTTTGGAAGTCCTTAATGTGCTCCCCCACCAAACCCTTTTGTTTGAGATTTATCAATTGGCTAAAGAAGGTGCTGCTCTGTGTATCCTCATAATGTGTTATCATTTCCTCCATAGAAATTGACCAAGTGACAATTGTTTTATGGGATCAAAGCCATCGATACCATACAAATGTATTTTTCTCTAAATTTAAAGTTGCAATGCATACCTTTTGTGTGTTTTGCACATTATTGAGATCAAAATATTGCTCCATCTGTAGTATCCATGTTACAGGTTCCTTTCCATCAAACTTCCTCATATCCATTTTTGTAATATGGTGGTTCTTCCCACTAACATTAGAGTTTATGAAATCACGATTAACATTTATCTTGTTCTCATCATGAGTTTCCTCTACTATCTTTTCCTTATTAGGAAAAATTTGTTGTATCAACTTTGTCAAACCTTCGATGTCTACTTTTAGATCATTCTTCATGTTTTCCATTTTTTCATAGATCTTAGCTTCCATGCCAACTTCCATGCCATCCATCTTAGCTTCCGCGACTTTATTCAAACCATCCATTTCATTTTTTTTTGCCCTTTGCGATAGCGAAATTTGGTGCACTTGCTCATGGACTTTTGATATCTCATGTTGCATTTCTTCGTCTTCATGAGTCATAGTAGAGACTTGTGAAGGCTTAATGGGTGTTGAATTATTTTTAGGAGGCATTTTAGAACCCAATACTGATATCTATGCTCAATAGGCCTTTGGAATCACCTAGAACTGATTTTTCAAAAAAGACTTATGCAATTTGAAAAAAAAATACACACCTTTTTCTTGATTTTGAGGAGCTCGATATTTAAACTGATTTATCTATGTGATTTTGGATCTTAAATATCTAAATTTTTTTCCCAAACATAGCCCTCTGAATCTTCTTTCGAATGCCACAGGTCTAACCTGATTTGGGTTCTTGAAGACAAAGTTATGCCCAATCTCCTATGATGACCTAATTATGGACTGGTTCAATAGAGAAAACTTGTATGACCTGCCACGTGTCATTGTTTCTTCCTTCGGCTTTGAAATTGACATAGTAAAAACTACAGTCCGTTTATTTGCGGCCACTTTTTACAAAATTCCAATCCGATGGTCAGAGAGAAAGTTATGAAGATTTTCCCACGATCACCTCTTTGAGATGAAATTTGGGAGCCTGCAAAAGACCTAACTTCCACAGACCATATCTCTGACAATATTATGGACCGAGCTCTAAAATTTTGTGACGAGCTTCCTCAGGATTTCTTCTTCGCTCCCTAAAAATTTTAGCTTCTGAAACTTTGTAGAAACAAAGTTATAGCGAAAATTCCACAATGACCTGTTTAGTTTATATCATATCTCCACAAATATTGCGAACCAAGCTCTGAAAGTTTGCGATGATGTTCCTTAGGATTTTGGCTTCGCACTCTAAAAATTTCAGCTTCTGAACCTTTGTAGAAAAAAAATTTACAGCAAAAATGCCACGATGACCTGTTTGGGGCAGCAAAACCCTAGAATCCAAAGATTTGATACCAAATGTTGTGAAACCAGCTCCAAAAATAGAAGAAAAGAGATATCAACGCCTTAGAAATAAGCCACTTCAAGGGGGGAACCTTCAATACATTACATGAATGAAAAATTCTTGGATGATACAAACTACAAAACCTCCTTTCTATATATAGGAGTCAATGGGGCCATAATGTAATCCTAGCCGACCTAAGAATAATAATTTAAGGGCACAATAATAACAATATGGGGGTTACAGTGGTACAATAATAAAAATAAGAGGGTTACACTAACAACAATAAGGGACTATCCTAGTAATATAGGGACCTAACACTAAATTAGCATGTAGCTAATTGGAATATTAATTTTGCTCCAAACATATAGTTAGATGAATAAATGGGTAGGGAGACCCATAAATATTTTTAGCAGCAATAAAATCCATGTTAATGGGGAAAGGGATCATATTCACAGCTAGATAAAACACCTTCATGTGTGAACAAAGGCTAATGCATGTGGACAAAGTCAAGTTTGACCAAGTAAACAAAGCTAGTATGGAGGAAGTGGAACATTAATGAAGATAACTCATTGGGAGTATGGACCGGCGTAGATATTTAGAATAAAGACACCTTGAGTGTGGAAGAAGACATTGCATGAAGATCCAGTCAAGGTTGACCAAATCCATCAACACTGTTATGGAAGAGTGGCATTGATGATGGGACAACGCAGTTTTGGAGGGAGATTCATTGCATGAAGATGGAAACCCTAATGAGTGGGAACTAAGGTGAGAAGGTTCACATTGTTTATAAGGAAGAGGATGACATCCATATGGGGTTAGATTATGATAATGATTTTATGATATATGGTTTGTTTAGACATATTTCTTTCTCTGGCTGTTTATATGAGATAGAGTGCTATTTAGCACAGGGTGTTCCTAATTGGGAATCCTACCTCTTCCATTGAGTAGCTCTTGGGGGAGCCTTGCACCATATTACCCACTATCTGGCTGAAGGCCAAGCTTCATCTTCCTTTGATAGTGTAGATCCTAATGAGGGTTCATCTGTTTTAGTAAGATGTAGTAAGTGGAGATTAGATCTTCGGATCTAGGCCATCTCAATACTCATTTTCAGTGGAGAAGGGTTCTAATCCATTGGGAGGACAATATTGAAGGTATTGAGCTATTTTTTCATATCTTCTCTATAGGCCAACTATATTTTGATCCCTATAGTGCAGAATATATCCAGATCTGCGTAATTTCTGAAGGAGAAGTTGCATGGTAGTTCAGTGCACCATTTGGAGAGTTGATTTGATAAGTGTTGGGGATATGCCCTTCACTTTGGAGATCTTTTGGAGGAGATAATTTATTGTTCATATCAGATCAGATCCACTTTCTAGATCTGAATATTTCCATATATCTAAAGTCTTAGATCTCATATCTACACTTTGTACATGGAGTTTTGCTGAAAACCCCAAGGGGGTTCATTAGAGGAGCCTGTATAGTGCATGGATATGATATAGATCTGAATTTTTATGCACATAGTAGCTCTAAATCTGATGTACAGCTTATTTTTATTGTAGGAATAATAAAATAAAGCTGTCAGGGTATTTCCAGCTTATTTCATGGTTGCGGCCCCTCTTTTTGCATGATTTTTGAGCAATAATGGCTTGGGAGGCTTGTCTAACTAAGATACAATGATTTGTTTCATATCTCCTTTTGTATTTGGTTTTAATAATGTATAAATGAATGGATCCATGGGATGCATTTAAATTTTATTACACATCTTTCTGAAAAATGTGTTTTTACTTCATGTATTGCTGATTTTTCCCATTTGGGAATATTACAGTGGTATCGAAGCATGATCTTTGGCTCAACCTGTGAGTTTTCAGAAAATATGCTATAAAAAGAAGAAGAGAAGGAGAAAGAGATAAGAATTATGGAAGGAATGAGTTTCATCTCATCTCTTTTCAGATCTAAGAAGAACCTCACCAAGGAGGTCAAGCAGAGAAAAATGGAGAAAAGAAGTGGAACCACTTTAGGGTTTCAAGATGAGGAAGGTCCATGTACTTCCTATCAACAAAAAGAAGATTTGTTATTGCATAGAACTCCAAAGAAACATACTATGGCATTTTATTTTGAAGACAAGAGGCATAGAGATGGAGAACACTTAGATCATGAGATTCTAAGTGAGTATCTAGCATAATATAAGTCTCAACCTAGAGCTTTCAAGGAGAACCTAACTCTCTCTCAATTAATTCAGCTCAAAGAAGAAAGGAAACCTTGCAGCAATATAAGGAAGAAGGGAAATATATTTCTATTGTCTACTTTTCATGGGTCATCCTCATGCATAACAAGGGCTTGGGGAATGAGGTTGGATGCATTTTTCCTGCTACATCTAGTAGTAGAGAAAGAAACTGTTGAGATTGTAGCGCTGCATCTTGAGGGTGAAGCAAGCATTTGGTGGTTCAGCCATTTGAGTCATGCAAGGGTGACTGCATTTGCAAATTTTACTCAAAGGTTGTTCAAGAATCTTGACAAGAAGAAATGAGAGGAGAATAAGCCTTCACCATCACTTGCTTCAAGAGCACTTACATCGGGAGAAAAGATACTTGCACCTTTGCAAAGTAGTCTTGATCTCTTGACATCTATAGTCCCATACACTATTCTGGAGATGCATGAGGAGGAGGAGACTTGTACCAGCTCTGATGAAGCCATAGAAGAGCAGCCATCATCATTAGTAGTTGGGGAGGCCATCACACCAGAGGAAGGAACCCTTGTAGTAGTACAAGATGTTTCCAAGATTTACCAAGGTATGTACATGTTTCCGTTTCATGGTATTTTTAGCACATCATATGAAGGATTGTGGGAATATGTCATTGCATGAACAAGGGTCAAAACATATTTCTGATTTGGAGCAGCAGACTTTCATTGCATTGAGAAACCTTGATTTACTCAAGGAAGAGATATACAGTCATCCTAGTGTATCATTTTTTAGTTGCACACAACTCTTGGGGTTGGAGTGTAGATTTTTGGAGGATGGGATGAGTATTGTCCTGAACCATGCCATGCAGAACTATGTGTTCAGTGTATAAATTTGAATAATAGATGAATTATTCACCAATATTATCCTGATTACACACTATTTAAGCTTCATGCATAATACATAACCTCTTCTACAATTGATCATCAATATGCGGAAATTAGAAGCAGTCGCATGCACACATTAAAACATAATCAAGCACACATATCAACACAGTATGTAATGGGGAAAGCAATAGCTGAAAACCCCCAACTATCTGTATATTATAATGATAGAGAACATGTAACAATACATAGGACAAAGCTCTCACAGCTCTCAGCACTATATCCAAAGGTTACACACAAACTAGTATAGAAAGTGAACAAGTCACAGGTTTAAATCTCCTCCACAGGTCTGCCTGCCTCTACTGCACAATCCAAGTTGATTAATGATGAGATCCAAGTTCGAATCCCACTAGCTCCAACTATGCAATCCTCATTGGAAATCTCCATCAATGTGTGTGCAAATCTCATGCATAGCCAATAGTCACAACTGATAGTAGACTCACCCTTTCACCCACCTCTAACACTGGTCTCCACTGAACTGTCCATGCATTGCAGTTAACTGATGTGCTCTTTAGTTTATTTATGAGTTAATAATTAGTGAATTAATTAATAATTAATTCACACCACTCATCACTAGTGTATTTTTCAGTTAGACTAAATACAACTAGTTCAACTAAGTTAAATTGAACACAACTCCACCAACTGTCTCATCAACTCCACCAAACTCTGCCACATGAGTTCTAACTGAAGTCAACCATGCAATAGCTCAACTAACCCTTAGGAAAAGCGTATTTCCTTCTGTCAGCTGCATGTGCCACATCCAAGCATCAAACTCAAGTGCTCCAAGAGGATAAGATAATGTTTATAGTCTAAATATTATTAAGCGTTAATAATATTTGACTGTTCTATTTTTAGCCCGGCAGTCTAAAAATAGAAACCGCCCAATGTCTAAAAATAGAGGTCCATATATTTTTACCAACTCGACCAATCATCCATAAATAGCATCCTGCAACTCATAGACCATGATCCCTATGTCTAAAAATAGACATAGTCTAAAAATAGACTTTGCGCCAAAAATAGCCTGCGGGCCCACTTAGTGAAGGCGACTTCATTTCACTAAGCTCCATCATCTTGTTGCATTTTCATCACTCCCTCTCAACAAGATATGGATTATCCGCAACCCCTATCCTGCCTCTGTGGAATTCGAACTTGCTCCTGGTGAGCGCCTTCGTCAAGATGTCAGCATCCTAATCCTCCGTGGGAATATATGAAAGTAACATGATTCTCCGCTGAACACAATCTCTGATATGATGGTACCTGATGTCGATGTGTTTGGATCTATCATGAAATACTAGATTAGCCAAGAGTTTAATGCAACTCTGGTTATCACAATAAATCACAGTAGGCTCCAAGTGTGACCCGAACAACCCAACCATAATCTTCCTCATCCATATGGCCTCGCATGCAGCCAAGCTTGCTGCCATATACTCAGCCTCTGCTGAACTGAGTGCCACGGATCTCTGCTTCCTGCTGTACCAAGAAACTGTTGTCGACCCGATACTGAAGATCCCTCCAGATGTGCTCTTTCTGTCCGTTGGGCTCCCTGCCCAATCTGCATCCGTGAAGCCACACAGCTTCACCTCATCCTCTTGTCTGTACCACAAACCATATCCCGATGTGCCTCTAAGATAACACAATACATGCTTTCCTGCCTTCCAGAAGAGCTTGGTAGGCTTAACCATAGCTTGCGAAAGCTGGTTAACAACATAGCATATATCGGTTCGTGTATTGACCAGATACATAAGCGACCCCACCAACTGTCGATAAACAGTGGCATCCACTACCTCCGCTGAAGTAGCATCCTCCTTCCTCCAACCTCCAGGAAGAGGAGTATCAACAGGCTTGCAGCCATGCATGTTTAACTTCTCCAGTATCTCCCAGGCATACTTACCCTAAGAAACAAATAGTCCATCACTGCGCTGCCAAATTTCCAATCCCAGGAAATAATGAAGGAGGCCCAAGTCCTTCATCTCAAACTCTTTTGCAAGATCATCCTTGCATGAGAGTATCAACAACTCATCACCTATCAAAATCAAATCATCTACATAAATTACAATGATCAGCAACTTACCCTCCACCACAATCTGGTATAGGTTAGGATCTGCCTCACTCTTGGAGAATCCAAGTCCGGTGAAATAACTGTCTATCCATGTGTACCAAGCACAAGGTGCTTGTTTCAACCCATACAGCGCTCTCTTGAGCCTGCACACATGTGACTCGCTGCTGAAGATCTCAAAACCTTCAGGCTTCTCTATGTACACCTCCTCCTCAATGACTCCGTTGAGGAACGCAGTCTTCACATCCATCTGATGAATGTGCCACCCCATCTGCGCTGAGAGAGCAAGGATCGTCCGTATGGAAGAGTACCTTGCGACAGGTGCAAAAGTCTCCTCATAGTCAATCCCCTCGATCTGCGAGAAGCCACGGGCGACAAATCTCGCCTTGTACTTCTCCACACTCCCGTCAGCCGCCTGCTTCACTTTGTAGATCCATCGCGAACCTACAACTGATTTCCCAACCGCTCTTGGGACAATCTCCCATGCACTGTTCCTGATGATCGAATCATATTCTTCGATCATGGCATCAACCCATGCGGGTTCCTCCACAGCTTCCTCAAAAGAGGATGGCTCTGTCACAACACATTGACTCATAAGAGCCATGTATCCAGTGTACCGATCCGGTGACTGTCTCTGTCTGCGCTGTGCTGTGGGTGGTCCTACAACCTTCTCTGCATCCCGAGCCAGTCGCTCAGCTTCTGTAGTGCGCATGCGCCCTCTGATGGTTGGCGCTGCCTGGGTGGTTTCTTCCACCTCCTGAACCTCCTCTTGTGGCTGATCCACATCCGGAAGCTCCTCCTTAGGAACTAATAGCTCCTCATCTGCATGCAAGTGTAGCTTCCTCTCAAGCGAACACTGCATGGCTTTCTCCTCCTGAAATTTTATATCCCGTCGCACAACAGTCTTGCGACTGTCTGACAAATACACCCGATAGTTGTGAGGTGTATCAGTGTACCCCACAAATATTCCAACCTCTGCGGTCGGATCCAGCTTCCTTCTGGCATCCTTCGTCACATGCATGTAGACAGGCGAACCAAAAATTCTCAAATGAGAAATGTCAGGTCTCTTACCAGAATAAGCCTCCTCCGGTGTACTCATGCCAAGAACCTTGTGAGGACAACGGTTCTGCACATACACTGCTGTATTGCATGCCTCAGCCCACAAGTGAAGGGGTAGGCCCTGGTCATGCAACATCGCCCGTGCAGCACCCACGATCGTTCTGTTCTTCCGCTCAGCCACCCCGTTCTGCTGTGGGTTATGGGGTGCGATGAGCTCTCTCCGAATCCCTTCTGCGCTGCAAAAGTCCTTGAATTCAACAGAGATGAATTCACCACCATTGTCGCTCCTAAGAGCCTTCACATGCTTCCCCGATTCCTTCTCAACTAGCGCCTTGAACTCACAGAACTTTGAGTATGTCTCGCTCTTCTTCTGCATAAAGAAGATCCAGCACTTCCGAGAAAAATCATCAACAAAGATCACATAGTACTTGTGCTTTGCTGTCGAAGCTACTGAGAAAGGTCCACACACGTATGTGTGGATTCTCTCAAGGATCGTCGTGGCGCGACTATCCTTCTCGTGAAAGGTGGCTTTCACAAATTTTCCCAAGGTACACCCCTTGCACTGATCTGACTGCGCAAGAGTGCCCTTAGGAAGCCCAGTAGAAATCTGCTGCATTATCTTCAAAGCTCCATGGTGAAGGTGGCCCAATCTCCGGTGCCACAGCTCGCCATCATCCCGGCTCACCACTCCTTCCGCCTTGCATGCCATTGCTGCGCAGCCATCTACTTGCAACTGATAAAGGTTCTTGATTCGAACCCCTATCTTCCGGGTTTCTCCAGTTGTCTTACTGCGCAGGAAAGCCTTTCCCTCGCTGAAGACAACATCATACCCCTTGTCTTCTAACATCGCCACAGAGATCAGATTCTTCTTCAATCTTGGAACATGCATCACTTCCTTCAATACGAAGGGTTTACCAAACTCCCTCTCAAAGGAAATGGTACCGATACTGGTCGCACTGTATCTACCATCATCGCCCATCTCGATGTGCACTCCAAGATCTTTCTCATCCAGATCTGAAAATAGATCTCGATCTCCAGTCATGTGAAAAGATGCACCACTGTCCATGAACCAAACTGATCCCATCACACTTGAGACCAAGCATGCGATTAGTGAAAAATCCAGCTCAAACTTCGAGGCTAATGCCTCTCCCACTGCAGATCCAGCAGCATGCTTATTTTTCTTCTTCTGCGGACAATTTGTGGCATAATGTCTGTGCTGGTGACAGTGAAAGCACTTCACCTTGGACATGTCTTGCTTCTTGCCTTTTGCACCAGACTGAGAAGCTTTCTTGCTCTTCCCCTTATTTTCTTTGGCAGCCAAAGTGCAATTTTCTTCATCAGATACCTTTGATGAAGATCCGTCCCTGGTAGTCCGCCTTATCTCCTCTTGCATGAGATCCGACCAAAGTCACTCCCATCCCGGCAACTTCTCCCGACCATTGACAGAGTCCTGATAGGAATGCCAACTCTTTGGAAGACCAAGGAGAGCCAGGTCCACCAAGTCCTCATCATCGACAGTCACCCCCACACTTCCCAGCTCATCTCTGCATTGAGTGAACTTCGTGAGGTACTTGGCGATACTGTCGCCTTTCTCCATCTTAATGTTTATGAGTTTATCCTTGAGCGCCAACTTCCTCTAGTCACTCTTGCTTTGGAATAGATCTGTCAACGCTTTCCACATCAAGTATGGAGAATATTTTCCATGCAGGCTGGATACAATGTGATCCTTCACGCCCTCCAACAGAATCCTTCGACATTTCACCATCTTCTTTTGCCAAGCCTCAACTTGAGCAGCATCAATAGGCTTTGGGACCTCAGCCTCTATGAACTCCTTCAGCCCGTTATCATCTAATACCACCTCCATTCTATCCTTCCATGCAACATAATTCGAATTGCCCTCAAGGGCATATTCCAGTCACAATCCGTTGAAAGACATTTTGACTTCGACACCAAGAAAACTGCTGCAAATTCGAATTCCAAATTCTGCTACAAATTCGAATTCCACCAGCTCAAAACTCAGCCGCTTCCGATCTAATGTGAGAACAAAGTATTTCTAGCACAGAGATCGACTGTAGGGGCATTTACTGGATATATCACCTTTCAGAGAAAGGATGGATCCAGAGGCTACCTGGCCCGCTTACAGACTCTGTCTACCGAAATAAATTGTAATCACTGTAATAGATCCGATGATCAATTCTTGCTCTGATACCATGTAGAAATTTGAATAATAGCTGAATTATTCACCGAGATTATCCTGATTACACACTATTTAAGCTTCATGCATAATACATAACCTCCTCTACAATTGATCATCAATATGCGGAAATTAGAAGCAGTCACATGCGCACATTAAAACATAATCAAGCACACATATCAACACAGTATGTAATGGGGAAAGAAATAGCTGAAAACCCCCAAATATATGTATATTATAATGATAGAGAACATGTAACAATACATAGCACAAAGCTCTCACAGCTCTCAGCACTATATCCAAAGGTTACACACAAACTAGTATAGAAAGTGAACAAGTCACAGGTTCAAATCTCCTCCACAAGTCTGCCTGCCTCTACTGCGCAATCCAAGTTGATTAATGATGAGATCCAAGTTTGAATCCCACTAGCTCCAACTGCGCAATCCTCATTGGCAATCTCCATCAATGTGTGTGCAAATCTCATGCACAGCAAATAGTCACAACTGATAGTAGACTCACCCTTTCACCCACCTCTAACACTGGTCTCCACTGAACTGTCCATGAATTGCAGTTAACTGATGTGTTCTTTAGTTGATTTATGAGTTAATAATTAGTGAATTAATTCATAATTAATTTACACCACTCATCACTAGCGTATTTTTTAGTTAGACTAAATACAACTAGTTCAACTAAGTTAAACTGAACACAACTCCACCAACTGTCTCATCAACTCCACCAAACTCTGCCACATGAGTTCTAACTGAAGTCAACCATGCAATAGCTCAACTAACCCTTAGGAAAAGCGTATTTCCTTCTGTCAACTACATGTGCCACATCCAAGCATCAAACTGAAGTGCTCCAAGAGGATAAGATAATGTTTATAGTCTAAATATTATTAAGGGTTAATAATATTTGACTGTTCTATTTTTAGCCCAGCAGTCTAAAAATAGAAACCACCCAATGTTTAAAAATAGTGGTCCATATATTTTTACCAATTCGACCAATCATCCACAAATAGCATCCTGCAACTCATAGACCATGATCCCTATGTCTAAAAATAGACATAGTCTAAAAATAGACTTTGCGCCAAAAATAGCCTGCGGGCCCACTTAGTGAAGGCGACTTCATTTCACTAAGCTCCATCATCTTGTTGCATTTTCAACTATGTGTTCAGCATAGGGTATGATTTGAAGACAACAGATGCACCATCATGGAGATCAACAGTGCTACCAACGAGCAACAGTGATGGGTTGGGGGCCCAACCATTGTTGGAGCATTCCAATGACCTTCCCATATGTACGACAGAGGATAGGTAGATTGTTTTTGGGGAACATCTTACGATGGATAACATCTCTCATGGTTGTGATGGATATTTCTTGATGACCCTTTCACATCATGATGGGAGTTTTTTTCCTACCATCTATTTGGATCCTTATGGGGTCAACTTAGTCTTTGATGAAGGTATTCATTTGGAGACCTCCAAGAGATTGCATTTCAACATCCCATGAAATGCAAAGACAGAAATCTGATTTGGTAGGAAGGTATTCTCCATTGGAGGGATGCCACTTTTGGACATAATGATAGACACTCACCATGGGTTGGATGGGTGATATTGATGAGCAAGAGGTCGAAAAGCCACTTTTAGATTTATGATACCGGGCAGCAGGAGGCAAGATTGCATTGGTTACTCTTGAAAGAGTTTGGTCATCATATGACACACTCTATTTCAAAGAGTAGGGTGGTGGAGAAAACTGGGCATGACACTTACATCATATGGCAACAAGGAGTTGGGAAGTATTGGGGTGATGTGATATCTTTCATATCAACTATCATGTTGTTTCTCCATGATTTATATGATGATGGTGTGGGGAGGAAACTAGAGTTATTGTTGCTTCAGTTGTTACTGAGAGAGTATGGGCTCGTCTTCTCCCATACTTTTCATGATGTTGTAGGAGTAGCAGATAGCACTATCATGGTGCAAAGGGGCTACTCCTTAACCTTGGAGGATGAGGTGGTACTTCCACTTTGGAAGGAATCTCCCACATATAGCAGCATTATGATTGATGAATTTGGCATGAGGGATGTCAAAGGGAAAGATAGTAGCATGTGGGGAGCTTTACATTTCAGATCTTTAGCACTGTCTCTTAGGAGGATTGATCCATATTGGAGGTCTCAACTTTTTGTAGTGTACTCCAAGGATCTGGGTGTTTGCATGATTCTTGATGATCCAGAGGAAGATGATAGATACATGGTGTATGATGGCATCATCTATTCTTATGGCGGAGTCTCCTTGACTAGAGCTTCTAAGCTCAAGGAACAGTTGTTACATGCAGCACATGTGGGCTTTCTTTCCATGCACTATGATGCATATCATTCCTTGATGGAGGAGTTCACTTGGGAGGGCACCCATCAAGATGTATATCGGCATATGGAGAGATGCATAGCCCGAAGGATGATGGGGAGGTTGTCACAACCACATCCCTACTCATTGAGAGTGAGGGATAACTTTCAGTAGAGCAATTTCAACTCAATGACTGAGGTACATAGTAGAGGATGCACATTTATGCATTATGATTTTTACTCTTTTACTTTTTGTGAGTAGCATATTGTACCAAGGGGGATCTTTCCTTCTTGTATATTGTATTGTGATGTACTTGAGGCCATTTGTAGCATTGATGTTGGCCATTCTATTTGTGGTTTGTGGGGGATGCCACATGATTTTTGGTGTGTACCATTGGCACAAAATTTTACTTTCATGATCCTATCTTGTAGGATGATTGTGGCAGCAAACAAGTGGCTAAAAAAACACTTGTTACACTCTATTTTGAGGCAGGCATGGGATGCACTGTGTTGGTTCCACATATGGAACTATGATCCACCTCCTGGTTGTCATATCGAAACTTTGTTTATCTGCTTTTTCTTCCATATATTGATTATGTTCTTGTTCTTATGGGAAGCTTTGTTGGGAGGATGGCCCAAGAGTCGGAGGTGCCCATTGGGAGTATGATTCTCCATACTTCATATGTTGCATGTTTCAGGAGAAACAATGGGCAAACCATGATTTCCAAACTACACCTATTGTCTTCATGTGGAAAAAGCCATTTGGAGAACTTGAGTTCTTGGGAGAGGCACTTCATGGATGTTTTGATTGATGGGGTAACTTGGGTCATTCTTGGAGGCCGTAATATTTCAGCCCAATATTAGCAACAACCCCATACATATCTTAAGTGGAGAGAGAAACAACATGAGATGGACATATTGATCCCACATATTCAGTTTTTCAGCCCACTTTCTTTGCAGGAGCCTAAGGTGGAGAAGATGTTTTAGGAGTTACCATGTTGGAGGGTGACTCACGTTTTGTGGATGATAGCTTGGGGATGGAGGCTTCACATGGGGATGATTATTCCCAATAAATTTCAAATTCCATGCCTCAAGAAGGCCTCTAGACCACATATAGTTGTTTCCATGGATATCCCACTTTTTCATGATGAGAGCCATTTGGATTTTTCACCAAAGGCATGATTTTACACATGGGAGGAACAACTTGAGAACAAATTGATGAGAAAGCATCTTGTTATTTGGATGAAATTATAGAAGAGGAGAGGCTCTTTAGTTCTATCCTTGTAGTTGCTTGAGGACAAGCAACATTTGGGAGGGGAGGACTGTAATATTCCTAAATTAGCATGCAACTAATTGGAATATTAATTTTTCTCCAAACACATAGCTAGATGAATAAATGGGTAGGGAGACCCATAAATATTTTTAGAAACAATAAAATCCATCTTAATGGGGAAAGGGATCATATTCACAGCTATATAAAACACCTTCATGTGTGAAAAAAGGCTAATGCATGTGGACAAAGTCAAGTTCGACCAAGTCAACAAAGCTAGTAGGGAGGAATTTGAACATTAACGAAGATAACTCAGTGGGAATATGGATCAGCTTAGATAGTTAGAATAAAGCCACCTTGAGTGTGGAAGAAGAAATTGCATGAAGATCTAGTCAAGGTTAACCAAATCTATTGACGTTGTTATGGAGGAGTGGCATTGATTACGGGACAGTGCAATTTTGGAGAGAGATTCATTGCATGAAGATGGAAACCCTAATGAGTGGGACCTAAGGTGAGAAGGCTCACATTGTTTATAAGGAAGAGGATGGACGTCATATGGGGTTAGATTATGATAATGATTTCTGATATATGGTCTGTTTAGAAATATTTCTTTCTCTGGATGTTTAGCTGAGATAGAGTGTTGTTTAGCACAGGGTGTTACTGATCAATAATCCCACCTCTTCTATTGAGTAGCTCTTGGAGGAGCCTTACACCATATTATGCACTATCAGGCTGAAGGCCAAGCTTCATCTTCTATTTATAGTAAAGATCATACTGAGGGTTTTTCTGTTTCAGTAAGCTGCAGCAAGTGGAGACTAGATCTTCAGATCTAGTCCATCTCAATACTCATTTTCAGTGGAGAAGGGTTCTAATCCATTGGGAGGACAATATTGAAGGTATTGAGCTATATTTTAATATCTTGGCTACAAGCCAACTATATTTTGATCCATACAGCATAGAAGAGATCCAGATGTGTGTAATTTCTGAAGGAGCAGTTGCAGGGTGGTTCAGTGCACCATTTGGAGAGTTGATTTGCTAAGTGTTGGGGATATCCCTTCATTTTGGAGATATTTTGGAGGAGATCATTTTACTGTTCATATCAGATCAGATCCACTTTCCAGATCTAAATATTTCCATAGATCTGCAGTCTTAGATCTTAGATCTACACTTTGTACATGGTTTTTTGCTGAAAACCCCAAGGGGGTTCATTAGAGGAGCTTGTATAGTGCATGGAACTGATATAGATCTGACGTTTTATGCACATAGAAGCTCTAGATCTGATTTAAAACTTACTTATATTATAGGACTAATAAAATAATGCTGTCAGGGTATTTTCATATTATTTCATGGTTGCAACCCCTCTTTTTGCATGATTTTTGAGAAATAATGGCTTGGGAGGCTTGTTTAACTAATATACCATTATTTGTTTCAGATCTCCTTTTGTAATTTGCTGTAATAATGTATAAATGAATTGATCCAAGGGATTCATTTAAATTTTATTACATATATTTCTAAAAAATGTGTTTTTACTGCATGTATTGCTAAGTTTCCCATTTGGGAATATTACAGTGGTATCGAAGCATGATCTTTGGCTCATCCTGTGAGTTTTCAGCCAATATGCTATAAGAAGAAGAAGAGAAGGAGAAAGAGATCAGAATGATGGAAGGAATGAGTTTCATCTCACCTCTTTTCAGATCTAAGAAGAACCTCACCAAGGAGGTCAAGTAGAGAAAAATGGAGAAAAGAAGTGGAACCACTTTAGGGTTTCAAGATGAGGAAGGTCCATGTACTTCCTATCAGCAAAAAGAAGATCTGGTATTGCATAGAGCTCCAAAGAAACATACTATGGCATTTTATTTTGAAGACAAGAGGCATAGAGATGGAGAACACTTAGATCATGAGATTCTAAGTGAGTATCTAGCAGAATATAAGTCTCAACCTAGAGCTTTCAAGGAGAACCTAACTCTCCCTCAATTCATTCAGCTCAAAGAAGAAAGGAGACCTTGCAGCAATATAAGGAAGAAGGGAAATATATTTCTATTGTCTACTTTTGATGGGTCATCCTCATGCACAACAGGGGCTTGGGGAATGAGGTATGATGCATTTTTCCTACTACATCCAGTAGTAGAAAAAGAATTTGTTGAGATTGGAGCGCTGCATCTTGAGGGTGAAGCAAGCATTTGGTGGTTCAGCCATTTGAGTCATGCAAGATTGACTGCATTTGTAGATTTTACTCAAAGGTTGTTCAAGAAGTTTAACAAGAAGAAATCGGAGGAGAAGAATCCCTCACCATCACTTGCTGCAAGAGCACTTACATCAGGAGAAAAGATACTTGCACCTTTGCAAAGTAGTCTTGATCTCTTGACATCTAGGGTCCCATGCACTATTGTGGAGATGCATGAGGAGGAGGAGACTTGTACTAGCGCTGATGAAGCCATAGAAGAGCAGCCATTATCATCAGTAGTTGGGGAAGCCATCACAATGGAGGAAGGAACCCTTGTAGCAGTACAAGATGTTCCCAAGATTTACCAAGTTATGCACATGTTTCCATTTCCTATTATTTCAGCACATCATATGAAGGATTGTAGGAATATGCCATTACATTACCAAGGGTCAAAACATATTGTTGATTTGGAGCAGAAAAATTTCACTGAGCTGAGAAAACTTGATTTACTCAAGGAAGAGATATACAGTCATCCTAGTGTATCATTGTTGAGCTGCACACAACTCTTGGCATTGGAGTGTATATTTTTGGAGGATGGGATGAGTATTGTCCTGAACCATGCCATGCAAAACTATATGTTCAGCATAGAGTATGATTTTAAGACAATAGATGCACCATAATGGAGATCAGCAGCGCTATCAACAAGAAGCAGTGATGAGTTGGGGGCCCAACCATTGTTGGATAATTCCAATGACCTTCCAATATGTATGACAGAGGATAGGTAGATAGCTGTTGGGGGACATCTTATGATGGATAACATCTCTCATGGTTGTGATGGATATTTCTTGATGAACCTTTCACATCATGATGGGAGGTTTTTTCCTACCACCTATTTGGATCCTGATGGGTTCAACTTGGTCATTGATGAGTGGTCTTCATTTGGAGATCTCTAGGAGATTGCATTTCAACATCCCATGAAATGCAAAGAAAGAAATTTGATTTGGTAGGACGATATTCTACATTGGAGGAATGCCACTTTTGGACATAATGATAGGCACTCACCATGGGTTGGATGGGTGATATTGATGAGTAAGAGGTTGGAAAGCCACTTTTAGATTTATGATACCGGGCAGCAGGAGGCAAGACTGCATTGGTTACTGTTGAAAGAGTTTGGTCATCATATGACACACTCTATTTAAAATAGTAGGGTGGTGGAGGAAACTTGGCATGACACTTACATCATATGGTAGCAAGGAGTTTGGAAGTATTGGGGTGAGGTGATATCTTTCATATCAAATATCATGTTGTTTCTCCATGATTGATATGATGATGGCGTGGGGAGGAAACTAGAGATTTTGTTGCTTCGGTTTTTACTGAGAGAGTATGGGCTGGTCTTCTCCCATACTTTTCATGATGTTGCAAGAGTAAAAGATAACACTATCATGGTGCAAATGGGCTACTACTTAACCTTGGAGGATGAGGAGGTACTTCCACTTGGGAAGGGATATCCCACATATAGCAGCATTATGATTGATGACTTTGGCATGAGGGATGTCAAAGGGAAAGATAGAAGCATATGGGGAGCTTCAAATTTCAGATCTTTAGCACTGTCTCTTAGGAGGATTGATCCATATTGGAGGTCTCAACTTTTTGTAGTGTACTCTAAGGATCTCGGTGTTTGCATGATTCTTGATGATCCAGAGGAAGATGATAGATACATGGTGTATGATGGCACCATCTATTCTTATGGCGGAGTCTCCTTGACTAGAGCTTCTAAGCTCAAGGAACAGTTATTACATGCAACACATGTGGGCTTTCTTTCCATGCACTATGATGCATATCATTCCTTGATGGAGGAGTTCACTTGGGAGGGAAGCCAACAAGATGTATATCAGCATATGGAGAGATGCATAGCCCGAAGGATGATGGGGAGGTTGTCACAACCACATCCCTACTCATTGAGAGTGAGGGATAACTTTCAGTAGCGCAATTTCAACTCAATGACTGAGGTACATAGTAGAGGATGCACATTTATGCATTATTATTTTTACTCTTTTACTTTTTGTGAGTAGCATATTGTACCAAGGGGGTTCTTTCCTTCTTGTATATTGTATTGTGATGTACTTAAGGCCATTTGTAGCATTGATGTTGGCCATTCTATTTGTGGTTTTTGGGGGATGCCACATGATTTTTGGTGTGTACCATTGGCACAAAATTTTACTTTCATGATCCTATCTTGTAGGATGATTGTGGAAGCAAAAAAGTGGCTAACAAAACACTTGTTACACTCTATTTTGAGGCAGGCATGGGATGCATTGTGTTGGTTCCACATATGGAACTATGATCCACCTCCTGGCTGTCATATGGAAACTTTTTTTATCTGCTTTTTCTTCCATATATTGATTATGTTCTTGTTCTTATGGGAAGCTTTGTTGGGAGGATGGCCCAAGAGTCGGAGGTGCCCATTGGGAGTATGATTCTCCATACTTCATATGTTGCATGTTTCAGGAGAAACAATGGGCAAACCATGATTTCCAAACTACATCTATTGTCTTCATGTGGAAAAAGCCATTTGGAGAACTTGAGTTCTTGGGAGAGGCACTTCATGGATGTTTTGATTGATGGGGTAACTTGGGTCATTCTTGTAGGCCGTAATATTTCAGCCCAATATTAGAAACAACCCCATACATATCTTAAGTGGAGAGAGAAACAACATGGGATGGACATATTGATCCCACATATTCAGTTTTTCAGCCCACCTTCTTTGCAGGAGCCTAAGGTGGAGGAGATGTTTTAGGAGTTACCATGTTGGAGGGTGACTCACTTTTTGTGGATGATAGCTTGGGGATGGAGGCTTCACATGGAGATGATGATTCCCAATAAATTTCAAATTCCATGCCTCAAGAAGGCCTCTAGACCACATATAGTTCTTTCCATGGATATCCCACTTTTTCATGATGAGAGCCATTTGGATTTTTCCCCAAAGGCATGATTTTACACATGGGAGGAACAACTTGAGAACAAATTGATGAGAAAGCATCTTGTTATTTGGATGAAATTATAGAAGAGGAGAGGCTCTTTAGTTCTATCCTTGTAGTTGCTTGAGGACAAGCAACATTTGGGAGGGGAGGACTGTAATATTCCTAAATTAGCATGCAACTAATTGGAATATTAATTTTTCTCCAAACACATAGCTAGATGAATAAATGGGTAGGGAGACCCATACATATTTTTAGCAACAATAAAATCCATCTTAATGGGGAAGGGGATCATATTCACAACTAGATAAAACACCTTCATGTGTGAACAAAGGCTAATGCATGTGGACAAAGTCAAGTTCGACCAAGTCAACAAAGCTAGTATGGAGGAATTTGAACATTAACGAAGATAACTCAGTGGGACTATGGATCAGCTTAGATAGTTAGAATAAAGCCACCTTGAGTGTGGAAGAAGACATTGCATGAAGATCTATTCAAGGTTAACCAAATCCATCAGCGTTGTTATGGAGGAGTGGCATTGATGATGGGACAGTGCGATTTTGGAGGGAGATTCATTGCATGAAGATGGAAACCCTAATGAGTGGGACCTAAGGTGAGAAGGCTCACATTGTTTATAAGGAAGAGGATGGATTTCATATGGGGTTAGATTATGATAATGATTTCTGATATATGGTCTGTTTAGAAATATTCTTTCTCTGGATGTTTAGCTGAGATAGAGTGTTGTTTAGCACAGGGTGTTACTGATCGAGAATCCCACCTCTTCTATTGAGTAGCTCTTGGAGGAGCCTTACACCATATTATGCACTATCAGGCTGAAGGCCAAGCTTCATATTCTATTTATAGTACAGATCCTATTGAGGGTTTTTATGTTTCAGTAAGCTCCAGCAAGTGGAGACTAGATCTTCAGATCTAGGCCATCTCAATACTCATTTTCAGTGGAGAAGGGTTCTAATCCATTGGGAGGAAAATATTGAAGGTATTGAGCTATATTTTAATATATTGGCTACAGGCCAACTATATTTTGATCTGTACAACATAGAAGAGATCCAGATGTGTGTAATTTCTGAAGGAGCAGTTGCAGGGTGGTTCAGTGCACCATTTGGAGAGTTGATTTGCTAAGTGTTGGGGATATCCCTTCACTTTGGAGATATTTTGGAGGAGATCATTTTACTGTTCATATCAGATCAGATCCACTTTCCATATCTAAATATTTCCATAGATCTGCAGTCTTAGATCTCAGATCTACACTTTGTACATAGTGTTTTGCTGAAAACCCCAAGGGGGTTCATTAGAGGAGCCTGTATAGTGCATGGAACTGATATAGATCTGACGTTTTATGCACATAGAAGCTCTAGATCTGATTTAAAATTTAATTCTATTATAGGAGTAATAAAATAATGCTGTCAGGGTATTTTCATCTTATTTCATGGTTGCAGCCCCTCTTTTTGCATGTTTTTTTAGAAATAATGGCTTGGGAGGCTTGTTTAACTAATATACCATTATTTGTTTCGGATCTCCTTTTGTAATTTGCTGTAATAATGTATAAATGAATGGATCCAAGGGATGCATTTAACTTTTATTACATATCTTTCTAAAAAATGTGTTTTTACTACATGTATTGCTAAGTTTCCCATTTGGGAATATTACAGTGGTATCGAAGCATGATCTTTGGCTCATCTTGTGAGTTTTCAACCAATATGCTATAAGAAGAAGAAGAGAAGGAGAAAGAGATCAGAATGATGGAAGGAATGAGTTTCATCTCACCTCTTTTCAGATCTAAGAAGAACCTCACCAAGGAGGTCAAGTAGAGAAAAATGGAGAAAAGAAGTGGAACCAATTTATGGTTTCAAGATGAGGAAGGTCCATGTACTTCCTATCAGCAAAAAGAAGATCTGGTATTTCATAGAGCTCCAAAGAAACATACTATGGCATTTTATTTTGAAGACAAGAGGCATAGAGATGGATAACACTTAGATCATGAGATTCTAAGTGAGTATCTAGTAGAATATAAGTCTCAACCTAGAGCTTTCAAGGAGAACCTAACTCTCCCTTAGTTCATTCAGCTCAAAGAAGAAAGGAGACCTTGTAGCAATAGAAGGAAGAAGGGAAATAGATTTCTATTGTCTACTTTTGATGGGTCATCCTCATGCACAACAGGGGCTTGCGGAATGAGGTATGATGCATTTTTCCTGCTACATCTAGTATTAGAGAAATAATTTGTTGAGATTGGAGCGCTGCATCTTGAGGGTGAAGCAAGCATTTGGTGGTTCAGCCATTTGAGTCATGCAAGAGTGACTGCATTTGTATATTTTACTCAAAGGTTGATCAAGAAGTTTGACAAGAAGAAATCGGAGGAGAAGAAGCCCTCACCATCACTTGCTGCAAGAGCACTTACATCAGGACAAAAGATACTTGAACCTTTGCAAAGTAGTCTTGATCTCTTGACATCTAGGGTCCCATGCACTATTGTGGAGATGCATGAGGAGGAGGAGACTTGTACTAGTGCTGATGAAGCCATAGAAGAGCAGCCATCATCATCATTATTTGGGGAAGCCATCACAATGGAGGAAGGAACCCTTGTAGCAGTACAAGATGTTCCCAAGATTTACCAAGTTATGCACATGTTTCCATTTCCTATTATTTCAGTACATCATATGAAGGATTGTGGGAATATGCCATTGCATTACCAAGGGTCAAAACATATTGTTGATTTGGAGCAGCAAACTTTCACTGAGCTGAGAAAACTTGATTTACTCAAGGAAGAGATATACAGTCATCCTAGTGTATCATTATTGAGCTGCACACAACTCTTGGCATTGGAGTGTATATTTTTGGAGGATGGGATGAGTATTGTCCTGAACCATGCCATGCAAAACTATATGTTCAGCATAGAGTATGATTTTAAGACAATAGATGCACCATCATGGAGATCAGCAGCGATATCAACAAGCAGCAGTGATGAGTTGGGGGCCCAACCATTTTTGGAGAATTCCAATGACCTTCCAATATGTATGACAAAGGATAGGTAGATAGTTGTTGGGGGACATCTTATGATGGATAACATCTCTCGTGGTTGTGATGGATATTTCTTGATGAACCTTTCACATCATGATGGGAGGTTTTTTCCTACCACCTATTTGGATCCTTATGGGGTCAACTTGGTCATTAATGAGTGGTCTTCATTTGGAGATCTCTAGGAGATTGCATTTTAACATCCCATGAAATGCAAAGAAAGAAATTTGATTTGGCAGGACGATATTCTACATTGGATGAATGCCACTTTTGGACATAATGATAGGCACTAACCATGGGTTGGATGGGTGATATTGATGAGCAAGAGTTTGGAAAGCCACTTTTAGATTTATGATACTGGGCAGTAGGAGGCAAGACTGCATTGGTTACTGTTGAAAGAGTTTGGTCATCATATGACACACTCTATTTCAAAGAGTAGGGTGTTGGAGGAAACTTGGCATGACACTTACATCATATGGCAGCAAGAAGTTTGGAAGTATTGGGGTGATGTGATATCTTTCATGTCAAATATCATGTTGTTGCTCCATGATTTATATGATGATGGTGTGGGGAGGAAACTAGAGATTTTGTTGCTTCGGATGTTACTGAGAGAGTATGGGCTGGTCTTCTCCCATAATTTTCATGATGTTGCAAGAGTAGGAGATAAAACTATCATGGTGCAAATGGGCTACTCCTTAACCTTGGAGGATGAGGAGGTACTTCCACTTTGGAAGGGATCTCCCACATATAGCAGCATTATGATTGATGAATTTGGCATGAGGGATGTCAAAGGGAAAGATAGAAGCATGTGGGGAGCTTCACATTTCAGATCTTTAGCACTGTCTCTTAGGAGGATTGATCCATATTGGAGGTCTCAACTTTTTTTGGTGTACTCCAAGGATCTGGGTGTTTGCATGATTCTTGATGATCCAGAGGAAGATGGTAGATACATGGTGTATGTTATCATCTATTATTATGGCGGAGTCTCCTTGAGTAGAGCTTCTAAACTCAAGGAACAATTGTTACATGCAGCACATGTGGGCTTTCTTTCCATGCACTATGATGCATATCATTCCTTGATGGAGGAGTTGACTTGGGAGGGAACCTAGAGAGATGTATATCATCATATGGAGAGATTCATAGCCTGGATGATGATGGAGAGATTGTCACAACCACTTCCCTACTCATTGAGAGTGAGGGATAGCTTTCAGTTGAGCCATTTCAACTCAATGACCGAGGTACATAGTAGAGGATGTACATTTATGAATTATGATTTGTACTCTTTTACTTTTTGTGAGAAACATATTGTACCAAGGGGGATCTTTCCTTCTTGTATATTTTATTGTGATGTACTTGAGGTCATTTGCAGCATTGATGTTGGCCATTATATTTGTGGTTTTTGGGGTTTGCCACATGATTTTTGGTGTGTACCATTGGCACCAAATTTTACTTTGATCTTCCTATCTTGTAGGATGATTGTGGCAGCAAACAAGTGCCTTAAAAGACACTTGTTACACTCTATTTTGAGGTAGGCATGGGATGCACTGCGCTGGTTCCACATATAGAACTATGATCCACCTTCTGGTTGTCATATGGCAGCTTGTTTTTATCTTCTTTTGCTTCCATATATTGATGATGTTCTTGTTCTTATGGGAATCTTTGTTGGGAGGGTGGCCCAAGAGTTGGAGGTGCCCATTAGGAGTATGATTCTCCATACTTCATATGTTGCATGTTTTAGAGGAAACAATGGGAAAACCATGATTGCCACACTACACCTATTGTCTTCATGTGGAAGGAGCCATTTGAAGAACTTGAGTTCTTGGGAGAGGCACTTCATGGATGTTTTGATTGATGGGGTAACTTGGGTCATTCTTGGAGGCCATAATATTTCAGCCCAAGATCAGCAACAGCCCCATACATATCTTAAGTGAAGAGAGAAACAACATGGGATGGACATATTGATCCCACATATTCAGCTATGCAGCCCACCTTCTTTGCAATAGCCTAATGTGAAGGAGATGTTTTAGGAGTTACCATGTTGGAGAGTGACTCACTTTTTGTGGATGATAGCTTGGGGATGGAGGCTTCACATGGGGATGATGATTCCTAATACATTTTAGATTCTATGCCTCAAGAAGGCCTCTAGACCACATATAGTTGTTTCCATGTATATCCCACTTTTTCATGATGAAATCCATTTGGATTTTTCACCAAAGACATGATTTTACACATGGGAGGAACAACTTGAGAAAACATTGATGAGAATGCATCTTGTTCTTTGGAGGAACTTATCACTTGAGGATGCTAGAGGAGGAAGAGGAGAGGCTCTTCAACTCCATCCTTGTAGTTTATTGAGGACAAGCAACATTCAGGAGCGTAGGATTGTAATATTCCAAAATTAGCATGCAGCTAATTGGAATATTATTTTTTCTCTGAACACATATCTAGATGAATAAATGGGTAGGGAGACCCACAAATATTTTTAGTGAAAATAAAATCCATCTTAAT
The DNA here is from genome assembly GCA_034641835.2 of Pinus albicaulis. NCBI lineage: Eukaryota > Viridiplantae > Streptophyta > Pinopsida > Pinales > Pinaceae > Pinus > Pinus albicaulis. Next base: position 133,407,786 of record CM076570.1, on the reverse strand, counting down.
AGGGAAAGGGATCATATTCATAGTTGGATAAAATGCCTTCATGTGTGAACAAAGGCTAATGCATGTGGACAAAGTCAAGTTCGACCAAGTCAACAAAGCTAGTATGGAGGAAGTAGAACATTAATGAAGATAACTCAGTGGGAATATCGATCAGCTTAGATAGTTAGAATAAATCCACCTTGAGTGTAGAAGAAGAAATTCCATGAAGATCCAGTCAAGGTTGACCAAATCCATCAGTGTTGTTATGGAGGAGTGGCATTGATGATGGGACAACGTAGTTTTTGTGGGAGATTCATTGCATGAAGATGGAAACCCTAATGTGTGGGACCTAAGGTGAGAAGGCTCAAATTTTTTATAAGGAAGAGGATGGCAGCCATATGGGGTTAGCTTGTGCTAATGATTTTCTAATATATGGTCTGTTAAGACATATTTCTTTCTCTGGCTATTTAGCTGAGATAGAGTGTTGTTTAGCACAGGGTGTTCCTGATCGGGAATCACACCTCTTCCATTGAGTAGCTCTTGGAGGAGCCTTGCACCATATTTTCCACTATCTGGCTGAAGGCAAAGCTTCATCTTCCTTTGAAAACACAAATCCTGTTGAGGGTTTGTCTGTTTTAGTAAGCTGTAGAAAGTGGAGACTAGATCTTTATATCTAGGCCATCTCAATACTAATTTTCAGTGGAGAAGGGTTCTAATCCATTGGGAGGATATTATTGAAGGTATTGAGCTATATTTTCATATCTTGGCTGCATGCCAACTATATTATGATCCCTACAACATAGAAGAGATCCATATCTGCGTAATTTCTGAAGTAGCAGTTGCAGGGTGGTTCAATGCACCATTCAGAGAGTTGATTTGCTAAGTGTTGGGGATCTGCCCTTCACTTTGGAGATATTTTGGAGGAGATCATTTATTGTTCATATTAGATCAGATCTACTTTCCAGATTTGAATATTTCCATAGATCTGCAGTCTTATATCTCAGATCTACACTTTGTACATGGTGTTTTGCTAAAAACCCCAAGGGGGTTCATTAGAGGAGCCTGTATAGTGCATGGATTTAATATAGATCTGATTTTTTATGAACATAGTAGCTCTATATCACATGTACAACTTACTGTTGTTGCAGGAGTAATAAAATAACTATGTCAGGGTATTTCCAGCTTATTTCATGGTTGCAGCCCCTCTTTTTGCATGATTTTTGATCAATAATGGCTTGGGAGGCTTGTTTAACTAAGCTACCATGATTTGTTTCAGATATCCTTTTTTTTTTTGCTGTAATAATGTATAAATGAATGGATCCATGGGCTGCATTTAACTGTTATTACATATCTTTCTAAAAAATGTGTTTTTATTGCATGTATTGCTAGGTTTCCCCATTTGGGAATATTACACTAGTAGACATGCTTTAGTTACTTCATCCAGAACATATATGTAGTTTGGAGCTCGACCTATTGTAGCCACAATTTTACCATATTTTCCTTTCCTGATTTCACATTTTTTGGAGTTGAATAGCATTGTGTGTCCTTGATCACACATTTTTCCAACAATGAGTAGATTGTGATTCATGTTTTTAACCAATAGAAAATTCTTGGCTAGAGAATCTTTCTTTTGAGAGTGACGGTACCTGATTCTATAACATTTGAAGATCCATCATTTCCAAAGGCCACGGTTCCATCCTTCTTATCTTTCAAAGATGAAAATTTATTTCTATCTCTAGTCATATGCGTTGAACAACTGCTATCTACATACCACACATCTTTGTTGTTTTGAGCCTTGAGAGCCAAAGAACAATTATCAATCTTCTTCTTCTTCCATGTTCGTTCATTCAGTGGCTTCGAAGATTCTTTTGGAGGATTTTCAAGTCTCCAGTCTCTAGCTATGTGTCCAAAGTTTCGACATTTGTAACATTCAATATTATTTCTTAAATGTTCAAATATATTGATGTTTCGTTGAGACTTGGGAGGTTCATATTTGATAGATCTCCTAGAATTGTATTGGTTCCTAGGGTACGTGCGACATTCTATAGCTTTATGACCAAATTTTTGACATGAATAACAATATCCATGAAAAATATGTTGGTACCTGGATGGAAATCTTCATCGGGGAATTGTCTTCCAAGATTGTTCCTATGAATCTTGTCCAATGAATTCTACATGCCTGGCATATCTCATAGGTTAATTGTATTTTTTTGTAGAAGGTAATGCTTCTTGTTCTTTGTAACCAAGGCCACTTCTGTCCTTTCAAGATCGTTGATTGTTGATGAGTTCTTCCAATTCCCTTGAGATGTTGGGATAGTTTTGGATAGTTTTTCCCTTCTTCACTTCCTTACGGAGTGAGACTAATTCGACTTCTAATGCTTGCCTTTCTTGGTTGCTTTCTTCCAACTTATTTTGAAGTGACACTTCAATACATTTGTGTTCTTCAACTTCAATTTTGAGATCTTGAACTTGTTCTTCAAGTGTATTGGAACAGATCTTCTTAGCCTTGAGCTCTTTTATAAGCCTTATTTCCTCCTTAGAAAATTCTTCTATGGTCAACCCTCCTTCTTCGTTGTTTGATACCTCTTGTTTATTGTGATTGGCCATAAATAGTACTCTCTCATTGGCTTCTTCTTCGTTTTCATTTTCTTCATCGGATGATGAGCTATCTTCTTTAGAGAGAAATCTCCTTTTGAATCCTTTATTCTTGCCTTGCTTGTTGAATTTATTAAAGCCTTTCTTTCCTTTTGAGTTTCCATCACTTCTGTTCGGACATTTTGCTGCGAAATGCCCAACCTCACCACAATAGAAACATATCAATGGAAGTTTACCTTTGAATTTTCCCTTACCAATTTTTAGTTTTCTTGTAAAGTAAGCATATTCTCCATTTGAAATACCTTCTTCATCATCTTCCTTTTCTTCACACTTGCAGGTGTAGGTCTTTGCCTTTGAAGGTTGTTTGTCCTCATTGGTTTTCTTAGATGCAACAAACACAGTTTATACATGAAAACTTCCCTCTTCTTCATCAAGTTTCATTTCATATGCTATGAGAACTCCATGAAATTCCTCTTTGATGAGTTTGTCTAGATTTTCACTTTATTCTAAGATCGATACCTTTGAGTTGAATCTTCCTAGTAACATTCTAATAATATTTTGTGTTGGGCCAGAATTGTGAATTACAGATAAATCACGCTTCCCTAGACAGGTGATAGTCTAGAACAACAAGTGAAAGACTATACGACTATTTCTCCTAACTCAGAACAGATACACAAAGAGGATTGGAGGCTTACTTGTTCAGTCACTTCCAAATGGCTGCTTCTATCGCTTCTGTTGTAGCTTCAAATTCAAGCATTTTGTGAGCTGAATGCTTCTTGTAAGAAAGAAAACTGAAACAACAGAAGATGCAATAATATAGATATATATTCAAGCTAGTTAGCTAAATTAGTAAAGCATAAACCATATACAACAACTAATATCTTGCAATATGGAAAATCAAAGCCAATACAGATGCATATAGGGAAAAATAAGCAGTACTCTTTATTGATGATAGAAGGAGAGGTTACAACCTAGTGACTAATTTGAAGTGACCTTCCAGCAATGTTCCTGAGCCTCATCACAGTATAAATCTCTCCAGCAACAGCTTCACAAATCTAGCTCTCAATTGAAAATTCTCCAGCATTTCTCTATTCAAATTCTTCCTTCTCAAGCACTTAGATATGTGCTCAATTTATAGATGAACTGTAGGTTGTTTTGCAATCAATAACTTTCCAAAAATAGGCAATACATGTTTCCAGTCATGTAGATGTCAAATGGACACTTGGATTCGAAGCTTGACACATGTGAACTCTTCTAGAAGGCACTGGCCAAGTGGAGATTCCAGAACAATGAGAATTTCGCTCCCAATGTGACCAACACACTTGTGAATGTCAGGAAGTGCTTTGCAGAGTAGTCTTGCATGGGGCTACCTGCATATGAAACACACTTAGGCCCCTTAGAGCCTGCGTTGGTGAGCTCTCATATGTTATATAATAAGATTCAAACCATGGAAACCTTTGCTTGATGAAAGTCTTGCTTGATTTGTCTCGTTTCTTGTCTTAGGGCATGTAGCAACTAAAATGATAGGGAATGATAGACCCCTGATAATTGGTCCTAGAGATGATGCCTAGTTAACCTGGTCATTGGGAATGGCGCCCAAATTGACCTATAACAATTTCCCCTAAAGCATGAGATCCAAATAATAAGAACATTTGATTGAGATGCTTTACACTGTGATGAGCCTAGAAATGAAGTGGAGTGGTCACCTGCATCAATATTACAATACATTACATCATGATATATCCTCTTTTGATCATAATTGCTGAGGTTAGGCATTCCCATGTTCAAGACATAAAACAATCTAATAACATGTACATAATTTAGAAAGTTGTCTACATTGGAATGTTGCCCAGATGTAGACATGCCTACAGATATTGGCCCATGTTTATATGAAAATCTGTATGTAAGGTCACCATATAGATGATGTGTATAAAAATCCTGAAATCACAGTCCAGATGGATGAAACTAGATCTGGGGTCTTCTTATCTCGTTCACTCAATCATTCAGGTACAAGTCTAGCCATGTGAATATATGATTTGTAGTTGAACATGGAAAGACATAGTTTGATTACTAGCCAATGATGTGAGTTGTTAACAAACATGAGATAACCACCATTAACGTCAATGGACCTCAAGGTACTGCAGTACATTTTGTAAGGCGTGAATAGATGATTTGATGTCGAATGCTAAACAAAATATTTCAGTCAAAGGTCTGGAAGTGAGGATCTTGTCGATGCTATAACAAGACTCATGGCACTAGAATCTGATGTTTCTAAGTGAACTTCCTGGATATTGATTTGTTGTCGACAGGAAGTCACCTTATTGCAAAACTAGAGTTACTGATTTTGGAGACAAGGGTTTGACTTGATATAGCAATTTTCAGGGATGACGGTCATGAAAATGAAGGTTTACAAGTATTGCAGAAAGATGAGTTTTTAATCATTGGATGACTTCTCTTCAACATATCGGTGACAATGTGATGAGTTGGCATCATTGACCCAAAACCGAAGTGAAGGTATGATGAACCATAGGTGTGAATGAACTGTCAAGATGATTACTCAACCCAAACAATCACGGACATGGAGTAAAAGAAGTGTCATGTTCAAGAGTGACTTGCTACCAAAAAGAAAATTTGCTTACTTTTCCCAAATTTTCTCTAGTCATTTGTCGACCAATACCTCTTTATTTTTTAACAATATTGAGGAGGATAACATTTGTTTGATCTATAATTCAACCCTTCGGGCAAATAAAGTATCGCTTTTTAATAATTTAGAAATTCTAGCGATGAATGAAACTCAATTCTTTCCATGATCGACAAGCCCGTCGCTATTTTATGTTTTAACGAGCATAACGACAGTGATAGCCCAGTCCTTTTTCATATTTAGAGAGTCTGAAAAAGAGGACGAAAGAGAACTCCAAAAGTAATTTTTCGTAAATTTGTCTCTCAAATCCAAAAAAGTGTAAAATAATATCTGAAAGAACCTCTTTGGTCATGTTTAACCAAGGTATTCCTTTTTTGTAAATAATCTATCTTAGTCCGGAAAAGGGTTAAACTTATACTGAGAATATATCAATTCATTTACTTTAATGAGCTCGAAAAGACAAGTGCTCGACAATATTTTCACATTATCGGAGTCTGAAAAGAGTTAAAAGAAGAATCCAGGGGTTCCTTTTTCACTATTATCGAAGCTCGAAAAAGAGATAAAAGTGTGCTTCAAATCATTTTTTGCTTTTAACAAAGCTTGAAAAATAAGGAGAAAAAGTATGGTTTGTGGTCAAGTCATTCTTTGAATAAATATGCACAACTAATCTGTTCATCAATTGTATTTCCTATTCATAACAACATCAAATGGATTAAACATACCTATTTCATGATAAAAACATAATAAAACCATAGTCATAGCAATAAATTTAAGTTGCAAACAATTAAATGACTATATAAAATAGTTTCACTATTCATTTTTACCATTTCATAGTTACCATTTGCATTTTGGAGCTCTGAACTTGATTTTTCCCCCGAACTTTAGTCGTTGATTATGGTCGTTTCTGTGGACAGATTTCATTTCCGTTTGATCCAGGTTAGTAGCATGAACCTCCTCTTCCTTTTAGTATTCATTTCATTCCCATTCCTTGCAAATTTTTAGGTTTTTAAGGGCCCTAGGGTAAATTATACCCAAAATGAGGGCAACACACCCCTAAATATCGAAACCTGCATTGCATAGCAGGTACAGTGAAGGGTACCTGCATGTGCAATGCACTGTCTCAACCCAGGGAGTGCGTTGGACATAGTTCAAGTTTTTGGTTTTCATGTTGTGCTGAAAATTTTCCTAGTTTTTTTCAATGATTGGAATCTAATGGATCCTATGGTTGTATTTTAGGTTTCCATTAGATTATAATGATGATTACATGGAGGGAAAGAGAACATGAAGAACAATATATGATTTCCTTGAATGATCCGGGTACTATAAGAGCCCTAAGAGATTGTGGACTACTTAAGTACTTCAAATTGTCGGGAATAAGGCAACAAATAGAACTCTTGGAGTTCTTAGTTCGAGCATGGGATCTGAAGATAGAGGCATTTCACATAAAAAATCATGTGTTGTCCATAACAGTTGAGGATGTGTATTTTCTCACAGGTTTTTCGAGCAGAGGTTTTCCCATTTCTCTCACAGGGTCTACTGTTGGAGGAGAGACAGTGAGGGATTATGTTATGCAGTATTGCTATCGAGGGGTAGAACCTAGCAAAGATGGAAAAATAAACATCCGGGATGTTAGGGATTTTCCTTTGAGAACCATCATTTTCATGATCGCTAAACTTGCTGGCACCGTTACACTACATGTAGCGAACATATCATATATGCAGTATGCGCTAGATTTCTTAGAGCCAACAGTCTTCAACTAGTCTAAAGTTGTTCTATCTCAGATAAAGGAACAACTGAATAAAGAAAAGGAAGGAAGGAAGAAAAATTTCAGTTGTGGTTCAATCCACATCTCCTTCGCTTTGGAACATATTCCACTGATGTAGCCACAACATGTAACATTGGATATATCTAGTCCTAGAGATCCTCGAATGCAGAGATGGGTAGAACTCATGGGTCAGCATGCAGGCCAATCGACCGTTGTGTTCTCTACTGGATTATTCACTTGGTTCTGGTGATATATTTTTGCCATCGATGAGTACACATACACAGGCGTTGACTTCCGAGGAGATCCAGATCTAGTATGACCAGAAGGTGCTCAGTGGGGTGCAACAGGTAAGAATGATTTGACCATGTTTTTTTTATTTTTCTAAGGTTTATACAAATGTTTTTGTGTTTTTATTTCTTTCCAAGACTAAACTAAATGTTTGATGTAATGCAGATATCGGTCGTGTTCAACCATTAGAGGAACCAGAGCGCGAAGCAGATGCGCTAGGAGAGAGGGCTATAGGGAGAGTAGTCCTTCAAGACCTTGATATGGCTGAGACTCTGGCTGAGCTTTAGTAGCACATAGAGGGGTTAACCTTCGGGATTCCGGATTGCCAGATCGAAGAGCTTCCCATGCGACTGCAACAACACACTATTGGGGTTCCTAACCCTTCGATGTGGTTGCTTCGTAGGATTTCTAGATCTATAGCATGTTACCATGAGCACCACTAGTTTACTTGTGACTTTTTGCATACATTTTGAGGTTAGATGACCAATGTGTCTTGGGCACAAATTTTTTAAAAACCTATAACTATCATTAGGGGAATTTTGAGGTCTAAAATGGGCCTCCTAAGGAAATTATAAAATAATAGTGGAAAAAATCAAATAAGATTTGATGACATCATCAAATTTAAGTGGGAAAAATGAAAAAACTACTTTTTCAACTCATATTTTCAACTTATCTCCCAAATTTTTTACTCAAATTTCAATCGGGAATACTCGTTGGATGCGAAATTTAATTCCCCATCCAAGGAGTACCCATGTTGCATACTTTCGATGGGTCCTACTACACGAAAAATGAGAAATACATAAAAAAAAAGTGATTACAGTCACGTTTTTTATGTATTTCCCATTTTTCGTGCAGTAGATTTCATCGAAAGTATGCAACATGGGTACTCCTTGGATGAGGAATTAAATTTTGCATCCAAAGAGTACTCCCACTTGAAATTTGAGTAAAATTTTTGGGAGATAAGTTGAAAATACGAGTTGAAAAAGTAGTTTTATTATTTTATTATTTTTTAATATTTTTACCCTTTTATTTAAAAAATGGTAAATCATCCCCCATGGTTGACATCATCATCTTGAATCCTATTGGTTGTTATAAAGTTTATTTTTGTTGTACATTTTTCTTAGGAGGCCCATTTTAGACCTCAAAATTCCCCTAATGCTATCTATATGTTTTCAGAGTTTTTCCTATGTTTAATACACAATCCTATTCAATATTTTCAGTGAATATTTTCTTTACCTATGTCGCAAATGTCTGTCTAAAACTTGATTAGTTAATGAATCAGTTAAAGTGTTCAAATTTCTGGAAATATGCTAATATTGAATGAAATCAAAATGTTTCTCCAAAAGTGAAACTCTTAGGAGCAATCTAAGAAGTGTTGGATTTCTAATAGTATAAATACTAGTAAGTTGTAATACCACAAGTTGTGAGTCTAACCTTATGATTATGTGGTTAATACCAAATGAAATGGAATCAGAGAGAAGTTTGATCAATGCGCTCTACTCAGCAATATTTTCGTTGATCTACTAATACAAATCCCTTGAAAACTCACTAACTCGCTGTTTGGAGTGAAAATGGCCCATGCTTCAGAGGATAGATTTTGCGTACTACGACTAGCACCATCAGCATATCCAACAAATGGTTCCGAAGATTCAGTCATCTACGATGAAATGTAAAGCGGATTACTAATGTCAAGAAAACTCTAAAAACAAATTAAGATAGTGAATGCAAATCAACAACATATAAACAATAATAATACAAAAAATTACTACGCTCATGATTAAGCATAGTAACGTTTCAAATACAACCCATTTCTAGGCTATGCCAATGGAATCCCATCGTAATCAACTAACTTGTAGGCACCCTTACCAAGAACTCTTTTGACAATATAGGGGCCATGCCATAATGGCTCGAATTTCCCTGTACCTATTACACTAGCTTCTTGGTCGTAAAGAAGGACCAAGTCGCCCTATGAGTAGATATGAGGCTGGACATTTTTGTCGTATTGCGCTTTTATATGTCTCTTATGTGCTTCGTTGGCCAATTGGGCTTCACGACACGTTTCATATAAATGGATGAGGTTAAGGAGACACACTTATTCTTCTAAGGTGTCAGGTAACAAGTCTATCGTGAGTTTTAATGATGATATTTCACATTGGATTGGTAAGATAGCTTCCAGACCATACACCAACTGAAAAGGAGTAAATCCGGTTGTGTTTCTCACCGAGGTTTGATACACCCACAAGGTGGAGGACAGGATCAAGTGCCAGTTCCTTTTACAGACTCCTATCATTCATTGAAGCATTCATTTAAGAATTTTGTTAATAGCCTCAACTTTTCCATTCGATTGTGGATAATGAGTAGAATTATCATGTGACAATCCTAACTTGGCAGTCAATTCAGACATCGTATGGTTGCGAAAATGCTTCCCATGATCCATAACTATAGCCCGTGGGACCCCAAACCGTGCAATAACATGGTTGAAGAAAAACAATGCAGTTGTTTGTCCTGTGTTGTTGAATGTAGGCATCGCTTTGGCCCATTTGGTAAAATAGTCGACTGCGACAATAATATAACCATGCCCCCCGGACGAAGGAGGGTTACAGGTCATGAAGTCAATACCCCATTTCTTAAATGGTCTAGCAGAGAAAAAAGGATGCATTGGCGCTGGCAGTTTGCGGATTTTACGATAGAAAATATGGCATGCATGACAACTTCTGACTGCGAGGATGCAATCTCGAAAAATAGTAGGTCAGAAGTAACTAGCATGGAGTATCTTCTGCATGGTAGCATATACAGATAAGTGTCCACCACAAGCCCTGACATGACAATCATTTAACAATTTTTCAGCCTCCTCATGAGTGAGGCACCTCCTTAAAATGGTATCGACACCATGACAATAAAGTGTATCACCGACGATCAGATAATATTTGGCTTGGTATCAAATATGTCGTTGATGAGAGTGAGAGGTATTAGGTTGAAAATTTTGGGTTTGGAGATAAATGATGAAATCCCCATACCAAGGATCAGATGAGCTGATCAGAAATAGAGACTCGTCTGGAATAGATGGTTTTGATGTAGTAGCAATACTATCAGAGGGAAGGTCATAGAGAAGCTTGGCCAAAACCAAAGACTTCTTTGACTTGAATTTGATAAATTCCAAATCAAATTCCCGCAAAATGACAAACCATTTGGAATATTTCCCCCCCAGTAATTGATGTGATAAGATGTAAGTCATGGGGTTACAATCTGAAACTATTGTTGTTTTTCAGAGCAGGATATAATGGCAAAATCTTTGGACAACTTGAACAGTTTCCAAGGCAAGATTTTCCACGTACGAGTACTTAAATTCCGTATCATTGAGATTATGACTCAAATAATAGATCAGATGTTCAATTCAATCTTCTACTTGGACCAAAACCATAGTGATGTTCATTTCAGCCACGCCGATATATAGGAAATAATCATTTTGATAATTAGGAGGATACATTAATGATGCTCAGACAAGATGGTCCTCGACAACATCAAAAGAAGCTTGCACAACTTGGTCCCAATGGAAGGGAACCCCCTTTTTCAATAATTGAGTAAATCCTTTAGCCATTTTGGTGTATTTTGGAATGAACCTTCTCAAGAAGTTAGCCTTTCCTTGAAGTTTCTGTATCGGAAGTAAATTTGATGGTGCAGGCAAATCAAGAATGGCATGTACCTTCAATGGGTCTATTCGAATTCCTTCTTTCGAGACTACGAATCTAAGTAATCGAACAGAACCAAAACAAAACACACATTTATGTGGATTGAGACATATCTTGTAGTGTCAGCAGTGTAAGAAAATGGCTCTCAAATGCATCGGGTGATCAGTTCGATTTCGTGAATGCACTGGTAAATCATCTAGATATGGTTGAACAATGTGCTTGATGTCGTTGAAAGCATAATCCATTACTCTCTGAAAATTATCCCCAGCATTCTTTAAACCAAATGGAAGTTTCCTATATGCGAATGTGCCCCAGGGACAAATGAATGTTGTCTTATGTTGGTCATCTAGGTGGATATTTATTTGATTGTAGCCGGAAAATCCATCCATGAACGAGAATATTTTGCATCCAGCACAATTGTCAATAATATGGTCGATAAAGGGAGTAGGATAGTTGTCTTTTGGACAAGAATGATTAACATCCTGATAATCAACGCACACTAATGGTTCCCTGGTTTTTCATAACAGGAACGATATTGGAAACCCACTCAACTAGTAGAACAGGGTAAATGAAACTAGCACGCAAATGTTTTTCAACTTCTTCTTTGATGGTAGCGGATTTCTTTGGATGAATAGGAAGAAGCCGTTGGTGCATCAGTTTGACAAAAGGATACATATTAATAGTGTGTTCAACTATACTAGTATCTATGCCTGGCATTTCCTTGTAAGACCAAGCGAATACGTCATGAAATTCACGAAAAAGAGAGTGATATGATTCAAGTTCTAATGGAGAAAAAGATACACTGACATGAATATTTTCTACAACGCCAGGTTTGGTCGAAATATCGATAGGAATCCTTTCTTCGATATTTGATAAGTTTCGCTCAGAATCGATTGCATTAATTGGAAAAGAATTCGAAAAGAAAGTTTTGATGGATGGGTGATATAGTTCACTGAGATTGTTTTCTTCATAATATAGAAGATGGGAACGATGATGATAATCTTCCCATGGTTCTCCTTCTGACATCATAGATTCCAAAATATTTTCATCTGTCAAAAATTTTAAGGAAAATGGATCAGATGGAGTACCAAAATCTAATGAACAATCAACCCAAACACTCGGCAACGCTGATTTCGGATTTTCCGCCCAAGCCAAATAGATTGATTGCTATGCCAGTTGGACGGTAAAACATCATCTAGCTTAGAAATATTAGAATCACCCGTACTCTCCCTTAAGCCGGATAGAGTGGAAGAGATCATGTAGCAGGTCTCTATACTTGCAATTTCTGCCGACGTTGCGGGCGGCGTTAATGCAAAGGTTCCCATAAGAGTGGAATCCTTTAAGAGTCCTACACCAATGTTTTGGATTTCTAGTTGGGGTAAGTGAACAAACAGAATGCTTCCAGTTACCTGCGAAGCAGAGGAAAAAAAGGATGATTGATTAATGACTGTGATTGTACCTTTATGTGGAAAGGCAATCATTCTAAAGTATGTAGAAACAATGGCAGTCATTGCATATACCCATGGTCTTCCGAGTAAAATATTATAGTCGAGGGGTCCGTCAACAACCTCAACATCAATACTTACTGTTTTTCCCCCTAATTCAACATGCAGGTTATTGATAATACCACAAGGTTTATATGTTCTTCCATCAAAAGCCTTCAATGTCATTGATGATTGTGATAATCGCGGCGAGCCAAGTGACTTCCAACAGTTTAGAGACATAATGCACGTAGATGCTCCCTCATCAATAATAGTGAAATGAACAAGGTGATTGAGAACATTTACTTGTATGGAGAATGCCCATTCTGTTGGTAGCTGCGGTACATAGCCCGTATGATTAAAGACAACAAGATTAGAATCAGTTGGATCAATTCCACCAATGGCCGACAATAAAGCCTGCTTCTGGGAGGGACAATTTTGTAATACCTTAAGAGTAGACATAGTTGAAGGGGATTGAGCCAAATCTTCAACTATATTATAATTTTGTGCAGCTCTTACTCGAGGATTATATGTCGATTTATGAATTACTCCCTTTGGTGGCTTAATTGTCAATTCAGGAATAACAGTAGGTGGTACTGATTTAGTAGATGGATTTGTTGTCTAGGTAGTAGGTTGATTAGTGGCCAGACTACCATAGTCTTTATTCTGCGTTGACACCAAAATATCTTGTGAAGGTTTTGTGGTGGATAACACTAACACTTGGGAACTAGGAGCTAGATCCGTAGCAACCAAATTTGTGTCTGGATTTGGAAATGGGTCTGTCAACATAGCTGATGCATGAGAAGTCTTGATGATTTTTGAGACTTTAGCACAGTGAGGAAAATCCCTGACAAAGTGTTCCTCGTTACATATTATTCTTGGATAACGAGGTTTCCATGGTCATATGGTTGATCATATGATATTTCCTGTAGGTTATAAGTTTTCTTTTTCTTTGATTTTCCCTTTTTCTTACTTCCTAGTTGATGTCACTTTTTCCTTTGTCAAATGACATGGCGTTAATTTTGGAAGTAGGAGCAGGATCAGATGCAGTAGTGTGGTGTGTGTTTGCAGTGCCTATCAAGCCGTCTCCGGCATGAGAGTCCTTTATTTTAGGAGGAACATTGAAATTAGATCGCGGCGCATTAGGGATTTTTTCATAGATCGTGCCAGACTGAGTGTAAATCAAGTCTAAATATTGGGCACGAGCGATAAATTTCTCTTCTGTGACGATGCCTCTATTAGCCACATCCTTAGTTGTAGATGGTAACAGGGACTTAATTAACCATTTAGCAAGGATTTGATCGAGAATAAATGTCTTAACCATTCGTTGACGGCGACGCCACTCATGAATATGATCGGAAATGTGAGTAGCATTAGTCTGTTTGAAATTGGTCAAGAGTTCCATTCCATTTTCATATCTAATCGGTAACTCGAAATGGGTCAAAAATATAGTAGCTAAGGCAGTGAAATTGTCGAAAGAAGATCTAGGTAACTCAATGTACCATTTAGAAGCCAAACCTATAAGCTTATGCTAGAAAAGACGTAGACGAACAGAATAATCATTCAGGGAATTTGATGAACACCATAAATGATAAATCACGACATGAGTCCACGGATCTTCTCTAGGGTTTCCATTGAATTTAGGAATGTCGGAGGGTAATTTATGAGGTATCACCGACCACCAAGGAGCATAATTGATAGGATCATTGGTTAACTGGTTTAAATCTAGTAATTCCAAGGTTACAACAAAAGACAATTGTCTATTAAGGTCAGGTTGAGCATAGCCAGGGTAAGATGGAATTTATTGGGCAACAGGTCTTTGAGCACCAACATATGGAATCTGCTGCTGGTAACCCAGATAGGGGTTGTTTTGCATAGCAAACTCTTGAGAATTCTGTTGACCAAAACCTAGATATGATACTTGTTGAAATGAATATTGAAAGATTTGCGCCTGTGGCTGCCAAGGGGTCTGTCCACCAATATTATAACCCAAATTGGTATAAGCTGGATTCGGTTGATATGTATAACCTGGTTGTGTTTGTGACATCCCATAAAATGGTACACTAGCTTGTGAATAAATGCTCCCTGATATAGGTTGTTGTAAATTAACCAAAGGATTTTGAGTCTGTGGACCCAACATTTGATGATATTGAGTTGAAGAGCTCGCCTGATAAGGTTGATGTACAATATTTTGATTCTGTAACAGGGATATAGATGTATTAACAAGTGGTAATGAAGTGGGTGTAACAGGTTGAACATGTTGATACGACTGTACAACCGTTTGTGGTTGGATAGGTAGAGTGGGCTACCATTGACAAACATTCATGTCAACATTAGTTTGACCAAAAAGTGACTAAGTACTGTCATATTGGGTGACCAAAATTTACCCCCCAGCATAAGGAGGATAATAAGATGGAAAATATTGTTCCCCGAGTGCTGGGAGTCCATTTGATATGGTACTTAAAGGAATTGACCCAAGAGGACCGACTTGATATTTCCCTGATGATGTATGTAATGAATCAAGTTGTTCAGTACTAACGATAGGACTACCAGTTAAAACACCAGATGATGACATTGGAAAATACCATGAACGTGAACATGCACTAGAGAAAGTGCCAGATAATGATTTGTAACCTGTTGGGACCGAAGGGCCACCATGCAAATATGTCTCTGGTGAGGTCGTGAACATCGACAGAGTAGCGAGGGTAGAAGCTGACGTAATTGGAACAACAGACCCAACCGAAGATGTTGGTTTAGAAATGGTTGTGTGACCAAATGTATACCCTTGAAAATCGACGGGAGATTGAATGGCAATAAGATCAACAAAAGCAGATGGAAACGATTGAGGAAAAGACTAGTACAGGTAAAGGTCCCCCCCAAAATGGGTTGGGGTTAAAGGTGCATCGTCTTGAGATTTATTTTATGTTGATATTCCTTAACAATTTTACTTTCAAAGGTTCACCGCGATGATGTATATGAAATTCCTAAAATCCAAGCTAAGAATGATCAACAAACTTTCACTTTCAGCTTTTTCAATGAAGAACCTAGCTACTAAGGGAAGAGAGAAAATAATGTGAGAGAAAAAAATCAATGAACAAAACACATCAATGAATCTCAAACTAAATGCAGATTTTCTAATGTTCCTTTTGCAAAAAACACACAATCCTACATGCAAATGCAAGTTTTTCTTTCAGTTTCCTTAATGTTATGAATGCAAAAAAGAAACTAGGTGCACTAGATCAATAATTCAAATGCTTTTTACTTTTGAGAAACGAAGAATACAAACAACAATTTCTCTTTTGAAGGAAAAATGAGGATTTCAACAACAATTTCTCCTATCAAGGAAATTAAGATTTTATGACAATTTCCTATTTTGAAAGCAAATGATTCTTAATGCGACCATAAACAATACTTTTAAATCAACTTTTCAATGATAAAGAAGAACTTTTTAAAACAAACATTGAACAAATTTTCAGCCAAAGGAGGAAGAAGTATATAGATTCACTGGTCAATTGAGCATCAAAATTTTCAGAACACAGCAACAAACAAAAATAAAGCAAGTTGCAAAGCAAAATTCAAGGGAATTTGGTCACTTTCAGGAGTCAATGCAGTCTCCAATGGGAGACAGTGCTCTGCAACACAGGCTAGGAAGGGAGACGGTGCTCTGCAAAGCACTGTGTCTAGTCTAAGGGTGCATTGGGCGCAGTATACAAAGAAAAATGATATTGTTTAACTCACTGTTTTTGCAAATTAAGCTCTAAAAAAGTTTAATCTTTATGTTTAACAACTACTGGGTGGATAAACAAGTAAAATCAAAGGCTTAAACACCTAAAACTAAGAGAAATTCGATCCCCATTGGAGTCACCAATTTGTTGGTCCAGAATTGTGAATTACGGATAAATCACGCTTCCCTAGATAGGTGCTAGCCTAGAACAATAGGTGAAAGACTATACAACTATTTCTCCTAACTCAGAACAGATACACAGAGAGGATTGGAGGTTTACTTGTTCAGTCGCTTCCAAATGGCTCGTTCTGTCGCTTCTGTTGCAGCTTCAAATTCAAGCAGTTTGTGAGCTAAATGCTTCTTGCAAGAAAGAACACTGAAACAACAGAAGATGCGATAGTATAGATATCTATTCAAGCTAGTTAGCTAAATCAGTAAAGCATAAACCATATACATCAAACAAGATCTTGCAATATGGAAAATCAAAGCTAATACAGATGCATATAGGGAAAAATAAGCAGTACCCTTTATTGATGATAGAAGGAGAGGTTACAACCTAGTGACTGATTTGAAGTGACCTTCCAGCAACGTTCCCAAGCCTCATCACAGTATAAATCTCTCTATCAACAACTTCCCAAATCTAGATCTCAATTGAAAATTCTCCAGCATTTCTCTACTCAAATTCTTCCTTCTCAAGCACTTAGATCTGTGCTCAATTTTTAGATGAACTATAGGTTGTTTTGCAATCAATAACTTTCCAGAAATAGGCAAGACATGTTTCTAGTCATGTAGATTTCAAATGGACACTTGGATCTAAATCTTGACACATCTGAACTCTTCTAGAAGGCAATGACCAAGTGGAGATTTCGGAACAATGAGAATTTCACTCCCAATGTGACCAAGACACCTGTGACTGTTAGGAAGTGCTTTGCAGAGCAGCCTTGCATGGGGCTACCTACATATGAAATGCACTTAGGCCCCTTAGAGCCTACGTTGGTGAGCTCTCATATGTTATATAATAAGCTTCAAACCATGGAAACCTTTGCTTGATGAAAGTCTTGCTTGATTTGTCTTGTTTCTTGTCTTAGGGCATGTAGCAACTAAAATGATAGGGAATGATAGACCCTTGATCATTGGTCTTGGAGATGATGCCCAGTTAACCAGGTCATTGGGAATGGTGCCAAAATTGACCTATAAAATTTTGTATAATAGTATTCTCGTCAACAGGCTCTCCCTATCCTTCGAGAGTGTTGGTTATTTCATCAACGTCCTGTAAGTATGCAACAATGTTGTCATCTTCTTTCATTCTGAGTTGCTCAAATTTTGCTCTGTAGATTTAAAGCTTTTCTTATTTGACATTTGAGTCACCTGCATATATAATCTCAACCTTGTCCTATACATTTTTCGCGTTTTTACAACCCAACACCTTATGATAAGCATATTCAATAATACCAATGATAATAATATTCTTTTCTTTTGCATCATTTACCAAATTCTTCTTACATTGTTCATTTGTGGTTGGTGTAAAGCTATTTTGAACAGTGCCCCATACTTTGTAAGCTTGTGCCGAGAGATAGACCTCCATTCTTCCTTTCCAGAGTGCATAATTATTTCCATTCAATAGAGGTACACCATTCTTGGCATGCTCCATGACCTCCTTCCAGCTCTTAAACTTTTATTGAAGGAACCAAGCTCTGATACCAATTGTTATAAATAATGAGAGAGGGGGTGAATCAGTATTCTTTTCAATTAGTATTACTATTAATATTTCATAGCATTAGTTAATATTTAAATTATATCAGTGTTTGTACAATGATAGTAGTAAACAAAAGGAACACAAATGCACACAGTTTTTAAGTTGGAAACCCCCTTCGAGACAAAAAACCACCTGAATGCTTTTCTAATAATTCTTTAATATTAAACTCCAATTGAAAACAAAGCTCCAACATCCTAGAATCTAGAAAATCATTCTTCTCCATCTCCCAATGGATGGCCGCTCCAGCACTCGAGATTCTTCAGTAGTCAACTGAATGGATGCCCCAACACCCAATGAGCTACAACTCACCCTAGCACCACCCTACTACCTTGAATTTTTCACATGCTTGAACCTGGTTGTGAATTCATGCATCAACCTAGCACCACCCTACCACCCTATAGAATAATAAAAGAATAATGGACTCCCGTACTAGTGAAAAGGTCCACTTTACAATGATATAGAATGATGTAGAAGAAGAAGACACACTAGACCATAACCCCAACTATGACACAACCACCTAATGATGATCCTAGACCTCCCGACACTGCCTCTTCAACTCTTGGCAAATAGAGACTTGTACAAATTGTACAATGATTCTTTTACAATGACTCAGTACAATGATACATTTACAATGAGTGTATGCAGTGCTGCCCACTTGAAGACTTCATGTGGTGAACTTCTTGTTGTTGTTCTGCACCTTGATTGCTGCTCTTGTCATGCTACCCTTTCTCAATCTTCAGAACATTAGATCATGAATTTATTCTTATCTTGATGAATATATAAGACCTGCAAAAATTCTTGAAGGAAATACCCATGATATGATAATAGCAAAACTTATCTCATCCTGCAGAGCATATGTCAGTGCTAAATAAATTAAAAAATATAGAATACAAAGAACCTAATGAAATTAAGATATGAACATGCATATACAAAAGATACTTACCTAGAGCTTACCTCTGCTGCATCATTTTGTTGCACCTTGCTTTGCTTTGCTGCCCTAGAAAGTCTGGTCCTTTGCAGCCCTTGACAACACATGATCTAGCTTTTTCTTGCCTTCTAGGAGCTCGATATTGAGTCTGATGTATCTTTGTGATTTCAGATCCCCAATATGTTATCTTCGGTCCTGTAGTATCCCTTTGATTATTCTTTCCAATGCCATAGGTCTGACCCAATTTGGATTCTTTAATACAAAGTTATGCCCAATCTCTCACAATGACCTAATTATGGACTAGTTCAGTAGAGCGAATTGTACGGTGTGCCACGTGTTACTATTTCCTCCTTCAGCTCTAAAATTGATACACATAAAACTAAATTTTGTACAATATCTTCCACTTTTTACAAAATTCGAATCCACTTCTCAGAGAGAGAGTTATGATGATTTTCCCAAGGTCACCTTTTTGAGATGAAATTCTGAAGCCTCAAAAAACCCTAAGTTCCACAGATCATATCTCCAAAAAAATAGCGAACCAAGATCTTAAATTCAGACACGAGCTTCATTTGGATTTTTCTCAAGTGGGTTTTTTTTTTCAGCATCTAAAGCTTCATAGAAAAAAAGTGATAGAGAAAATACCACGATGGCTTGTTTTTAGTAGAAAAATCCTTAGATGAGGAGGATATAAATTCTTAGGTTGAGAGGGTCTTCAACAAGTGAACATTGGAGGGATTTTAGGATCTTAAAAAACTATTAATTATTGACTATTAAATGACCACAACCATGATTAGTTTCATGCCACAACCCCATGGGGTTTTAGCCCACTAACTGGGGTTACTAACTTAAAACACGAATATCTCTCCAACCGTGAAGAATTACGTGGTGTGCCCTATATCGACAGAAACATCTAGACAAGTAGAAACCATCTCAAAATTCCCATGAAATATTGGGGTAGCCCCTGGTGCTGCTTGGGTTGACATCAATGACAACCACTGATCAACAAGACCGTTGCTATTGAATAATTGTTGTGCACTGAATGGAATGTAACCGCGCTTAATATAATTCATTTATTTGTTTAAGCCACTCAATTTCGGCTTCTTCCAGGTCCAGTCCCACTTCTTGAGCTGTCCTGAGAGTCTTTATTTCAAATTCTATAGGAAAAATATGTTCTTTTCCAAATACAAGTTGGTATGGGAAATAACCAGTAGTATTTCGCCAAGTTATGTGATAGGCCCACAAGGCCTCTGGAAGTCTAGTAGCCTAGTCTCACCGATGTGTTGAAACTATTTTGGTCAAAATTGCCTCAATGACCTTGTTGGTGCTCTCAACCTGCTCGTTCGCCTGTGGGTGATATGGAGAAGTGACTTTATGTGTGATATGGTGGTTCTGTAAGGTACCTGTAATCTTATGTCCTACAAACTGTGGCCCCCCATCTGTGATCACTTCCCTGGGTAAACCATACTGCATGAATAACTCAAAAAAGGAAATTAATTATAGTTTCTTCCGTAGTTCTTGGAAAAGCTACTGTTTCTACCCACTTTGTTACATAATATGTAGCAACCGGTATGTAGGCCTTTTGGTTTGATGGCAGATTGAACGGGCCAAAAAAATCCAATGCCCACCATTCGAAAGGTTCTATTACCAATTTTAGCTACAAAGAAATTTCATTGGATTGACCAGGACGACCCATCAATTGGCAGCTATCACAAGCCTCGACATATTTCTTGGCATATTTAAAACTAGTGGGCTAGTAATATCCCATCTACAGTATTTTGTGTCTAGTTCTGCGATCTGCGAAGTGTCCACCACAAGGCTCGTCATGGCAAGCCTTCAAGATGTCAAAAATTTCATCTTCACAGATGCATCATTTTATTTTCATATCAGATCCTATGTGAAAAATATATCCACCAATCCAAGAGAATCGGACATTGCATTGGACAATCAGCTTTCTTTCTTTAGATGTTAAATGCTTTGGTAGTTTTCCTACCGCAAAATAATTTTCCACATCTACATACCATGGTGCTTTAGCCGTTATGACAAACATATGTTCATATGTGAGTTGATTGTCCACAACTAGCAGATCGTTTGTCTTAGGAACGCGTGACAGAAAATATGTGACTGGATTTTCCTTTCCCAGATGGTCTTTAATGGTAATATCAAACTCCTACAAAAGTAACAGCTAACGGGTTACCCACCCATTAGTGATTGGTTTATTGTTAAATATCTAATGGCGGAATGATCAGTGTATAGAAAAATTTGGTAGCTTGTTGTTACACGCAAAGCTACCCTAAGGCCTGGGTTGAGGGACCTAACAGAGCGGATGGCATATCATCACAAGAAGCACTCTAATTATATGTTTTCATACTTGAACTAGAAAATAGAGGATAGACGACCTTACCCGTTTGTCCTTCATTTGAGGTTGATCTCATAGGGTGCAAACCCTCTGCTACTCCTCGTGCTCTAGAACCTGTAAATAAATCAAGAACAATCACACAAACTAGTTGCACAACATATATGTCCTAGATGTCATCATGTTAGCATATATAATCTCATAAAAATAACATGAAATAAACCATTTAAGATCATTCAACATGTATAGGAGACATATAACACAAAGACATCAGGAACATGACATTACTTCTTTTATTGATAATATGTAAAGAGAAAGTGGAGAAATCACCTAAGATCAGCCACGGTCTTGAGAAAAACCATCCCCTAGATTTTTCCAGCCCTAACCTCACAAAAATTCTTCCATAAATGGTGCACAAAGGATGTCACATAAGGGGGGGCGATCATCACAAGGAAACGAGGGTTTCTTGAACCTAGGAAGTGCAGAAGGCAAAGGGAAATATCAAACTTGATCAAGTCTATAACAAGAAATAATACCAATATCATTATCTCTCTTCTCCCTTAGGGAAATTATATATTTTTTAATATTTTAAATAACATGTGTGGGTCAGCTATGGATGGACCCGCATCTGCACACATAAAAAACTAGGCAGAGTCGCGTATGGATTTTAAAATACTGTTTTTTAAGAAGCATGATTGATTTTTAATGGAAGGGCAACGCAAGGCCAATGCATAAGTCATCAAGTATACAGAGGTGATAAATGATGCTATAAAACATGTTATATAATGTCTAAATTTATTTATGGCATAAATGACAGCTAAAAATTCCTTTTCTGTTACAATATAATTGAGTTCAACAGAAGTGAGATTTGGCTGATATAATAAATAGCATAGGGATTTTTGTCCTGTCCTTGCCTGAGGACAGTGCCTATTGCTATATCCAACGCATCTGTAGAGATATGAAAAGGAAGCTCCCAATTAGGTCTATGCAACACTAGAGCAGTCGAGACTAATTTCTTCAAATCTGTAAAAGAAATGTCACATTTATCAGACCATCTAAATTTAACATTTCTTGTTAAAGCATACAAAGGCACAACAATTTGTGAAAAAATATTTATAAATCTATGATAATATCCTGCATATCCAAGGAAGCTACGTACCTTTGTATGAGTGCAAGGTGTAGGTAGTAGAAGAATTACCACTATTTTTGTTGTGTTTACCTGTATTCCAGCCATAGAGATGTAGTGTTCTAGGATTATGCCTTCTATCATCATCATGTGACATTTCGCATTGCTTAGACATAGCTTGGTAGTGATGCATCGTTCCAACACTTTCTCTAAGTTTTGTAGCGCTTGGTCAAAATTGTTCCCGTATGGGGTGAAGTCATCCATGTAAACTTCAAGTCCCTCATTTATCAGATCAGAAAAAATGTTGAGTATGGCCCTCTGAAATGTAGTTGGGGCATTACATAAACAAAAAGGTAACACTCTATACGCGAATGTACCTTAGGGGCAAGTAAATTTATTTTTGTCTTGGTCTTTAGGGGAAATTTGGATCTGGTTGTAATTGCTGAAGCCATCAAGAAAAGAAAAGAATTGCTTCTCTACGAGTGAATCAAGGACTTGATCAATAAATGGAAGAGGGAAGTGGTCTTTTTGCATGGCCTTGTTCAATTCCCTTGGGAAAAACTACCAGTGGAGAGACCCACTTACTATTCAAAATAGGATAAACAAATTTCACCTCTAGCAACTTCTATAATTCTTCTTTGACGATATCCTTAAGATGAAGATTCAATATTTGTTGAGGTTTCCAAATAGGACGGGCATCCTTTTTGGTGTAGATGTGGTGTGTACATAATTGAGGGTCTATGCCCTTCATATTTGGATAATCCCAGGAAAAATTCCCTTTATATTTTTGCAGAATTTGAATGAGTTTTTGTTGTTGGTCACTATCCAGATTATCATTAATATTAAAGATCTTGTTGGGTTCAATCTCAGCAGGCTTGCTATTATGAACAAAATTTTTTGGTATATGTTGATCATCAGCATCTTCCAAAGGATCTTCCTGGGCTTCATTGTCAAGAATTTCTTTCAACATTTGACATTTCACATTGTTCTCAGTAGTTGATTGATTTATAAAATTAGTAATTACATCATCTTCGGTCTATTTCTTGAACTCAAGCGCTTTTGTTACTATAAGAGATGAATAGATGTTTTCTTCCAGGTATGTAGGTGGATGTTTATGAGTTTTTAGGATGACCAGACTTGGCTTAGAATTGGGATATAAAACACAGGATTTTACAACATTTCCCTTTGTGATGGTCATGCTACCAACACAACAGCCTATATAAGCATCACTTGTTGCTAACCAAGGTTGACCCAAAATTAAAGGGTGTCCATCTAATTAGCTTCTTGGGTTGATAACTAGAAAATTGACTGGGTATTCCCATGAGTCAACAGAAACAATAATGTTTTGTAGAGTTCCCTTGGGTTTAACAACAAAACAATCAAAAAGCTCTAACAAAGTGGTAGTTGGTTCCAAAGCTGTGATACCGAGTGCCTCACAGGTTTTTTCCATGAGAATGTTAATGACTGCAGCTAAATCAACTAGTGTGTTTGGAAAAGAGTGGTCATATATTCAAACAGTAACTATGGGATTCCTTGGATATTCATATTTTACTGGCGTTTCCCTACCTAGAAGTAGATCAGATAAGGTCGCCACGACATGGACATTTGGTGAAATTTTTGGTTTCCTTGTAGGTTTCTTTCACTCACAATTCTTTAATCATTTTAGCATAAATAGGAATATCTTAGATAGCCTGGAGGAGAGGAATTTTAATACATAAATTTTTAAGTTCCCCGAAGAGATCAAAGTTTGGATAAAAAACAGGTTTAGGTATTATTAACCTTTCAAGGAGCAGAGGAGAAGTGGTGATAAGTTTTTCAGGATCTTGGTGCTCAACTATGTCTTCTCCCTGTTTTATTTTTGTATTAGTCATAGTCGAGGATTTAGTTATGGCAGGTGTTTCTATCTCATCTTGTTGTTGATTTTTATTTTCCTCAAGGGCGATGATACATCCTGATCTTAGCCTAATTTCACTACATTCCATCTGTTTTATTTCAGGACCTGAATATTCCACAATCTGTATCAACTGAATCGTCTGTTATTAGGATTTGGATTTGGTTGAGCTGGCAGTTGGGGGCGTATAAGAGGCTAAGGATTTTGATGCAATGGATATGGTGTTAATAAAGTTGGTTGAGGTTGAGGACCCATCCCCATAGGTAGATTAGTTATTCCCACAGTTCGCTGCCAATTTGAGGACCAATTTGGATTTTGTGACGTGGAGGCAGCCCACTGGGATGGGTACATATTATTTTTCCATAAAGGAGTAGAATTTGTCCAACCAATGTTTGGAAAAGGTTGGTTAATCCATAATGACATAGGAAATTATTGATATCTCCAAGTGGAGAAAGGTGATTGGCCTTGCCATGTTGTTCCATAATTTTTTTGTTGATTAAATGATGGAGAAGAAAAGAACAGAGAACGGTCTTGTGACATATTCGTGGGTCAGGCTTACCACTGTCGACATTGGCTCACTAAGTATATTGGTTCTGTCCCTTCTTCTGCTTCTTTAAAAACTGCCTTTATTCCTAGAAGTGATGTACATTTCTCAGTGGCATGGTCCTTAGTGCAGATGTCACAAGTTTGAACCATGTCCAACGAGCATTCCCTCTGAATGTGCTTCTTTTGGCATCGCGGGCAGAAAAAAACTAAATTTTGTTCTGCTATAGTTTGTTTCTGTTTGGCTTGTAGGATGTCCAATTGTGTCGCGAGGGTGCCTAGGATATCATTTTTCAAATATTCTAAGAGATTTCTGATCTATGTCCAAGTTATGCTGCCACTTGCAGCTTTATTATTTTTGGTGATAGTATCTCGTCCAATTGGCCTGATGCACATGCTGCCTCAAGAGAACCTGATACACAGATGAATAATGTCATCATAATTTTCTTGATAAATATCTCCTTTCCCCATTAAATTTAATGTTTTTATTCATTCATCCTTCATTCCTTTTATCATAGTTAATTTTAAAACATATTTAGATAATGCAGCATAATGAGACCGTTGTAAATTATATTGAAATCATTGAACATATTTTTCTAAAGTCTCATTATATTTTTCAGTCTTGTTAAAGATTTCATCTTTCAGGTCTCTATTTCTACAGTAATCTTCATATTTAGTGAGAAAATATGTTTTCATTTGATCCCAAGAGTTAATATTTCCTCCACCAAGCCCCATAAACTATCACAAAGTTTCTCCCTTTAATGTTGAAGGGAACAATTTTAGCTTTTGGGGATTGGTGGTATAATCATACCCCTACATAAAACGTCAAATTCAAACAGGAAAGCATCAAGATCTTCCAAGGTTAAATTGTGGAAAGTAGGGATGCTCTGCAAAGGAATGGATTTCATAGGAGTATTAACAAATGTGTCGACGATGGGATATTCCAATGTCGATGTTTGTCCCTGAGGCTGATTATGCACCATCTGATCAAATATGTGACAATAACCTTCAGGAATTTTTTGGTTTGGAAATTTGATTTGAGCAAGACTGGCAGACAGATTTGGAAGGGGTCTTACAGCACTACCTTGATCTGGGATATCAGGTATCCTTTCTTAAACCGAGATATTAGGAGATCCAGGTTCTGGTGACTATATATTTTCTCCTACAACACCACTATTTTATCCCTATCCTTCTTGCATATTGCACAAATTTCCCTCTTGTGTAGGGTCAGAATGCAATTTTTTTGTATCATGAAACCTCTGTTTAGACCCTTTGGTTTTTCTATGGATCTTGGCGTGAGCTGCAGATGGTGATCCCGCTACTTGAGGGATTACAGT
Source organism: Pinus albicaulis (assembly GCA_034641835.2). Classification (NCBI taxonomy): domain Eukaryota; kingdom Viridiplantae; phylum Streptophyta; class Pinopsida; order Pinales; family Pinaceae; genus Pinus; species Pinus albicaulis. The sequence goes on along the minus strand of CM076570.1, from coordinate 133,381,690 downwards.
AGAGCTTCTTCCGAATGTGATCTGAGGTCCTACTGATGCTTGAGATTATTCTTTTCTTATGATTTCATCTACAAAGGTCGATCTTTGTAATATTCCTAAATTAGCTTGCAACTAATTCGAATATTAAAGTTTTGTTTTGTCACTTAGATAGGTGAATAAGTGGGTAGGGAGACCCATAAATATCTTTATGAAGAATAAAACCACTTCTCATGTGAAAGTGGATCATCATTTCAGCGTAATAAAGCACCCTAAGGTGTGAACAAGGACTAGAGCATGTGGACTAGGTCAATGTTGACCAGATCAACATCGTTGTTATGGAGATCATGCAAGATTAATGGAGGACATCACAATCATTTAGGAGGAGTGTATGCATGAGAGTAGCTCCATTATTGAGTGGGACAAGGTTAAGGAAGCTCACCAAGCATAAAAGGAAGAGGATGGCAGCATTAGAAGACATGGATTTGTATTATTGATTTTGATCTTTTTAGATCTGGATTTTTCATGCGACATTTTTGTTCATGCTTTTGTTGTTTAGAAGGGTTTGCTGTGCTGTTTAGTACAAGAGTGTTTCCGAGAAAAAATCCCACCCTCATCCTCAGGGGACTTAGAGTGCCTACTAAGGAGAGGTTATCTTGAGCTGCATTACCACTATCTGGCATTTGGCCAAGCTTCAGTCTCATATAGAGTGAAGTTCTATCTAGAGTTGGTTTGTGTTGCAGGGGTGTAGTAGTGGAGGAGAGAGATCTCCAATTTCTGAGCTATTTTTCTATTGGAGGGTTCATCATTTCATTTGGAAGCTTGTAAGGAATTTCTTAGGGCCTCATTTCATATTTTGGCACCAGGCCAAGTAGCAGTCATCATCTACAACACAGTTTCCCTCAAGGACTGTATTATTTTGGAGAGCAGCTGCAACAGTGGGTTTATTGCCCTTTTTCGAGGAGTTGTGTTTCCTTTGAGGGGATCAGACCTTCATTTATGAGATCTGTTGGAGGAGGATCATCCATCTTGTATATCAGATCATCCATCTCCCATCAATTATTCAGTTGCAGAGATTATTCAACCGTAGGGCCATATCTGCTATATTTTGTATAGTGTGTATTTCCAAAAACCTTTTTTGGGTTGTCCTGGAAATTTGTTTTGGGGCTTGGATCTATATTCCTTGTACTATTAGAGAATTGTAGCAGCATATACATGTATTTAAATTTTCATCTGTAGCTATCCCCTCATAGACAACGCAATTTTGACATTCTAGCTTTTATTGTATTAGCAGCATTTCAGATCTAGGTGTATGCTTTCATGGGAGGCTTGTTTGCCCAAATTGAGTGATCTTTTCCTCAAGTTTATCTACCTATTTTTCTATTATAATCATAATGGAATGGATCTATGGTTGTCTCATGTATTTATCTATTGATATTTATGCATATTTCTAGTTTAATGTCACATATTGCTGCTCGCCCCATTTGGGAATATTGCAATCTTCCAAGGGTCACCGACCCCTTGGGTTTGGTGGATTTGGGAGGTGGATTTGGATTTATTTCTAATTTTTTCTTCCTAGTCATTCATAAAAATATCTATTCCTATCTACTCTATATGCAGCTACTGGAAAGTGGGCTTTGAGCAAGCATTTTGTTTGCTGGCATGCAGGTTCTTACCTATCGTTTTCAATATCCAAATCCTTCACATCAATAAAATCCTATTCAAAAAAAGAAATAAATATTTAACACTCTCCCTGGAAACGATGCAAAAATGTTGGTGCAATAAGGTGACTTGTAAACATCAATCCTAATGCCTACATTAAATATCAACCAAGGATTCATCTGTTTGTTTCAAGAGTGTTGGCACTGTTTGTGCAGAGTGAAATCAAAAGCTATCTAGAAATAAATGATTCTAAATCATTGCAATAACTACTTTTCTAATTCTCGAAGTTCAATCTGGAATAATTCCAAAGAAAAGATTAAATAAATTATAAAGCATGAATATTAATCTATCCTCAACTGATTTGTAGAAAAACTAAATCTAATTTGTGAATTGCAAGAATCGCACTCAAAGAATTACTGCTTAACAATTATCGTGAAAAGAGAGATTACATAAATGAACAACAATCTATTATTCAAAATTCTAATGAAGAACAACAATAAATAATCGTTGGATATCTATTATAACAACATTCGAAATGAACAACAATCAATTGTCACGCTAATTTGAGCAAGTTACTAAAGAATAATATGCAATCGTGAAAGCGAAAACATCTTAAGATTTATCTCAACAGTAAGGATAAACTACGCAAACAAATTCTAACATTACACAACAATTGAAATGACAAGATACAACAATTAACAATCGCAAAGATAAAATAAATGATTATGATATAGAGGAAGGAGCAAGTTTCCTAGTGACTGAGCCCAAAGCCTCCAGAAGCTAAGTGTCGGCAATATTCAGAACGCGATTATAAATGAAATGCACTTTTTCTCATTAATCACTATATCAAATACATAACATCACCATAGTGAAAATTCTCTATCTTAGTACAAATAATTATGTCCGAAATGAAAGTTACAACTTAGAAATTAACCCCTCTTCCATTTCATCTATCAACCTTATATAATCAAATAGTAAACTAATAGATGAGAATGAATCCTTAGGATCACGAGATATTGAGGATTTCACAACTAATAATCAGAATCTCTCTATAAGATTATTTGGATTCTCCTATTCTTCTGCTAGCCCATGCGATCAAGAAATGATCCTTTTTCCTTCTTTGGTCGTTGTTGTTCTATCGTTTGAACATCAATTGTCCATTTCATATTTATGCACATAAGGGCAAGAAAAAGTTAGTTTCTATGCTTAAAATCATATAATTTGTTGTTAATTGATTCTATTCATCTTTAACAACCTTTTCTTCTAGATTATTCCCAAGAAATAAAATTAATGCATAAAATTAAATGATTAATTAAGCTAAAATAAGGATAAAAACATACCTTTTCCATGACCTAACATTATTCTTCTTCCTTTGTTGCTGCTCTTCTTACTGAGTTTGATGCTCTTTCTCTTGGCATAATCTCTTAAATTCCGATGTAGAATTCAGGAGGAATGCGTGCATCTTTGAGTTGGGTTCTATATTGCATTTTAGAATCCATATGTTCATGATGGAAAAGGGTTCGAAACCATAGGAGGAAAATAAGTTGAGAATTGTTGTGCTAACAACGGTGCGAATTCCTATGAATTTGAAATAAAATGGAATATTAGGAGTCTAAAGGAACAAATAATATCGATCCGGTGAATCTAGAGAGGCATCTCAGCAAGGTATGGATGAAGTCAAAATTTGTTTTTTATTATTTTTCTGGCATTCTTGGTGCTTACTTACTGGAACATACCTAGCTTACCTTTGGTAAACTGATGGGGTTATGACTTCCACACCAAACACTCTCTACCGATGAAGTGGGGGAAAATGATGGATGGTCATTGGACATGCAATTGTAGGCCCAAAGCACTTATAAAAAGATAGGAAGGCACACATGTAGGCCTCCCACCGAAGCTTACCTTTGGGCAACAAAAAATAGTACTCTTTCAAGGATTAATATGTTCACTAAAGATATAATCATAAGAAAAATCACTCCCTCAAAACACCAATATCCAGAGCCATAGCCTCAAAGTTGCACAAGGCCATGGCCCTTTATGCTTTCAACAATCAAGATCCCCTCTAGAGGGCTTTGGTCCTCGATCAACTTAACAACATATTTTCCTTCAAAGGCTGTTGGAAATCCACATACATTGTTGCACATTGGCCCATGCATGTCCTCCCTTAGGTGCCACTGAAGGTAAATAATTTCTATTCAGATTACCTATTTCAAAGTTGTTTGTGTTCTATTTTAGATATGAAACACTAATGGCTTGAGGTGGATAATGTGGATCGCAAAAATAATCTATCCCTTGAGGAATTCATAGCTTGTTATTTGGAACCCAACAAGTCAGTTCTTCTGAGAAATGATGCATTTGTCAACTGGCGTGCAATGAAGAAGTGGGACAGAGGCTACCTTTGTGAAGTTGCTGGAGATGTGGAATTTGTTATAGGTCATGTTGAAATGAAGCTCAAAGACTACTTTTTCTACGTTTATTTTTTCAAAAAAGAGCGCCCCTTTATCTATTAGACCCTAAATTTGGAGATAAAGTGCTAGTCCTGGAATCAGATTTTGAGGTGCCTGCTTATTTTAGAGAAGATTTGTTTTCATTACTCGGGAAGGAGAGACCAAATTATAGGTGGCTGATTGTAGGTCCATCTATATTAGGGTCTTCCTTTCTTATAAACCCAAATAACACTTCTGCATGGAACACAGTCATAAAGGGCTCCAAGAAATGGATACAATTTACTCCATATGTGATCCCTCTAGGATTTTATCCCAATGCAGATGGTGCTGAGTTTGCGTCTCCAATGTCGATAATCGAGTGGTTCAATAATTTCTATGGACAAAATAAGCAGCGGAACACGAGGCCCATTGAATGCATTTGTAGGGTGGGAGGTGATTTTTTTGCCTAATGGATGGTGGCATTTAGTTATTAGTCTCAATGATTCCATCGGCATAACAAAAAATTATTGTAGCAGGAGAAATTTGTTGAATGTTCTGGATTTCCTTAGTAGGCCCAATGCAAAGGAGCTAGTGTTTGAGACAATGAACTGAGTCAATTTGTATGAAAAATTTAGAAAAGCATATGAGACTCTTAATCTGGGTTCCATTGAAGAGCTAAAACACAAAGATGAAGAGAAGAAAACAAGACATAATTATGTGTCCTTTTGGGAGTGTGCTATTGATGCAAAAGTGGGAGGGTTTAAATTTGGACTTTGAATTGAGACTAATTACTAAATCATCATTATGCTAGAAAGTTGCAATGTATGTTGGCCAAAATTTTGTAGTGTTCTATGTTGTCTATGAGGGAGGGATTTTGCTTGATGGGACTTCAAGTTTCATCTCCAAACGAGAATTCATAAAATAAAAATTGGAGAGATGTTTGATGATATTTCATATATTAAACATTTTGTCCTCTGGATTTTATTGCAATTCAATCAACCTTGTGCAATGAGTGTTACAATTGGAAATAAGCCTAATGCCAATTTGCACGTAATAATATGTTAGTTTTAACTCTAGCATAGGTCAAATATCACACTAATTTATTGCTTATGCTCTTACTTTAAGATAACACTATTACTAAGTAATGAATAATGGCCAAAATTGGTGAAGGGGGGAGGGGTCTCATGAGCAAGAGGGCCACATTTTTCTAGCAAACTCTCTTTATTTACTTGTTTGTATGAGCATTATTAAGGGTTGCATTTTCGTGATATTATTTTTGTCTTCTTTTGGTTTGGGACTTCAACAAGTTGTAGAATTGTATGAATATTGTTGGATGGAATTTGTTGCCATGATAATTGGAAAACCAAGAAAGAAATTGAAATTCATCAATAGAAGTCAATCAATTTGATGCACACAATAAAATAAAATAAAATAAAAATGAAATATGTTTTGACTTTATCAGGACTTGAGATTCAACAAAATCTATTGGAACTATATAGGAAGGAGAGTTTTATTTATTTTAGTTTATACTTAGTTCATTCGCATTCTATCATTCTTAATTTGGATCTCGCTCCCTAACCAATATTTATTAATGGATTTCCTTATCCAAACAAAACCAATTCTTGTTCTTAAGCCGCAATATTAACAGGATAAATCTCTTTTCAGTGGGAGCACTCTGAGCATATCATAGGCATCTAGATAATTCCTCTCAGAAACCCCCTAATGGGAATGCTTGATCCAATAAAATGAAGAATTTGGTTGTCAACATTGCAAGTTGTGTAATTAGGGATAATAAGTTAGTCCTTATTTCAACTTACACTTCTTGTCCTAGTATGAATTCTTATCACCATAAGGAGCCAAGTGCCTCTCTTGGAAGCCGTGTGAATAGAACCCTGTTCAGTTACAGAAGAGGGCGTGTGAATTTCACAGTGCAAGAAGATCTGAGGTGAAACCCTGTGATGATTCTAGAACTTGAGACTCTGACAAATTATCTGGTAAAGGAAATTGATTCTGGATTGGTGAGAACAGATATGAATGCAAGAGAATTGTGAATAGAGAAAAGTTGTTTCAGGAACCCAGATGGAGCATGTATTGCAATGGGCGTAAGGTTGATTATGAGCATGTATTGCAATGGGCGTAAGGTTGATTATGCTTTGAGTAATAGTTGGTATGAGTCTGAACATAAATAGATTGGATAGATACATTCAAGATGGAGTATTCCTTTAGATGGATCAAAATTGATCAGATAATTTTAGTGTTTTTCCAACCAATCAATCCAAGTGGGACCAAAATGAGTCACATCCCATTGAATTGAATGGCTAGTCACGATTCTGTATAGATACTATAAATAAAATTACTTGTCATATTGTACTTTCAGAGGAGGAATTGAAATCTTGGCTCTACATCAAGAAACAATTTACCCTCTTTTTTTATGGAGCTTCCACTTGCTCTTATCCCTTCAAGTGGCATATGAGTTATTATGTAGAAAGGGAACACATATGAATGGATAACGAATCTGCTATGTTGAAATAATCAAGAGGGTGGGCTTCAATAATAATAGTAGGGGAATTTCACTCCTTTATCATGTTTTGATTGCTTACTCTCTATATAGGGGTGATTGGTTAGGCTTTATACACTCCTATCCATTTCTTCTTCCACTGATCACGATATATAGATAACTGGCCTCTCCCTTCTTTCACTCTAATCTCATGATTATATCATTATTTATGTAATAACGAAATAAACATAACTCTATTCCTTCACGATAGATAGATAACTGGCCTCTCTCAATTATTTCACACTAATCTCCTGACTTTGTAATGATGTGCGTAATAATTAAATCGACATACATCTCATTTGAGCATACTTGTATCCTTGCCTGCCAGCCATCGATAATGACCTATCCATCACACGAGTTGCCTCTCTATAGCCATCAATAGGTCGAGTGCTATAATGACCTCTATGATCTCCCTCATGGAGAGATCATTACTCGACTTCATAATAGGGATGAGTTTATTGTTATAGTAAAGGCCCTTACTTTTCTCTTTAATTAATAGTAGGAACATCACGGGAAGAACAATGAATTGACTATTGGGAATGACTATTTCCCACTTCTTTTCCCAGTAATCCATATCCAAATATAATCTCACAAGATCTGATAATTTCTTGATAGATAGAGGAGTTGAATGCTTATTGTATTGAATGATCACCCGAAAGTGAGACAACATAAAGGCTAGCACAACTTTGAATCCCCAACTTACGTTTGAGGGTGAAGTTATCTTCCTGAAAAATGGCATTTGAACATTGTTAAGGGGGAATAAGCTAATATTATGCAATTATTTCTTGCAGGATTTTCGTTCATTAAAACATCATTACTTGCATCGTTTTTTATTGGATGGCTACTTATTTCTAGGATTTGAATTGCTCATTACCTGCCAAATAATTTTTGTTCCATGTGACCATGATTATGAAAACTGCTCCTTCCCTTTTGAGCCCGCAAAAGAGGGCTCTAACTACCCTCTTAACTATAAGCTAGATCGTTTCCCATAAACTGCCCGAAAGGCATCCAAAATAACTTTCATTTCATAGGTGTAATCCATAACACAGAAGGGACAATCATTCCTATTCTAACATATTATAGTGATATCAACGACTAAAATCCTTGTGCAACATTGATTGTTGTGGTGTCACTTTACAATAACTAATTTTTATTTTTTTGTGGACCAGCTCATGCCATTACTTGTGGCCCCTCTTAACAAATTTCTTTTGGTACACTCATTATGTTGGGCTAAAATTTGGCTAACCTCTTTGATGGACCCAATGGTCCCATGAAAAACACCCATAGCATGTCAGCGATGAGGAAATACATAAAGTATTTGAGTTTTTCACCTATTCAATTAGAAAAATGGAAACCAATATTTCTTCTCTCACATTTCACATATCCCCCATTTTCAAACAATGGCCCTTTTTCAGAAGATTTTCCATACAATGGTAGTTGATTATTTCTCTAATAGTTGGTTTGGAACCTTTGAGCATGTAGGAGTTTCCATTCTCTTGAAATCTCATGTAGAATTACAAGAAATCTATGGTGATAGGTCCTAGTGTTCTTACACATTCATCACCCAAAAAAGTATCATATCCACCCATTTCAATGGCAAGCATGTGGCTTCCTTGTGAGGGAAGACATACTCGTTTACATTTTGCTAATTTATGGAACAATACCTTATCAACAAGGAGGAAGAGGTGATAATAATATTAGGTGACAAGTGTCAAGTGGGAATGTATCACAGTGTATTTATTGCAACTCCTATGTTTAGGAGAGAAACAACCACCAATGACCCCATTGATTTCTCCAACAATTGACATCATTATATTTTGTATTTTATGTACTACAATATATCTGCATTTGTGGCATTCCTCTTTTGTAGTCTTCCTTTTATTTTTTAAATGCCACTTATATTACTTACACTTATGCAATTAGTTACATTTTTTATCATCACCTTGTTTTCGTAAGTCTTCTAATATTTTTTTGTAATAACATATAAGATATTGGGAAAAATATTGGCATCTTTTAGTAACCATTTGATCTATTTTCAACTTATTAGCACAAGCTAATGTGCATCTTTGACTCATCCAAGCTAATGTGAGTTGGGATGAGTTGAGGTTGGTAACTTAAGTTCATTTTCCAATTGAAGCAGGAAAAGGTTATTTTGGTTGACATTATCAATGACCATATAACTATAAGTCTTTGTAGTTGTTGACCTTGATTTTTTACTCCGATCCAGTATAAGTAGTAAAGACAGGGCTAGAGTAACAAGCAACAGACCCATAATAATAATAAGTAGAGACTGAGTTGCTAGTTTGTGCTTGATTTGACAATTCTATGTACAAAGAGCTTCCTTGTTGCTGGCAAGGCTATCTTTGGGCATTAGCATCAAGTTTGGTTCAATGTAGCTGGGATTGTTTACATGAACCTCTAAGTCTCTAACCTCTCAATAATTATTATAAAGGAAGTATTTTTCCTTTTGGAGCTCTTTTGGCCTAAATGTTTGACATTCCTCATTGAAATGGGAAAGCTTCCAATGATAGGTGCCATATTTCTTCTTCCCACAGTGGGTAGAGGATATGGAATTGGTTTCTCCTTTTTTCTACCCAATATTTTTTGGCTGAGTAATTATTAGAAAGAAAATGAGGACGGAAATCCCTTCATCTAAAATAATTGAATGGTCTTATGTAACTTGGCTTCAGTCTCAGAACCAATTTGCATAAAATTCCCTGAGGAGGAAATAGAAGAAACTCTAACTTTTTTCTAATACTAGGGAACAACCCACAAAATAATTGGGTGTAGAGGGTATTTTTTGGGCCCCTTGAGACTCTACCTTGAGTTGGGAGATAGATCCATATCTATATATCCATTCTTATAAAGATCTGGTCTCATTGGGTCATTATGGTTAAAGGAAATATTGAGACTTTAGTTCCAATGTTTCTAGATCAAACATAGGAACATTTTTATGCTTCCCATAAACATCAATGTTGCGGACAGGGGGGTGTTTTGTATGCGAAATTAAATCTACCCGAATATAATTTGTAGTTAGTAGAACAACCTCCTTTGAATATAAATTATCATAACTATGAACAATAAGATAAAAACCTAGAAATTATTATGCTCACTGTGTAAATCAATTATGGGTTTGCAAAATTCCTCTTGTATGCCTAGATATTGGTTAGTTCTTCCATTATGACAAGACTATTCATCTTCAATAAGGATGCCTTCAACAAATGGAGTGGACCTTTCTACCTTTGTCTCATATGGTTCACAAAATGAATTGATGATATGATAAACCTTCCTTTCTTCCTCATTAAAATCCATGTCATATGTAGGATGATTGTCAAAGAGAAAAATATAGTATCTTGCATTGTTATATTCAAACTTAATAGGTAATGTATTCATCTTCAATAAGGATGCCTTCAACAAATGGAGTGGACCTTTCTACCTTTGTCTCATATGGTTCACAAAATGAATTGATGATATGATAAACCTTCCTTTCTTCCTCATTAAAATCCATGTCATATGTAGGATGATTGTCAAAGAGAAAAATATAGTATCTTGCATTGTTATATTCAAACTTAATAGGTAATGTTGGTTGGATATGCACATCATCATGGGTGCCAAATTTTCTACCATATTCAAAATCACATATAGGAGTGTTGGTCTCTTGAACCTTAGGGGATCTTCAATATTTCCCTTCATTAATGAGTTTATTATTACTCTCATTCTCAGAGAAACTAGAATTATAGTTTGGTCCATTATCTCCATCCGTGCTGAGGATTTTATCATATGTTGGTTGAATTTTAATTTTTCAGTGTATAAAAAAGGCATGGCATGATACCCATGTCATAATGTGCTAAGTCTTCTCGGGTGATTGCAAGATTGGTAGAAATTTGTTTCCCACCCTCCTATTGATATTCCTCCTCTGCATTCAAGACCTTTTCCCACATTATCAATCATTTGGAAATCTGGATTGTTTTCATGGGGGAATCAAATGAAGAGAAATGTCCAAGTGTAGCAAGCCAGTTGAGGAGGCCGAAAAAATTGTAGGAAACTGTTGTTTGTATTCTTCAACAGGGTGGTCATTAACACTACCTCAAAATGTGAACTGGATAGACTGAAGCATCCTACTATTTTCACTTCATAATCTATCTTAGGAATATACCTCTCTTTATCTGTACCACACTCATCATCAACATCAAAATGCAGCGTCAATGTTATATTTATGTTTTTCTCAAACTCAGAATGAAATTTTGAGCTACCAAATGTATTTCCATGAATGCCCATAGCTTTATTACCCTCACTTAGCCTTCTACATGATCTGTTTATGTAAATGTTTATGAGGATGTCCTATTATTGTATTCTTCTTTGCTTCATTTTACCCTAGATTTAGCTTTAGCATTTTCTAGGAGTTGTGTTTGCACTCCCACATTGCACTTGTATTAGTTGTATCTTTCAGTCATGTTGACCTAGTTATTGTCATTCATTGGATATATAAAATTATCTTATCGTATCTTATCTCACTTTATGTTGATAAAAATACACTTCTCTAATCTGAGAAGCATGTTCAAGTTTCAAATCATCTCCAAATATATTATGATTGGATGTGTTTAGGGCTTCATCATATATGTTGCATGATTGTTTGTATAGTCAAAAGCGAGAAAAATGTTTCACATTCTTATCATCATAGTCTAAGCACTACAGGTGGTCTATACACTGGTGAAAAAATGGAAAGCAGGGCCTTCATTATCAAAGGATTCTAAATATATGTTGTGGTCTTTATAGAAATCATTTTTTACTTGAATTTTCTCTGAAATCTAAAATAGATCCTTGTCATTGATAGAGATCCATGTTGTTGTATTGTTGGATTTCTCACTATCTACAGTAATTCTAGGGTTAGAAGATAATAGTTAATCTCCTTGTGAATCTGGGATGTCTTCTTTCAGATACCCCCATTCCTCTGCTATGTCTATTTCCAACAATCCTTTGGACATAATGATGTTGAAAGGGTCTTGGTGAGGTTTCAATAGCCCATATTTCAAATGGAACTATTTCTGCCAATACCGTTACAGGAGACATGGCTCAACAAAATCCTTGTGCAACATTGATTGTTGTGGTGTCACTTTACAATAACTAATTTTTCTTTTCTTATGGACCATCTCATACCATTACTTGTGGACCCTCTTAACAGATTTCATTTGGTACACTGATTATGTTTCGCTAAAATTTGGCTAACCTTTTTGATGGACCCAATGGTCCCATGAAAAACACTCGTACCATGTCAACCATGACGAAGTATAGAAAACTGTTGAGTCTTTCACCTAGTCAATTAGGGAAATGGAAACCAATACGTCTTCCCTCACATTTCACATATCCCCCATTTTCAAACAATGGCCCTTTTTTATAATATTTTCCATACAATGGTAGTTGATTATTTCTCTAATGGTTTCTTTGGAACCTTTGAGCATGTAGGAATTGCCATTCTCTTGAAAAATCATGTACAATTCCAAGAAATCTATGGTGATAGGTCCTACTATTCTTCCCCATTCATCACCAATAGAAATATCACAGCTACACATTTCAATGGAAAATATGTGGCTTCCTTGTGAGGGAAGACATATTGGTTTCCATTTTTCTAATTTAGGGAACAATTCCTTGTAAGCAAGGAGGAAGAGGTGAGGATAATACTAGGTGACTGGAAATTGAGACTGTATCACGGTGTATTTGTAAACATCTAATTGTAACTCACATGTTTAGGAGACAAACAACCACCAATGACTCCATTGATTTCTCCATCAATTTTCTTCATTATAATTTTGAATTTATATACTGCAATATATCTGCATTTCTGGTGTTCCTCTTTTGTAGTACTCCTTTTATTTTTTAAATGCCACTTATATTACTTACACTTATGCAATTAGTTCAACTTGTTATCATCATCTTATTTTCATAAGTCTTCTCATCTTTGTTTGTAAGAACATATAAGATATTGGGAAAACTCTTGCCATCTTTTAGCAACGGTTTTATCTATTGTCAACTTATTAGCACAAGCTAATGTGCATCTTTGACCCATCCAAGCTAATGTGAGTTGGGATGAGTTGAGGTTGGTAAATTAAGTTCATTTTCCAATTGAAGCAAGAAAAGGTTATTTTGGTTTCCATTATCAATGACTATATATGTTAGCTTGTGCTTGATTTGACAGTTCTATGTACAAGGAGATTCCTTGTTGCTGGCAAGGTTATCTTTATGCATTAGCATCAAGTGTGGGTCAATGTAGTTGTGACTATTTACATCAACCTCTTAGTCTCGAACCTTTAAATAATTCGTATAAAGGAAGTATTTTTCATTTTGGAGCTCTTTTGGCCTAAATTTTTGACATTCCTCATTGGAATGGGAAAGCTTCCTATGATATGTGCCATCTTTCTTCTTCCCATAGTGGGTAGAGGATATGGAATTGGTTTATTCTTTGTTCTACCCAATATTGTTGGGTTGAGTAATTAGTAGAAAGAAAATGAGGATGAAATTCCCTTCATCTTAAAGAGTTGAATGGTCTTATGTAACTTGGCTTCAATCTTGCAACCAATTTTCATAACATGCTCCAAGGAAGAAAAAAAAGAAACTATAAATTATTTCTAATACTAGGGAACAATCCACAAAATAATTTGATGTAGAGGGTATATTTTGGCCCCTTTGAGACTTTACCTTGAGTTGGGAGAGAGATCCATATCTGAGTCTATTTCCTATAAATATCTGGTCTCCTTGGGTCATTATGGTCAAAGGAAATCTTGAGACTTTAGTTCCAATGTTTCTAGATCAAACATAGGAATATTTTTATGTTGGCCATCCGCATTAGTGTTGCGGGCAGGGGTTGTTTTATATGGGAAATTAAAGCTACCTAAATATAATTTTTAGTTAGGAGAACAACCTCCCTTGAAGATAAATTATCATAACTATAAACAATAAGGGAAAAATATGAAAATTATTATGCTCACTGTGTAAAAAAATTATGGGTTTGCAAAAGTCCTCTTGTATTCCTGGATATTGGTTAGTTCTTTCAATATGAGAAGACTATTCATCTTCAATAAAGATGCATTCAACAAATGGAGTGGACCTTTCTGCTTTTGTATCATATGGTTCACAAAAAGACTTGATTATATTATCAACCTTCTTTTCTTCCTCATCAGAGTCCATGTCATATGTAGGATGATTGTCAAAGAAAAAAATACAGGATCTTGCACAATTTTGTTCAAACTTAATAGGTAATGTTGATTGGAGATGAACATCATTATGGGTGCAAAAGTTTCTACCATGTTCAGAATCACAGATAGGAGTGTTGGTCTCTTGAACCTTTGGGGATCTTCAGGATTTCCCTTCATTAATGAATTCCTTATTACTCTCATTCCCAGGGAAACTTGAACTATAGTCTGGTCCATTATCTCCATCCACACTCAGGATTTTGTTATATTTTGGTTGAATCTCAATTTTCAAGTGTATAAAAAAGGTATGGAATGATATTCCTATCATCACATGCCAAGTCTTCTTGGGTGATTTCCAGATTGGTAGAAAGTTGTTTCCTACCCTCTTGTTGATATTCCTCTTCTGCATTCAGAACATTTTCTCACACTATCAATCATTTGGAAATCTGGATTGTTTTCAAGGAGGAATCAAATGAAGAGAAATGTAGCATATCCCTGTCCAAGTGTAGAAATCCATTTCTCTTAATTTTTCTTTTAAGTTTTTGCACTCTCCTTTTGACATTCTGATAATCATCTTGTTAACTAGGCCACTGAATTTTTCCAAAGGGCAGACCATTATTCAATTTTTAGTATTACTTTCTATGGAAAATATTGATTTGCAGTCAAGCCAAGTTGATTTGGTCAAGGATGGTGGTTACTATACACATTATTGCGTCTCTACTTTTACAACTGTATAAATATTCACTATCTATTACTATTTATCGACCTCCCAATAGGCCTTTTAGTGCTTCATTTCTACATTCATTCTTAATGGCCTTTCAAATATTTATTGAAAATATCTAGCTTGCCTTACCAAAAGGGTGTTTCAAAACTTATTTATGTATTCATCCCTAATCACTTATGCCTCTTTATTAGCCAAATTTTATAAGGAGATAGAGAATTCAAATCGTCAGTTATTCAACCCTTATATTGGTCTTATTTTCTGTATTCACCCTGATGCCGTTTTATTAGCCAAAGGTTTATAAGGATATAGTGAATTCAATCATAAATTATTCAATGCTTATATTGGCCTTATTTTATGTATTCACTCTGGTGCATCTTTATTAGCCAATGGTTTGTAAGGAGATAAAAGAATTGAATCATCAATTATCCAATGTTTATTCAATGATCACTTGACTTCTCATTACCTAAATGACCTGAATGTAACAACCATAAGGCTCATTGCAGATGTCAATATGTCTAAAATAATCTTAAATTAAACAGATTGTAGAAGAAATTGTGAACCATGCAAAGCTGATAAACAAGTGAGTTAAAACTTGGACGCAATCCTATTCATTCTGATTCTTGAGAAATTTTGATTCTATACTCATTTTCTTATCAATTTTCTATTTTAATAACCTTCTCATACTGAAGATTATGCTCTAACTTTTTATTTTTTAGTTCTCAAAGTGTATGACATGATTGATTTCTTACACTATTGTTATACATCATTGTAGTCGATTGGTTTCCTTGGTCCAGGACTGTCACTCCTCGCTTTAAATTCTTCCCACAGTCTAACTATTGCAGCTACTTGGTTCACTGCAACACTTACTTTGAGTTCATTCAGCCAAGTTGGGTCTCTACTAAATATGCAGGAAATTTTTAGAGTTTAATGAAGTTAGAAATGTTTTATTTTGTTCAAAATTGAATTTATAGTTGAATGTTCATTTGTAATCAGATCACGGACACTTAATTAATGATATTATGATCGCATTATTTCACAAAATTTGCTGATTTTTAGATGTATTGTTTATATTTTATTATCAGGAAATAGCCCCCCAATATGCTGGATTCCTTCATGGTATCATCCAAACTCCCTTATTTTTTCCCCTTGTGGACTATGCTAAGTTAAAATTTTATCGAATGTAATTTTAATCACATTTATCGAATGTAATTTTACATCTCTCCATGTATATTCTTGGGTAGGAATTTCAAATACCATTTGGACATTTACAGTGATTGTGAGCACAATTGGAAAGGGGTATTTTGTAGAGCGGTTGGGTTCTTTCCAGCGTTTCCTGACACTCACTGCAGTTTTATATTTGTTACCACCGTTTTCTGGAATATTTATGCTAGAGCGGAAAGGGTATTTTTAAGGTCACCGATACTTCATTAGATTGCTTGACAACATAAAAATATTTGTAGAGCAACGTGCTATGGTAGCTTTTGTGTTTCTTGTTATTATGGATTTTAGTGTATCAAGAAGTAGTGCTTGTTTTATTATTTCTCAAAGATGATTTTCATGACCTATAGATGCTCTAGGATTTCTTTCGGATCAATAACCTAGTTCATTTGCAAACATATATTGGCATATCACTGTAAAGATTTAATGATTCAATAAAGGCATTGGTTTTAATTGTTGTAGTAATTGCAGAAGTAGGGGAGACAGCTCTAATACATGTTTCATCATACTCACCTGAAACTGCAAAGGTTATGTGAGAAATTCTTAGGTTTCCTACAGGAATCAAAGCATAAGGCAATCAAATGAGTTAGATGTGCATATATATCAACAAACTCTTAATAGAACTTATGTCGAGGCTACTTACATTCTTCCATATCCAACTTATCTTGAACTGAAATATTTTTCTAAGCATAAAACATAGAAAACAAAGGGAAATCAACTTTTATAAATTCAAAATTTTTCTCTTTTGAAGCCGACATGAAGAACATGTCTTATATTTATTGTTATATATCTTTCAGGGTCTAAAATTAAGACTAATCATAGCTACAAAATCAACAAGCGAGTGCCATACTAATCATTATGAGGAAGTGAGTCATCTTCTAAGGCAAGCAAAGTCAGGAATCTCAGTTTTCTGAGGTCGCAAGGCTGGACTAATCATTCTGAGGTAGAAAGTCACCTTTTGAGGCAGTCGAAGGCTAGAATCTCAATTTTCTAACATCACAAGGCTGGACTTGGCATTTTGAGGTAGTGAATCATATTCCGAGGCAAGTGAGGGCTGGAATCTCAGTTGAATGTGGCAACAAGTCTTGGAATCAACCCCTTTAGGTAAACCTACCATTGTTCTGATGCAGAAAAAGGGTGTGACTCATCACTCAGGGGTAGCAAGGGCTGAAAATGGAAATAGTTGAGCTATCTGTGGCAGAAAAGAGCTAAAAGGGACAGCTAAGGGTTGGCATTTTCTCTCCTGTGTTTGCGAAGTGCTGAAATGACTAACTTATAGAGGCAGCAAGAACTGGATACCACTTTTTGAGGCATCGAACGACTAAATATAACTTCTTGTTGTAGAAGTAGGCTAAATTATACTTTTCTGTGGCAGCAGAATAACTTCCTGAGGTAACTTAGGCTACTGGTGACAAGGGGGATGCAATGTTCCAAATCTGGAAATTAAGCAATATTTGACAAAATATTGGTTATGCAGCATCAAACAATCTCATAACAGATGTTACAATGCAGATCCTTCAGTAAATACAACATTAGCAACCTTCTACAGCATTTAATGGGGAAAAAGGTGGGGAAAAGTGATGATTTTGGCCCTAAAATGAGTGTATTCAGAGATATGTGTAAAACTAAGCGAAATGGCGGGAGGTTATTTTAGATTAGGTCATGAGGGACTTATGCTCCAAATTTCAGCTCAAACAAATAAGTATAGCTAAGTTAAACAATTCCTTCTCCCCAAACTAGGCTTAAAAACCCTAATTTCCCATGACTTGGAGTATGCAGAAATTACTGAAGCTTCTACAGCGTGTTTTTCTAAAGGGATTAGCTGAGTTTATGCATGAAAATCAGTATGGAAACTTAGAATGAGATTCAAATGATTTAGGTTAAGAAAACAGATCTTTTCATAAAGGAAAGCTCCAAAAGGAGTGCTGCAACACATGAGAAAAGACTTCAGAACTATGACAGCGTTATTTTCAGAAATATGAAGTAGTGTTTTATTGAGTTTTGGATCTATAATAGATCAGAGGGAAAAAGGATAGATCTAAATGGGATCTATATGCAAAAATTCCTTTTAAATACATTCACCTTGGGGATCTCAGCTGAAAGTGAAGGACATTGAATAGATCTGAGATCCACACCATGGATCTACAGTAAAATTCAGAAATTTCTGAAGAATAAGATGCACAACAGATCATATCTGAAATATGACATGGATTGGATGGCCAATCCATGGATCACCTCACTGAAGGAGGAAACCCAACACTGGAGATCTCACCTCCAAACTGCTAGAAAATGTACACTGCAACTCTATTTGAAGCTAACTGCGCTGATGAAGTGATGCACACTTTGGCCTCCTACCAAGATAAGGATATGGAGCTCAAAACAACTATTACACTCTTGCCAATGGTTTAGATGATTTCCCCCCACTGAAAAGATGCAATAGAACTCTTCAGATCTGAATAGATTTGATTCCACTTGCTGCAGCTCACATGGACAGGTCAATCCTCGACAGGAGAAGCACTGTAGATGTAAGGTGAAGCTTGGCCAAAATTCCATATAGTGGACCAATGTAGCACAATCTCCTCCAAGAGACCCTTAAGGAAGGAGGAGGAATTCCTAAACAAGAAATTCCTCTCTCTAGCTAAACAGCCAAGAGAGTTTGAGTTGCTCAAGCAATCTCAAAAACTAAATATCATCAACAACCTTTTCCTTGAGCCTTCTCCTTCCTTTTATAAGATGAGGATGTGCAAAACCCTAAACCACCTCAAATGAATTAACCCCTTTCACATTGGATCCCCCTTCTAGAATTGCGCTGGGTCTTCAAAGTGGTTCAATGTATCTGGTCTGCTTAGTGATTTGGTCTTGTTGACCTAGTCAAGTGGCTCAATCCTGTTCACACACAAGTGGCTTTTATTAAGAAAGCCTTGATTTGTCTCTGTTCACATTGGGCATTGATTTATTTTTATGTTTTAGGAGTTTTTGATGTCCTCCTTTACATTTTATTCATCAATAAATAAAATTAAAACAAAATGAAATATTCCTATTAGCTTGGGCTAATTAGGAATATTATAGTCCTCCCCTCCCAAATGTTGCTTGTCCTCAAGCAACTACAAGGATAGAACTGAAGGATGTCCTCTCCTCCTACTGTAGCATCCACATATGATGATCTCCTCTAAGTAATGAGATGTTGTGTCAACAATGAGCCTCCATATTGCCTCTCCCAAGCATGTAAATTAGCTGAATAGCTATCATCATGAATAAGTAGAGTACTCAAGAAGGCAATAAGGTGCTGCCTAGAGGTTCCTTTGAGGCATGGAATCTAAAATGTATTGGGAAACAACATTCCCATGTGGAT
Source organism: Pinus albicaulis (assembly GCA_034641835.2). NCBI lineage: Eukaryota > Viridiplantae > Streptophyta > Pinopsida > Pinales > Pinaceae > Pinus > Pinus albicaulis. The sequence continues at coordinate 133,362,588 of CM076570.1, read as the reverse complement.
CCTCCATCCCCCAAGCAATCATCCACACAAAGTGAGTTACCTCCCAACACGGCAACTTCTAAAAATGTTCCTCCACCTTGAGCTCCGGAAATGAAGGTGGGCTGCAAATCTAAATGTTGCAAGCCTCATAGCTTGCTCCATGTTGTCCTCCTCTCCACTTATAATAAGTGTAGAGTGTGTGCTGATCATGGGCTACAAAAGTATTGCCCTCAAGTGGCAAAATGAAGAGCAATCCTCCAAGGATCTCTCCTCCATCAATGAAAAACAAGCTGGCCCAAGGCACTCCATCCATGATGAGTAGGACATGATCATCATAGAATAACCCAATGACACGTTTGCTGTAGGTTATACCATGTGAAGCAAGGTACAAACAATGTCTCATAGGGCTATAATGCAATCTCATCCACTGCAGCTGTAGAAAATAACATGGCAAGCATTGTGTAGAAAATATCACCTCTACTACTGAATAGTAAATAGATGATTGAATCAGCAATACAAAATCAAATACATGCCCATATACATACAATAAATGGATATCATCATCAAATCCATGGCCCACCTCAAAAGAAGGCAAGTAGGTGGCTGTGGTGGCCATGTCTCCCCTCATGTTCCCACTAGAACATGCAATGCATAAACTATGGGGATCATCTCCCCTCAAAGACACATTCAACTCATGTGTGAATTCACCAATCATGCTCCCAATGATAGTATGGTCAATATCAGCAAATGGAAACATGCTCCTCATCAAAATGGAGGAAGTAATGAAGGTTCTACATGATGCTTGATGGTACCAACAGTCTCCCCAGTAGCAACAGTGCAGTTTTTTAGACTGCTGCTTCAAAATTTTACATGGAAAAATGTTTCTTAATACATGGTCAAGTACATGAATTTGCTGAACATGCATGTAATGAGAAAACCTTTGCCCAAGGCCACATAAAAGATGGTTGTATCCATCATATAGTTTTTCCCAACCTTGCTCATGGAGCTCAATGAATAGATTTCCCTCTTGTGGAGCAATGCACTGCCAAAATATGGTAAGATGATGCAAGAAAAATCTCTCACCATATGTTGGAAGCAAGAAGATACATGGATCCATGAATGAATCCTCAATAATAGTTTGGCACACTCCCATTAAGGGGAATGAACCAAGGGCTGCATGCAAGTCCTTCTCTTCCTGCTTGGAAACCCAAGTCAAGAGAAGCACACCACAGTAATAGATGTCTCCATCTACCACTTCATCTTCTTCACCTCCTCTTTGCTCACCTAGTGCATCGAATGAGAAGTGATCCTCGGAATACTCCATCAATAAATCCCAACTCCAAAGTGACAACGCTGTTGGCCTATGCAAATAGGCTTCCATCAACACATAGCTCCAATCTTTGACATGTAGAATGTCAAAGGCATCTCCCATAATGATGCTACATATGAGAAGTCCTTCCAATGAAGAAAGTCCTTCTTGAACATCTAAGGTCAAGAAGTAACCCCTTTGCACTATGATAGTTCCATCTTCTACTCCTGCAACATCATGAAAACTATGAGAGAAAATCTTCCCTTGCTCTCTCAAGAACATCCCAAGCAACAAAATTTCTTGTTGCCTCTGTATACTTCCATCATCAAGATCATGTAGTGAAAACATGGTGATTGACATGAAGAATATTATGTCAACACAATGTGTCCATACTCCTTGCTGCTCCATGGTGCAAGTATCCTGCCACATACCCTTAGAAAGAGAATGATGACCAAACTCTTTCAAGAGCAAACAGCGCAGCCAAGCCTCCTGCTGCCTAGTGTCATAGATCTGCAAGTAGCTCTCCAGATTCTTGCTCTCCATCCGCATCCACTCAACCCATTATGGAGGTCTCCTTCCACCCTTCATCCTGGTACTCCTCCCATGAGGGCTACCATCATCCCAAATCAAATTCTTGCATTTCATGGGATCTTGAAATGCAATCTTCTCGAGGATCAATTTGACCCTATGAGGACCCAAATAGGTGGTAGGAAAAAACCTCTCATCATGATGTGCATGGCTCAAGAAATGTCCAACACAGTCATGAGAGATGTTATCCATCTCAAGATGTCCTCCATCTACTATCTGCTCCTGGGAGAAGGGAATATCCTCCTCAAACTGTTGAAGAACTTTGCACTCCATGATGTGTTGAAGTGCACCTCCAATGAATTCTTTCCATGAGGTCTTATCCTCATGCATGGCCTCCCAAACCAAAGGGGCCTTGGATTTGTTGCAAGTAGAAGTTTCTCTTTGAGCAGGGGTGTGCTCATTGAGAAAGGGTCATCTGGAAGGGAGAAAGGGTTTCTCACTTCAAGATGTCTACCATCCATCATCCAACCCTTTATTTCTTCATGAATCAAGCTTCCATGTGAATGCTCCAATGAGGAATGGTTCCTCTCTTCTTCCTCACTGCCTTTGCACAGCACAGTGCAACTCTGTTGCTCTAAATCAGCAGCATGCAAAGAAATGACAATAGATGAATTCTTAATCATACCTGAGTGAGATGTAGAAGCAAGAGCTTCCTCTGCAACTATGTAGTCTTCCTTCATTACTGAACATGAAGGCTGCTCTCCCAAGATTGTGCCAACACTGGTACAAGTATCCACCTTCTCAATCTCCTTGAGATCTTCCTCAATACCCTTGAGGGTCTGGAAACGGAGCAAGGAGATCTCCTCTTCTGTCATTCTTCCAAGTGGTGGAGCCATGCTCTTGTTTCTTCTGTACAATACATCTTCTTTGTGAGGGTAGGAAGTCCATGGGTCTTCCTCTCCTTCTTGAAACCCTTTGTAGGTCTCACTACAACTTTCTTCTCCTTGAAACCCTCTAGGAGTCTCGGTGCATCTTCTTTCTCTTTTTTGATTTACCTCTTTGGAGAGGCCCTTCTTAGATCTGAAAATTGATGAGAGTAATCTCATCCTCTCCATCATTCTGATCTCTTTTTCTTCTCTTCTCTCATACTACTGTAAATTTCCCTCTTCAGGAGTATCAAGATTCTATTCCAGAAATTGACTGCAGGGGAATTTACTAGATATGTCACCTTTGAAAAAAATATGAGATCCAGAGGCTACCTAGCCATCTGCAGACTCTATCTATAGAGATTGAAATATTCCTCCTTCGGGGATTCAACACTTTGGCTTGAAGCCACAGGCTGAGCCAAAGATCTTGCTTTGATACCACTCTAATGTTCCAAATCTGGAAACTAAGCAATATTTGACAAAATATTGGTTATGTAGCATCAAAAAATCTCATAATAGATGTTACAATGTAGATCCTTCAGTAAATACAATAGCAGCAACCTTATACAGCATTTTATGGGCAAAAGGGTGGGGAAAATTGATGATTTTAGCCCTAAAATGAGTGTATTCAGAAATATGCGTAAAAATAAGAGAAATGGTGGGAGGTTATTTTATATTAGGTCATGAGGGACCTATTCTCTAAATTTCAGCTCAAAAAAATAAGTATAGCTAAGTTAAACAGTTCCTCCTCCCCAAACTAGGCTTAAAAACCCTCATTTCCCATGACTTGGAGTATGTAGAAATTACTAAAGCTTCTACAACATGAATTTCTGAAGCGATTAGCTAATTTTATGCATGAACATCAGTATGGAAAATTAGAATGAGATTCAAATGATTTAGGCTAATAAAACAAATCCTTTCATAAAGGAAAGCTCCAAAAGAAGTGTTGCAACACATGAGAAAAGACTACAGAACTATGACAACATTATTTTTAGAAATCTGAAGCAGTGTTTTATTTAATTTCAGATCTATAATAGATCAGAGGGAAAAAGGATAGATCTAAATGGGATATATATGAAAAAACCCCTTTTAAGTACATTCTCCTTGGGGATCTGAGGTGAAAGTGAAGGATACTGAATAGATTTGAGATCTACACCATGGATCTGCAGTAAAATTCAGAAATTTCTAAAGAATATGATGCACAACAGATCAGATCTGAAATATGACATGGATTGGATGGCCAATCCATGGATCACCTTAGTGAAGGAAGAAACCCAACACTGGAGATATCTCCTCCAAAATGCTAGAAAATTTACATTGCAAATCTACCTGTAAAAGGATGCATTTTCTGAAGCTAACTGTGCTGATGAAGTGATGCACACTTTGGGCTCCTGCCAAGATAAGGATATGGAGCTCAAAACAACTATTACACTCTTGCCAATGCTTTAGATGACTTCCCCCCACTGAAAAGATGCAATATAACTCTTCAGATCTGAATATATCTAATTCCACTTGCTACAGCTCACATGGACAGCTCAATCCTCAACAAGAGAAGTGTTGTAGATGTAAGGTGAAGCTTGGCAAAAATTCCAGATAGTGGACCAATGTAGCACAATCTCCTCCAAGAGACCCTCAAGGAAGGAGGAGGAATTCCTAAACAGGAAATTCCTCTCTCTAGCTAAACAACCAAGAGAGTTTGAGTTGCTCAAGCAATCTCAAAATCTAAATATCATCAACAACCTTTTCCTTGAGCCTTCTCCTTCCTTTTATAAGATGAGGATGTGCAAAACCCTAAACCACCTCAAATGAATTAACCCCTTTCACATTGGATCCCCCTTCTAGAACTGCGTTGGGTCTTCAAAGTGGTTCAATGTATCTAGTCTACTTAGTGATTTGGTCCTGTTGACCCGGTCAAGTGGCTCAATCCTGTTCACACACAAGTGGCTTTTATTAAGAAAGCCTTGATTTTTCTCTATTCACATTCGGCATTGATTTATTTTTATGTTTTAGGAGTTTTTCATGTCCTCTACATTTTATTCATCAATAAATAAAATTAAAACAAAATGAAATATTCCTATTAGCTTGGGCTAATTAGGAATATTACAGCACGAACAAGAGGGTGCAAGGAATTATTAAGGGAACAAGTTAGCATTAAGGACTACTTATAGGGTCTTTGGCAGCAAGGGGGAAGCTGTAGTCTATAGCCTAGAAACCATTTTTTCACTTGACATCCTTGTTGGGAGATTGTTGACCTTGTAATTTTATTAATTACTTGTTGAATCAATCCTATTTTATAATGGTTGCTTGTGGAACTTATTGTTGCTTGGGTTATTTCCTATACTATTTGTGTGTTCAATAAAGAGTGTCATTGTTTCATAAACTGATGAATATTGCATTATTGTTAGGAAGTGAAATTCTTTCATGATTTATTGAAAACCATAGCTCATAATTGCACCCTAAGTGTAATCCCCCCAAGAGGGATATTACACTTTAATGGTCTTTTCCCACATTTAGTGGATCTGCACAACTAGATTTTGGACTTCTGTCAATCAAAGATAAAAGAAGAAGCTTTTATTCACCCCTATACAAAAGGGTTGTTCATTGTGGAGTTCATCCTTGCAAAAGGGAAGTATCTAATATTAAACTCGAGACCCTAGTATCCTTGCAAAAGGGAATTCTGGATTATGCAAGAAGCCTTGGATGCCCTCTTTTCATCCAATCATAGATATGTTGTCCTCAACCCCTATGTAGGTTAGACGTCCAACACTCTCTTCAATGGCCAAGAGCTTGGAAAATTCCATCACATAAGCTGTAAAATAAAGAGCCATAACATCACAACAAATGCACAAATATGTGTGGAAATAAACTTCAACAAAGGTTTTCTAGCAAAAATTAATTTGGCAACTTAAAATTTCTCGTAGACACCAAAGTTGGATTATAAAAATGCATCATTTTTCTATAGAGCTTGTTTTGAAACAAGGCATTTGGAAATAGATTTTCCAAAAGTGCCAAGGCAAGTTAGGAAGCACTAGTGAAAATCAATTATCAACCTAGTGGATTGGCGGCAAGGCAGAACATCAAGTGATTGGAAAGGATGAGCCAACTGACTTGGACCCTCCCATGGATGAGTCAAAAATAGTTCCAAAGGAAATGAGGGACATCCCATCAAAGACAAGATGTGATACCATAGAATACAGTGGAAGAGGAATTTGTTATTCCTCCATATCTAGATCGGGAAGAAGAAATCTCACTGAGTCCTTAGGCTAGGCGAGCTAAGAAGATTATACTAAAGAACATGAGATTATAGAACAACCAAAACCTCTGAATCATGAAAAATTTTGGAGGGAACAACATGGAATTCAACAAAGGCATTGGATGCTTGGACAACAGTAGTAAAGAATAAAAATTTCACTCAGTAGCAGAGTCAGTGGTTACATGAAGCGAGACTTGTTATCCAGTCTAGCCATGTTGTATTTCAATATGTAATCAATTTGTCAAAATTTTCTCATGCAAAAAATACTCGAATGTAGGTATAATGACATAAGTGTTCTGAGATTTCAGCAAATAAGGAGCTTGAAATGTGGCTTGAAATCTACGAATGGAAATTTTTTTAATGTTGCAGTCAACTTAGGATACAAACTTTATATAATATATATTATAGATTTTACAATTTCAGTTTAAAAAACATTATAATCAAAGGTTTTTTTGGCATCGAGATCTCCTCACTGTAAGATCACCGAGAACTCATCACTGCAACAGTACCAAGTCTGAGTCGTGTAGTTACTGTAATAGCATCATGTCCTATGGTAGCACCAAGATCTTTGTCACTGTGGAGCCATTAAACCTTTATAAAATAGGTAGCACCAAACCCTAAATTGATATATCTGAATTTGTGCACTGTGATATTTGAACTAATTCACTGTGGTATATCGAAATACTCCTTCTTCTTAAGCTGAGAACTTGATCTCACTGAATACTTCAAAGATGTAGAAGTGGTTTTTAAACTTCCTTTGGTCATGACCTTAGCTCTAATACACATTAACCTATTATGAAATATGAACTCTTTTTCCATTCTTACATGCACTTCATATCGAATGTGTTTTACGTCTATATAATGCAAGATCATCCAAATATATTGGAAAAATTTACGACTAGGATTGAAGGTATGTGTGTTCTAGTCAAGATAAATGGCACGATCTTCAAATGTATGTTGGTGGTTTTGTTAGCATCTAACCACAAAGTTTTTTTTTATGGTGCAGGATGGCAGACACTATGTTGTCTCGGAAGATCCTTTCAAGAAGCCTTGTTAATAATTTGCTTTGGTTGTTGGCCAATTAGTTGGTATAAATTATACATTCATTACAGCATTAGGATGCCCAGTTTCACTTTATATTTGTACCCCTGCAAATGATATATAAAATTATACTCATGCCATGTATTTCCTTAAGGTGGCCATGAAATGGGATGAGGATGTACGATTAAAAATGATTCATTTACATTTTAGATTGAGTCACTTGTGAATTGATTAATATTGCATTTGAAGTTGTTTCCAAATGTTTACTGATCTTTCTTTTCTATGCAGGTCTTTGGTCTGGAATATGACCTTGATCCATTTAACATTATGGCAGTGCCTGATTTTAACATGTAAGATATATGTTGATTCTCGATATAGAATAAATACTCACTTTTATTAAAGTGTAATTTAGGTTTTTCTTAGTTTAATGCATTTCACTAGCAGACCAATGATAAAACCTACACATTTAAATTTTCAAATAATGTAGAAAAACTACCATTATAGTCCTTGTATATTGAAAATATGGATAAAATATCTTTTAAACATGAGGGGAATTTCTATTGAAGTGGAGTATCTCTATGAATAATCTAGAACTATGAAGATATCTTTTCAATTAATTCTTTACTGTTTATCTTCTTTCCATTATATATATTTTTTTTCTTTTATTGTCTTGGTACTACCAGGGGAGAGATGGAGAGCAAGAGCCTTAATGTAGAATGCCTTTTCCATTCATGTTTCTTTTTGTTAAGTGTTGGTTATATGTTTTCAGATTGTGATATTTTTAGGACTCTTTTCCATTAGATTTCTAAAATGAATCTCTCATGATTGTATCACATTTTCAAATGCAGATATGTAATTCAAGGCAAGTTTTGGCATCTCCACAATCTGCAACTGATGCAGACTATGTTGTTATCTTGGGTGTTATTGGTCATCAGGTATTTCTTTGCGAATGAATAGTTAATACAACTAAACGGTGTTTTGCAGTTGTATTTGTGTAAAAATGTTATGTTTGCATATTTACGTGAAGTTTGCTCATGTGCTCCCGTGTTTGGCAGTATTTCCACAATTATACTAGTAACAGGTAAAATGACACACACACACACACACACATATATTCTTTCTTCATATACCATGTCATAAATCCTTAGTGTGAACTTAGATGTCAATATGCCATGTATGATTTGTACATTATTATTTCTGTTTTATTATGTACTATGTCGAAGGTCCATTATGTATGTATTTAATTATTGGTAGTTATGTCATTCTAAGGGTTTTAAGCTACATTCTATTTAATAGTTCAAGGTTCCACATATTCTGCATATTTTTGGATATGTTGTTTTGCTAGATTAACAGAAGATGGAGGAATTAACAAGACTTATTGTATATTTTCCATAGCATCCTAGTTCTAATTAGCCTTTGTGCCAAATTTATAGGATAACATGTTCAGATTGGTTTCAATTAAGTTTAAAGGAAGGACTTATAGTTTTTAGAGATCAGGTAATTAGTTAGTTCTACTTTAAAATGCAATTGCAACTAGGTCTTTGTTGTTCTCAAGCTCACTATTCAAGGAGATTCAAAGAATGAAATCAATTCTTAACATCATTTTGTTTATCCATGTATTTAGAGAACTAAACATGGACACTGACTCCCAAGTCAGTATCCAAAGGACCCCAAAGGGAATCTGGGTAATGTATATTGTTTCACTCTAGAGATGGCTATGTTCAGGAATCCTTAAAATCGGTTTTTTAATGCCAATCTTTACTCCTGGGATTACAACTGTAGTAAAGTTGTCAATTACACTTACGATATTTTAAAATTGTAAAAGAAGAGAACTCAGCCATAAATAATCTACATACTTAGATGTTTCTCTAAGTTTTTTTTTACAAGCATAGGAGATTCGAAGAAGGGGCAGTAGCCTAGCTATGTATAAATGTATTTTGATTCCACTCTAGGAGGAATTCTAAAGCTTGGAGTCATAGGATAAATTTTCTTCTTTCTAGGTGGCTAGAGTAAAGATCATTTATGGCCTTTGAGAGTCGAGACCTTTACAGATATAAAGGATATATCCATTGGATAATACAAAATGCACATGCACATAAAAATAATGTTGATCTCTCTTGTTTTATAGTTAGAATTTACACCTTTTTTCTGAACAAATGTTATTCTGTCGACAGTCTAGTTTGTGTGAATGGTATTGTTTATATTGTAATGTCTGGAGTGGTTAGTGGGGAAATCTATTCCAAAAATCATGTAGAAAACTTCCCCTCAATTTTTTGTGTGTATTTTTACCCAACTTGGGTTCAGATAATATTAAAACTACCTTTTCTTACCAAGAAAATAGCATCCATTCTATATACAATGATTTTAAAAAATGTGGGTGATTGTTACATGTCGATGTTTATGTTATGAAAAACAAGAAAATGTAATTTTTCCTAGACTTCACAAAATGTTCCCATTTTTTATTCTTGGGCTCAAAAACATTTTTTTAAATGTTAAGCTTATAGCTGCATAATGAAACCAATTTTATAAATTGTGTCCCCTTACCAAAGCCCACACTGACACACCGACACCCTTGAATATTCAACTACATAATCATCAACTTGCTGCCTGGATTTTTCCTAAGACTCTGCCATTGGATTCTTAACTCACATTCATGTCTTGACAGGTGGGAATTCTTCCAAATTATTCATCTACATTCTTCCTAATTGAGGATGAAATTTATTCCTCGACTCATTTTCCACTAGAAAAAACATTTACATCATAACAAGGTGCATCGTTTCATCTTCATGTTGGAAATACTAAGAGGAGGGGGGGGGGGTGTGGGGGCAGGGGGTGAATCAATATTTCTTTTCAATTGTTATTTTTACCAATTATATCACTTATATTTAGAACACAAAATTAGCTATAAGAGTAAATTATTTTATTCATTTCTTCTTTATAATAAATCAAGTACAATATATGTAGGGCTCCAACCCTAGATGAAGACACTGATCTTAAATCTCCCAGGGTTAAACATGCATTTTCCAAGAACCAACTTGGACTTACACGGCTCCAACCTTGTCAATTTTGAGGCACCAACCCTATATCTAGTTTAGGCTCCGACCCAATTTCTTGTGGACTTTGATCCTTTAGAACTCCAAACTTATTCTCCAAGGCACCAACCTTGGATTTTCAAGGCTCCAAACTCATGGGCACCAACCCTTTAATTCGTCAAGATATATTTGGTTATACTTAATATCTCCCAATGTCTTCTTCAACGAGCCTTGTTGGTCTTCAGTTATCCCCTCACTTAGTCTCCATGTCATGTCATCAATGAAAACCTTGATCTCTTTGAAGGTGTCACCATTTATCTTCATCATACCCAAGAAAATTATCCAAGTCACCTCATGATGACATCAGTGATGCATCATGTTCTCCAATAACATCTCCAAGTTCAGTTTCAAAGTGTCTTCACAAGATTCTCCAACGTGTTATCAATTTGCTCCAAGCAGATCTTCAGAGTCTTGTCCAATATTCTTGCACACCACTCTTAGAGTGTTCTTCAACAAGTTATCAAAATTTGAAGTGTCCTTCAATTATGTTTCAATATAGGATCAACCCTCTATCAATGTATTAACTTCAAACATAGGGAGTCTGTAGCACCATAAATCCACAGGTTTGCGAAGAGGTGTCTCCCATAGGTAGCAAAATTATTCCAGCCCTTCCACATGTGGCTATCTTCTTACCACAGGTCCAACTTTCAAAACTTAAAGCCTCCCATTGTATAAACTTCAGTTATGAGGCACTGAGGTTATAGCACTGAGTTTAGGTGACTGTTGACTGTTCCTCCACATGTATACTACCCATAAAATTGTCACAAATATGATCCTCACAAAAGGTGATTGTGTAAAGTTCTAAGGTTATTACAACATATATACTAACCAATTCTGATTTTCCATGCTATGTAACCCAAGCTCCACATGTGTGATAGATAGGAATATACCAAAATAATAATTGGAAGTCTCCAATATTACTATCTTAAGGTATACCACTGTTCTAAGCTTCACTGATCCTTTAAAAAGTTTTTGCGAGCCTTAAACTAGGCTCTTGAACTTCCAATAGTTTTTTCCCACAAGTGATAAACCCTCATTTTCAAAAGATTTGAGTCTACAATTTTTTTTTTACAGGTCTGAGCCTCCAAGTGTGGATGTGACTATCCATAGTTCCAGATCCGAGGGTAACATTAATGATTTTCCTTAAAGCATCGAGAAATAAGACTATTCTCCATAGACAAACAGTTATGGACTTGACTGTCCCGGTGTATTGAGCCTACAATTTCGAGCAACAGTGAGCCTTCAGGTGGGTTGTCCTTTAGGTTCGAAGTATTGGTCTTCCAACTAGTGATATCAGGTTCCCATAACACACGAATGAGTATAGTCTGAAATCAAAGAGGTCAGGTCTCACTGTTCTCTGTGTTCCAAGCTGGAATAAGAACTCATTAAAAGAATTTTTTCCCAAATTGAATCTTCAACTTCCTTTCTCATCCTTTCTACTGAGGTGTGTCACTGTCATCAATCACCAAAATTTCAGAGATAAGGATCGAAATTCTAACTGTGCAATGATGGATTCTGCCCACGAATTTATAGTTGTTTTTCCATCCAAAAATACACGTCTGTTGGGTGAAGGGCCGACATGTGTGCCAAAGTGTAGGTTGGCTCACAATTAATTATATTTTTCTTAACTTAAAAAATCATTATTTAATCAACCACTAGAAATTTGGGGGAAAATAAAGGCTCATTAGAAACGGAAAAATATACTCTACAAAATGGTATAGGACCCATGTTGATAGGATGTCTCCAAGGTGACCAATTTTATTTTTATTTGTGACTCCTCTTGAATATTTAGTGCACAAGGAGATTAGGACATCAACGACTTCTTCATTGTCATATGTCACCAAGTTGTTTTACATGAGGTCTCCACTTATTATGTATTTAATCATCATATTTCATCAAGTGATCTCCAATTCTTTCATTTTCCATGTCATCACCATATATGTCATCATGTGTGCCATCAATGTCACCATGTCATCAAGATAGTGTAGTGATACGTCATTAACCATATGCAACATTCACCAATTTGTTAGAGCACGGGCTAGATCATCACAAAGGGAGCTTCTTCATCAAGAGTCACTATGAGAATCAATAAGAAGGACTCCTTCATTAGGAGTAAGGACATCATCATGATTTCTAGGGCTTCTTCATCAAGAGAAAGGATACATGAGGTTATGGTGCCTCATGCTTAGTTCAAGGGCATAATAATGATCAATAGTCATCTAGGACATGACTTATTCTTAGTGGCTTGACATCATAATGGCATCATTAATAGACTGACATATTCATTAATGGCATCCTTTTCAAACAAGATGGACTTATCATTATGATAAGGACATCACAATAATATGCATGAGGTTATGACATCACAAGAATATTTTCCATCCCAATAATTCCATACTAACATCAATGAAAACCTTGAATAACACTTAAGTCTATCAAATGATATTTTCTATGAGCTGAAAAACAATCGATATTCAGTATATATTTATAAATTCCAAATTCAATTATTAAGCATTTTGATATTCATAGTTCCATCGAAAGGTTGATTTCCAACATCATATCTACTTTAAGTAGACATTGTTGGATGAAAGATGAGTTTGCTATCATTGATGCTAAATTAATAAGGTTGGTTCCTCCAGCTAACATAGAAGGAATTTTGGCACTACCAAGTTCAGTTACTACTTGGGAGATTTACAAATCGTTCTTGCGGGGACATGAAATCCATCATTTGGTTTAGCAATTTTGTTCTCTCCTTCATTCTAAGTTAGAGATCCTACAAACCATCTAATCTGGTTAGCCTCCTTTCAGGTAATGATTGGCTTCCTTGACCCTCTCTTCTACCATCTACCATGTATATACATCTTATATTTGAACCCTCCTATCTCTTCTCCTTTTGCCTTGTATTTTCTTCTAATGCAGACCATCAACCAAGTGTACTGGTGACTTTTCTTCAATAATTTGAGTGATTTGATAAGGAATATTTTACAAGGAACTTGAACCTTTGAGATACCAATTGGTTTGGACTTTAATTTTCGTGTGGTCTATAAACTTACGAATTTTCTATTCAAGTTTCAAGTGCTTTCAACTTGTGTCTTGAATTTGTTTGGCTAAATATTGCAGATTTGTTATTATACTATTTATTATGCTTTGGTTTCATGTGAAGTAGTAATTGCTGACTGACAAACCTTTGAGTGAGTTTCATCACCACCCTCTTCAATTGTATTAATAAACTCGTCATCCTGTTTTAAAGCAATCCATGAAACTTTGTGAACCTCTTGCAGAACTTTAGCTTAAAATAGGTGTCTACCTCTCTTTAGGCACACCGATAAGTATCTTATCAATATCCCTATGGAACCCCATACCTAGAAAATGGTCGACTTCATCAAAGTACAAGAACATTCACGCCCATTGAATGACTTGAGACAATTGAGGTATTCTTTATATGGTCCCAAATCCTTCCAGGAGTGGCCACTAATATTTCGAAAGGATTTGTTTGTATCCATTTCTATTCTCTTGGTAATTTAGTTCCCCCACTAACTAATTGTACACCAATATTTGCATGGAATTTAAACAAAACATTTTCCTTGACAACAAACTGACTTGCAAGTTCCCTAGTGGGACAAAAGACAAGAACAAGAATAGGCAGGTATTTTATGAACTTGGAGGAATGGTGACTTAAATATCACCTCAATAGCAGGAAAAATAAATGTTATTGTCTTGTGGGTGCAAGTTTTAGCCTTGGCCAACACATCCAATCCTTTGAGAATATATGGAAGAGTTTCTTCTTGCACAATGGTCATACACTTTTATCCCACTGTGTTGGTGTCCTTTAGTGTCAATGGTGAGATATTGTGTTAGTCAAATCTTGATTGGCTCAAATAATTAGCATCCCCAGTAACCTTCACACTACTTGTTTTTGGATCTTATTTTTCAATAGGACTCAACATTGGCTACTTGTGCCCCACAAGCTTCACTGAATCAAATTCATCATCTTCATCCTCATATTTAGACTCATATTCATTATCACTGATCTTCAGTTCTTGGATACTAGAGGATTTAGAGCCTCTTTTATTCAACAAGTCACCTTCTCATTGGTTGCCTCTTGCAGAGACCCCATTACCTATAGAAGTTCTAGAGAATTGATCATTATCATTATTTCTACCATGCTTCAGCTAAGCAAACATAGATATACCTCGCTTATTAAAATAGTTATCCATATCTGGTTCCTCTTCAACCAGACGTTTGAATTGGGCCTACCTTCTATTACTACTTATTTTGTTAAAATCCTTTGTTTTGGGGAATTTTTGCGAAGACGAAGAGGTTTCATTCTTCCAGTCATATTCAGATCTACAACCTTCATGAATTATTTCATGACTATCACTCTTCTAAGGATGAATAATCGCAAGTGTTATGTACAAAGGTGAACCACACAATTTTTCTACTATCCTTTGGGGTTGCAGGGTCCTAGATTCTGCAATTTTTAGTACCACATTCTTGTCTTTTGAATGATATATTAATGTAGTTTTGGCCTCATACTAGTGAGAAAATATTATCCTTGCAATTCGCTATCATGTATAAGGGTTTGGGTGAATATGGAAGGTCTGGAACTTTAAACTCTCAACAGATTCCTTCAGGGAGAAATATTGAGAATTTTGTTCCTGACTCATGATTAGCACCAATAATTTCCAGCCACACTAGTCAGTCAGACATGAAATATGTTGAATCTGTAGTAACTTTGTGAACCCCAACAGTTGTGTCATTGCTAATGATGGATGACCACATTGTATATCAACATGAATACTATTTATCTAAAGTAAACATTGGAGCTGCAGTTGCGATTCTTCCTAGTAAACAAAAGAAACAAGTGTCACAACTCATTCCTTGGCATGTAGATATTACTCAATCTTGAGTTCATCTTCCCATTACAAGGTTTTGAGCTATTAACTAGTAAATTCACTTATTTTTTTGTTGTCAGTATTTTGTGAATTTATATCAACGATATTATTTTTGTTTATTCCTTGTAGTTTTAAATGGTTTATGTTTCTTTATGAAGACTAAGTCAATGTTCATGCTAGGGGAAAAAAATTTAATTACTGTTGACCATTTATTTTCAATGTTGTTATGCTAGCATGGGCATCTGCAACAAACCCCTTCACAGAAAAGGCCTGGTTATATTTAAGGTATTCATATCACTATTTTACTAGTAGTTAAATAATAAAAATCCATACTTTCAAATTTGAAGACATCATATGAATATGTTTATTCTTCCTGAACCCAAATTATTCCTATGTTGGCTACAGGAGAAAGGTGAGATTGATAACGAAGAAGAGGGGAAGGATCAATACCTCGAGTAAAGAGAAGGTCAAAACTAACAACTCAGCTGATGTAGCAACTAATTCCTCCAATACTTGTTGCGGTTGTTCATGGAAAATAAAGTGTGGAATATGAGAATGCAATGTATACTCTTGCTAAAATAGCCTTGCGAGATGCATGCAAGTTAGCTTCCACCTCCAATAAATATATGAGAAAGAAAGTTGAAAATGAAAACTTGTAGGTATCTAGTTGGATTCACTTAGAATAATCAATCAACTGTATTACAATTAGGACTTTGTTAGTTCTACTTGTAGTTTTATATCCAGTCTATTGTTTTGTAATATTGACCATCTCTATTAAGTTTTTTTTTCTATCCGAAATATGCAAGTTTTCCTTTTAACATGAAGTATTCTATGAAACAAATTTTCACTTGCTTGAATTGACTATCACATGGTGAAACTATATTGAATCAATGAAATTCACTGCTTCATTTGGCAAGGCCTTTGGGCATCTTCAGAAACCTAAAAGATTGAATGTGAATTATGTTTTGAGGATAGAAAAAATCTTCATGGATAGAGTAAAGAATTTGGAAGATGAGTTCTTCGGGTAGTATTTCTCTTTGAAAAACACCACTAGTTGCAGTGGATTGTCAATATTTAGAGTTGTTTATCAAGCTTTATCAACAAGCTTAATCTTTTTTGATTGATTATTAATTGATGGATTTTTTTTATTTATACTTTTTTCTCCTTCTTGAAGTTTTTGTGCTAACTATTTTGAACTAATTGAGGATCAAGCATTGGTGGTATTGTTGTAATATGTTAAATTCTTGTTTGTGTTGAATCAAGTATTTGCTTTAAAAGATCAATCAATGTGTTATATCTTGGAAATCACAAGTATGGTAAATATGAGAAAACTATTGGTGCTTTTCATGTAAATCTGCAAAACATATAAAAAATACTACTATTTTTTCTTTTCATTATAATGATCACTAATGTTTTGAGTTTGAGTGATTGAGGATGGCCACATATGTTCCCTCAAATTGGAAGTTTTGTGTTGGAATTCAATGTGGATTTTTCATTCAAGAATCATATAGCAACTGGAATCTAGAAGTTACATCCTAAAATAATCCTTTTTGGGGGATTATTAGTGGTGATTGCTACATATTTTCATTGTTGGAAATTTTCTCCAAATCATAGCTAATATATCGTACCACAAGTAAGGAACACAATGGGAAGGGAATTATCTTTGCAATTTATCCACTTATATTGTAGTGATCCATAAATATAAGAAAAACGTTAATAATTTGATATAGACTACTTAGCTTATTCATATGTGATAATGGACCCAAATAATAGTTCTTAGCTAAAGAAATCTTCATCATACTTGGGAATTCTTGACATCATCGACCTCTAGCCATGGACTTATTCACTTAGCCTTCTACATTTTTTGGTTATATACATGTATACCAGGCTATCCTATTATTGTATACTTTTTACTTCATTTCATTTTATTCTAGACTTAGCTTTGGCATTTTCTAGGAGTTTTGTATTGTGTAAGTAATCTACAACTTGATATATTTAGCATGTGACTTAGTTGGCATGATTGTGCCTAATCTTTCCTTGAATGTTTCATACTAATTTTACTAAGGTGCGATTTTCTATGGTGAGGTTTTATCTGATTTGTTTATACAGGTCATCTAGCCACATAGAAACCACTATTCCCCAATGAAAGAAAACTTGTTCGAGTTTCTTGCTTTTATGGAGAAAATGGCATTGACAATATTACTGATGTTGAGGTATATATATTATAAATCCTTTATAGTCTACTTTATTTTATATTCCAGTGTTCATCGTCTTTCATGTCTTATACTCTGCATTGTATCTTCTTTCTTTTTTAGAAAATGAACTCAATATTGATGATAAGAAGCAGGAATTGAAGAAAGAGGAGAATAATAACACTAGAACGACAAAATGCAAATTAAAGAGAGAGAAAAGATAATTGGTCTAGTAGTACTTGTAAAGCCAATATCCCACATAAGACACACACATAGATGTTGATGGTCAAATCTCCAGAGTTGGTAAATTCACCTACAATGCCTTGGCAACATAATGATAATGTTTTGAAGTGATGAAACAATATTTCATGTGTAAATTTTACTCAAACCAATATTAAGTTGGAAACTCTTATTGTAATACTTGATATTTTATATAATATAATTTGTGGTTGAAATTATTTATAGTTGCACTTGATCTTATTTAGTATTGTAATTAACATATGTAACTTTGTGTTTTCATATTAGATGAACATGTACATTGTATGTCATTATTTTTTAATTTAGTTGCAAAATCATACTAATTAATTTATGTTGATTAATAATGAACACAGAAAATTAATCTAAAACTACTAAATTAGTAGTTTATGTTTATTAATGATGAACAAAAATAAAATAAATATACGACTAAATTAGTTTTTTATATCGATTGTTAATGAAAGTAAATGAAATGAATATAAACTACAAAAGTAGTCATTTATATAATGAATATTAAAGTACCAAAAAAATATATGACTACTACAAATGATAAATGTGTGATTAAAAATGACAACTAAATTTTGCATATATATTACTATTAGTAGCTAATTTACAGTATTTTCTAACACAACCAAAATTTAGTCATATTTATTTGGTCATTAATTGGTTTCAAACAATGACTAAAATTTGCATATATAGGATTATTTGTATCTAATTTACAGTATCTTGTAACATGACCAAAATTTATTCATATTTCTATGGTCATTAATTGGTTTCAAACGATGACTAAAATTTGCATATATATGACTATTAGTAGCTAATTTATAATATCTTATTGTTGAAATTAGCAACAAGAAACACTGAAATTAGCATCCAGAAACAACATGAAAGCACACGCACTAGTGTGGGACCACATGTCATGTAGTGATGGTTACTAGCGATACATTAGTGTGCAAGCCAATTTATTTAATAAATTGGAAATGTGTCTAATTTAATTATCCCTTAATTAAATTGGACAATAAATTATAATCTTATCTCATAATCACTTGTAATAGTTAACTGAGTGTGATAGACTTAGTTAGCTCATGAATTTTGAGTTGAGGGTGGTTGGTGAGGCATGCAGAGTGATTCTATGTGTTTTAGAGTTTAATTTGCAGTTAAGTGCATGAGTTTAATGCATGAAAAATCAGTTAACTCAGTTAAGTGAGTTAAAGTCAGTTGAACTAGTTGTAACCATTTGTTGCAATACTGAGAGGTCAAGTGAATTAAATCATATTTAATTCACATGTAATGATATTTCAAGTAACTGATGATTTACTATTAATAGTTGCATGCATGTCAGTTCCAGTGGAGACCCATTTGAGACAAAGGTTAAAGGGGTGTTAACTATCAGTTGTATCATTAGTAGGTTGCCTGAATGCAACCATACATCCATTGGATTGCCCATGATCCTTGCGTAGTTTTGGAAGGCTAAAATTCCTAAGGAATAGGGATTTCATTCCTCATGAATTGCGTGAGCAAGGTAGGCTGAAGACAGGCTGAGAATTGGCTAAGTGTTGGTCGATTTTGTCCGGATTAGTGTGAGACAGTTGTGAGAGTGTATGAGACTCTTGTGAGAAGAGTGAATTGTAATTTTTTCATGATTCCTTAGTGAATATACAATAGAAGATAAAGGGGTTTTGAGCAACAAACTTTCTCCCAGGAAAATATTTGTGTTGTTGTTTGATTTTATTATTTCTTTTACTTGTTGTGATTGGCGATTGTGTTTATTTTATTAAATTTATTTGTATAAGGATTCAGTATCTAGCTTTATTACATTTCTTGATCGAATTAAATCCATTGATATACATATGTTTGTATAATTTCTACATGGTATCAGAGAAGGAATTGTTTGGGCGGCGAGTTTGTAGAGAATATTTGAAAATTTTCATGCAAAATTTTCAAAAGAAAACAGCATATTTGGATTCCTTGTGAAAAAATACCCAAATTGAAAAAACAAATTGATAAAATCAGAGCTCGGATGAGGGAGATATCGTAGATTTAAAATTAGCTCTTTTTTTAGAAAATTTTTGACGGTGGGACAATTACAATGTGCATGAGCCAAGAACCTGCATGCACTTGAGGTAGAAGATGCGTGCAACACTTTGAAGAGAAAAGAAGAGGTTAGTGACTTGGTGTTTGAGAGGGAGCCCCTAAACATGCAACCTGAGAAGCTGTCTCAGAAGGTTGTGGAGTAGCCACAAATGGAGAAGCTGAGAGGAGCCGAGTGGAAGAGTCCACTCAAGAAGAGACCTCCAGGAAGTGGGAATTTCGAGCTAGAAGGGCAGAGGTATTACACGCAGTTATACCTCTAGGTGTGAGGTGGGGCGATGTGTAGAATTAATCCCAAGAAGAAATTGGGAAGGGTTCATTGAGATGGTGTGTCTCATGGATCGAACTTGGCTGCGAGGAGCCCACAGTACAGTAGTAGCAGGAAGGAGCGATTAGATTGATACAGTCAGATGTCCAAAAGACATAAATCAGAGTGAAAGGTGTCAGATACTGGAGCGCAGATTAGAGTTGGCAGTAGTGCATAGTGCATGAATGTAGATGTCAGTAGCATAGAGAGTCTAGTAGACATGTGCAATAGCTAGCAGCAATCAGAAGACTATGATGATAGATGCATTATAATGATTCAGTTGTTTGGAGGCTATTCAATTTCAGAAGTGTTTGATGCAAGAGTTGCATGTGCGAACAACACTAGAGAAGTGTCGCATGTGCAAACGACAATAGGGTAGTGTTGCATGCAAGAGTTGCATGTGCGAACAAAACTAGAGAAGTGTTGCATGCAAGAGTTTCATGTGCACATGCAAGGATGTTCCAAGGTACCAGATCAGGACAAATTGATTCATTTGTTGTTGAGAGGGAGTGTTGAAATTTGCAACAAGAAATAGTGAAATTGGCATCCAGAAACAACATGACAACACACATACTAGTGTGGGACCACAAGTCATGTAGTGATGGGTCCTAGCGATACATTAGTGTGCAAGACAATTTATGTAATAAATTGGAAATGTGTCTAATTTAATTATCCCTTAATTAAATTAGATAATAAATTGTAATCTTATCTCATAATCACTTGTAATAATTAATTGAGTTTGATAGACCTAGTTAACTCATGAATTTCGAGTTGAGGGTGGTTGGTGAGGGATGCAGAGTGATTCTATGTGTTTTAGAGTTCAAGTTGAAGTTAAGTGCATGAGTTTAATGCATGAGAAATAAGTTAACTCAGTTAAGTGAGTTAAAGTCAGTTGAACTAGTTGTAACTATTTATTGCACTAGTGAGAGGTCAAGTGAATTAAATCAGATTTAATTCACATGTAGTGATCTGTCAAGTAACTGATGATTTACTATAAATATATGCATGCATTCTAGTTCCAGTGGAAACCCATTTGAGACAAAGGTTAAAGGGATGTTAACTATCAGTTGTATCATCAGTAGGTTGTCCGCATGCAAACAGACATCCATTGGATTTCCATGATCCTTGCGTAGTTTTGGAAGGATGAAATTCCTAAGGAATATGTATTGCATTCCTCATGTATTACGTGAGAAATGCATGCTTAATACATGCTAAGAATTGGCTTAGTGTTGGTCGATTTTGTCTGGACCAGTGTGAGGAAGTTGTGAGACTGTAGGAGACTCTTGTGAGAAGATTCCATTGTAATTGTCTCATGATTCCTTGGTGAATATACAATAGAAGATAGAGGGGTTTTTAGTAGCAAGCGTTTCCCGAGAAAATATCTATGTTGTGGTTTGATTTGATTCTTTCTTTTATTTGTTGTGATTGGCGATCGTGTTTATTTTCCACAATTTATTTGTAGAAGGATTCAATATCTAGCTTTAGTACATTGCTTGATCGGATTGAATCCATTGATATACATATATTTGTATAATTTCTACACTTATAACACGACCAAATTTTTGGTAATATTTCTTTGGTTATTAATTGGTTTTCTCGGATGATCATTTAGTAATATATTTTGTTGTATATTTGGTCATTAATTGTGTCAATTAATGACTAAATTAATGACTAAACATACTACTAGACAATAAATTTGAGACAACCAATTAATTTTTAAGCTAAAAACAACTAAAATTTGGTCGCGTTATAAGATACTATAAATTAGCTACTATTGGTCACAAACTGAAAATTAGTTGTTTATATGCAAATTTTAGTCGCTTTTTTAGTAACTCATTAGCCATTTTGTACCAGTGCCCTAAAGGTGAAAAATGATAAATATTTATAAGTTAAAAATGATCAAATTTAGGAAATGCAGAAAAGGATTGAACAACTTCATATCAGTCTTGAATTAACAAAGTTAAAAAAGGAGGCTAAATTGTTGAATGCTTGTCTTGGGCAATAATAGAAGGCCTTCTTCCATACCTTAGTAATAATTCAAGATCAGTGCAAGCCTAGTGATTCTCTTGTTGACCAATTGTTAGATATGATGAACTA
The DNA here is from genome assembly GCA_034641835.2 of Pinus albicaulis. NCBI lineage: Eukaryota > Viridiplantae > Streptophyta > Pinopsida > Pinales > Pinaceae > Pinus > Pinus albicaulis. The sequence continues at coordinate 133,340,623 of CM076570.1, read as the reverse complement.
CTTTGAAGAAATGAATGAGAAGCTCACATATTTCCTCAACTAGAAAGAAAGTGAAGAAGGTGTATCTCCTAATCTACCAAAAATTGATGAGGCTAAAAAAATCATTGTTTTTTAGGGAATAGGAGATCTGAATGAAATAAGTCGAAGCAACCATAAATAAGGCATGAAATATTTCTAGTTCTATTATTGAGTCAGTTAATGATAATTTTCTGCAATCTAATCTCATTTTGAGTTGTCCCGAAGTTACCTTTCCCGATTCCAGAATGTTTTTTTTTACAAAAATATGATACATTCCATGGTCTAAGCTAAGTAATTTATCCTATTTCTGCTCCCATTTATTTCAAAAATAGCAAAATAAGGGGTTTCCCTTGACAGGGAAACCAACCCATTAATTGTCCACAGAAGTTTGAAACAGCTAGTCTTTCCAAAGAATTAATAAAAAATAGAAAAACTAAATATGTCAAAAATATCCAAAAGAGAGATGTGGCACATAATCCATGACCTTCAATCCTTGTTGGCTTCTTCATTCTGGTATGCATCTAGTCCTGTCGGGTCTTCTTCAGTCACAGAGCATCCATAGATGCGTGCAATTCCTTCCTCCTCAAGGAAGATGTATGGGGCCTTGGGCGGAGCTTCATTTTAGTTGACCTTGCTCCAAATTCCTTCAGCTGAGTAATTCCAGAGGTTGGGAACGTACATTGAGGGGGCCTTAACAGGTAGGAACTCAAGTTTCTTAGGAGGAGATGTCAGGGTCCGGTGTATGGTCCATTTGCGCTAGTAATTCCACTTGACTCTGGGCAGACTTTGCATGGAGGTTATGGAACTGGAGATGAGGGAAGCTGAGGTGGAGCGATGGAAGTGGAGGAGGGCTCAGAGGGTGAGGCTGTAGGTGGATTGATGGAGGCTGAGGATGGCTCATCTTCAAAATTGAAGTGTCTGAGCACGTGTCATGGGTCAATTGAGCTGGAAGAGCGCCCCTGACACTGCCACGATGTGCCTTCTGTCTATGGGACGGGGCCATGGAGCTGCAGGCGGAGATGGAGACTAGGATGAAATGTAGAGGGTGAGTAGAGCATTGAGGGATAGCATAGGTTGAACATCGCAGGATGATAATGCAGAGGAGAGGGAGTAGGGGAGGACTTAAGGCAATGCGTCTCAAATCGAAAGCCCATGTGGCATTTAGGAGCATTAATTTCATTAACTGCCGGTGACTTTTGTAAGGTGCTAGAAGCCATTCATGGCATTGCCATTCCGGTCCAAGTTGCATCATCATCTGCTCTAGGAAGGTGTGCCACTTGCTTGGCCTGTCCGTTGGCTAGCTCGCTGGAACTGTCACTCGCATCTGGGAACTGATGCCAGAATGTTTTCAAAGACGTGGCAAGAACATTTAAAAACGATCGTCGAAATAACTGATCAATTGACCAAGATTGATCTTGACCATCATTGGGAGTTTATAGTGAATTCACACAACCAATGGTTGCTTCTCCGATGCCTTTCGAATGTCAACATAAAAATGTTGTGATATTTGAAAAATGTTATATTTACAGTTCAAATGAGGATCAAGCCCAAATGTCCACTAGAGCTAAGAAATTTGATCAGTATCTACATTCCTCAACAACTAATTATTGGACAGTCTTCTTCCTAAGCTTGGAAAGTTGATGCAACCATTTCCCAAATTTTCCTTTTATTGTTACTTTTGTTGAAGAGTTGTTAGATCAATATTTTTTTAATCCCTTGTTGAAAAACTATAAATTCCCTCTCCAAAATTGAGAGGTGGTTCTGAATTTTTTTAAGAAGAGACTTGAGTTGCACTACTGTAATTAAGTTTTTCGTAATATTAAGCTGAATCACTTGATTTTCCATGATGAGAAAAATTATGGTGTATCGGGCACTACTATCCTATTTCTGTATATTTTCTTTGAGTGGAATGGTTTAATGTTACTGTTCACATTGTATGTATGTTCATCAATATTTAATTATCACTATTCATGTACTTGATTGAAATTTGAGTTATATTTTTGAACAACGAGATCTTAGTATATGTGATGTTTTAACAAATGATTCAATTTAATTAACTATTTAATTAAATTAATTTCATTTTATTGAGATAATATCATAGTTGCATGATTATCTATATTGTTATTCCAATTGTGACATCTTTATAACACATATACTATCATCCTACCCAGGCTTAATAGTAGTTTAAATTAGTTTTTATTTTAGTTCTTAGTACATTTTAGAATATATAATCACATTCATCATGCCCCATATAATTTTATTTAAAGGGAAACTAGTCCCAAAATTTTAGTTGGAAACATCATTCCAAACAGAAAAGGTTATGATTTAGGATCCCAAGGGGGTGGTTTCCCCAATGTTGATGAAGTCATTTAGGACCATCAACATTTTTCGTGGTAGAAGGAGGGCCAAATGAATATGAATCACAACAAAGTATCATCCTAAATCAAAAGGTCATTTAAAGAGTCACTGCTCCTCAAAGTCTCCCCCAACTTCCAAATCGCATAATCTTCTGATTCTAGAGCTAATGTTGTTGAACCTTCCACTAAATATCCTAGCTCTATTGTAAAATAAATTGTTGAAACTTCTACTCCTCCTCTAGATTAGCCTATTGAAGCTCCTGAACTGCGAACTTTAATTCATAAATTGGAAGGAATTTCCATTTCTGGAGAACAAACTTCTTAGACATATCTTTCTGAAGACATTGTAACTTCATCACTAAAGTCTTCTAGAGTTTTCACCAGATCCCAGAGTGATAAACTTGGGGTTAGGCCTTTTTAATATCCATTGAAAAAGAAACATATTTTTGGTACCGAGTCTTTAGCTAATGGGGTGATTTCATCTTCTCCACCTCATACTCCCTATATTCAACCAAATTATTCTCAACCTACTTTTCCTTCTTCTTGTCACCCTTTATCATCTTCTTCCACCCATATTCCTCCTCCATAATCAAACAATGGTATTGTTAGAATTAGTATTGCAGGGGAAATATATTCAATTGTAAATACTTCGAAAACCCCTTAATCAAGCACAACTACTTCTGGACCTAACATTAATCCAATAATGGAAAATAGACCGTGAAACAATCCAAGTGAAGTTGCTATGACACCTCCCCTCCACCCTCTTCCTAAGCATCCAAAGAGGTGGTTTCCAAAATATAATCCAAATGTTGTTTTAATTGTAGAGGAACATATTCATAATTTTATGTTCGAAATTAACCTTAATGGGGCTTTAGAAGAGGATGTAGTTTGTAGAATATTCCCTTATACATTTGAAGGATTTGTAGGGTCCTAGTATTTCTCCTTTCCAACTAGATCAATTATATCTTGGGACACATTCGAAGAACATATTATAAATAAATTTGGGTATAAAAGAACTATTTCCACTTTGATTAATGACCTATAAAATAATAAGGCTAACCAAATGAGAAAATTAAAGACTTTAATTCAAGGTTCAATAAATTATTGAATAAAATCCCAACTGATTCTCTGCATGGTGTTGATGTCTAGATTGAATGGTCTATCAACGCTCTCCCTTCAAATATTACAATTTTTGTTGACATAGCTCAAAAAAATGTAATTTTTGATAATATGAAAGAAGCTCTAGCTGTTCAGAAAAAAATACTAGCCCTTGAAAAAAAATATGCCACACAAGAAAGAAAGCAAGCAAGTTATCGAATATTCAATAATATCTTATATACCATTTTAAAAAAATCAACCTTCTCAACCTCAACTACCTGCTCAAATGTCAAATGCAGACGTTGTTGATGATGGTGCAGAAGAAGAATCAAATCAATTTGCAGAAGAAGAAAAAGAAGAAGAGATAGTAGAAGCTCATGGATTATGCTATTTTATCCTTACTATTTTGGAGAATGAAAAAGTGGAAGAAGCTCTCCCACTCAATACCCGAAGTAAAGGAGCAGTAGATACCACTCTGACCATCAAAACTCAGAAGAGCCCCAATAACTTGGCAAAGGAGAAAGGTACATCTAAAAAACCTTCCAATCATTCTATTGATCCTACTACGAGTACTTCTAAATCATATTATCCTTCTCCTTCTTCATCGAAAATATTAATAGAGTCTGATGCCATTGAATATAACATAGTAGAGGACATGAAAAAAATCAAAGCCAATATTTCCTTATATAAAATCAGTAAATTAAAAAAAAAAAACAAAAATTGTTACTTAATAAACTAAATGTTGTCCCTAAATCTCCATTACCTTCAACTGTTGTAACTTCAAAAGTATCAAAAGGAAAGAATAAACCACCCAATGGACCCTTCTGATGCAATACTGATTGGAGATAGGTCTAATTCCCTCACTCCATTTGTTTTGACTTTTGAATTTTTTAACAAAAATTCCCACAATTTTCTAGTAGATTTAGGTGTTTCTTCAAATATCATGCCATATTATGTATGTCTTAAACTAAATTTTAAACCTCAAAAATTTGTGTTGCAAATCGTTCAACTGGGCATAACAAAAGTCAAAGTTTTAGGAAAAATGAATGAGGTATTGATTAGACTATCTTCCAATACAAAAGTATTTCAAATCATTGATATCTTGGTAGATGATCTCCCTAAGTTTTATGGTCTCATCTTAATCAAGGATTGGTTCGAAAAATTACATGGTTATTTCGCACTAGATTGGTCACACTTGCAGTTCCCTTACAATGGAAAAGCAAATAATGTTAGAGTTGATAGGGAAAAACATATGAAGTACTTTGTGAGTGATATAGATGAGGAGAATGAAATTGTAGCCTTTACGAACAATATTTTGGGAAACTATTTTTTAGAATCCTTCTTTGGCAGTTTACCTACCTAATGTTATCATTTTCTTGTTGATTCTATTTCATCACAAATAGAAAAAATTAACAAATAGATTCATCAAGGTGTATCAATATTGTAGAATATTGTGTAAATAAGACTAATGATTTATTTTGGACACTTTATTTTGACGGATCGAAGTCCAATGATGGTGCTAGAGCTAGTTGTATTCTAGTTAACACAAATGGAGGGAAAACCATGCTTTCCTGTAGGTTATATTTTGACTGCACTAATAATGTATCTGAATATGAAGCAATTGTCTAAGGTTTACAAAAATATATTAGTCTGAACGTCAAATACCTTAAAGTATTTGGTGCATTAAATAACTTTTGAGGTCTAAAATGGGTCTCCTAATAAGAATGTAGAACAAAAATAACCTTTATAAGAACCAATAGGATTCAATATGATGATGTCAACCATAGGGGATGATTCAACATTTTGGGGGTAAAAAGGTAAAAATATTAAAAAATAATAAAATAATAAAACTATTTTTTCAGCTTGTATTTTCAACTTATCTCCCTAAGGTTTTACCCAAATTTCAAGAGGGAGTACTCATTGGATGCAAAATTTAATTCATCATCCAAGGAGTACCCATGTGGCATACTTTTGATGAAACCCTACTACACGAAAAATGAGAAATACATGAAAAAACATGATTGCAATCACATTTTTCATGTAGCAAGGTCCATTGAAAGTATGAAACATGGGTACTCCTTTTCCAAGGAACCAAATTTTGCAGCCAATGAGTGTTTTCGCTGAAAATTTGAGTAAAGCCATAGGGAGATAGTTGAAAAAAATAGTTTTTTCTTGTTTCCCTCTAAAATTTGATAATGCAATCTAATCTTATTTTATTATTTCTACTATTATTTTATAATTTCCTTAGGAGGTCCATTGTATACCTCAAAATTCCCCTAATGGATTCTAGAATCGTTATTAAACAAGTAGAGAATGCAATCCACTATGTTTCTAATGACCTTAAAAATTATTAATCCTTAATTCAATATTTGACTACACATTTCATGGAATTAAATATAAATCCAATTCCTAGAATTTAGAATGTCAGTAAAGACCTCTTGGATAATGTTTCTTCAAAACTCATTCCTCCCGAAGACTTCAGTCCATATAGCTTTTCAATAGAATTTAATTTTCGCCTTTTTTTCTTGATAACATCACGAATTGGAAAGTGTTTAATGATGCTAATGACATTCTAAGTTTTTATAATTCTGAAGGTTCTTATATAGATCAAATCATTGATGAAGATTAGCATGATATATATCTAAAAAATTCCTCCAACGAAAATTATTTACCAAAACCTGTAGTAAAGTTAGAGGATTTGTATGACTTGAAGGATAGATTCAAGAAACCTACCAAATGTAAACTCTGGAGTATTATTTTAAGGTTTGAAATTGTTAATTTAGGGTTCGAGGAAAACCATCAAATATTGATTTATGACATGGAATCTCTCCTGATGAAAGGCTTTCCTTCATACATTTGTGAAAGAGATACAAGGACGTTTTTACTTGGAGTTACGATGAACTAAAGAGATATGACACCTCTATCATCCTGTTGTAACATTATTTTTTTTGATAATTTAGCATGGTAGTTTTAAAAATAAAATAAAATGCTAAGTTAGAACATGGATGAAAAAAAAAATTAAAATTGTTAGGAAAATTATATTTTATTACATCCATGTTAGAATAAAATGTTAGAGTAGTTTGCTCTAAAAAAAGAAGGCAAAAGAAAAAATGTTAGGAAAGCATGAAATAAGAATATGTGAATGCTTTAGTGCTAAAAATGAATTAATGGATGCATGTTTAAATGCACCAAATACTCATAAAGATATTAAATTTTAATTTTTGATGTTAAGACCTTCAAAAGGGGTTTGGATTTCATTTATTGAAAGTTAATATATATAAGCACTTTTGATTCTATTATAAAGTCGCTACGTGAAAAAAGGTCAAATCAACTTGGCATAAAACACCAGCATTTTTCAACGATAGATCTAGAGCCCACCTTAGATCTACAACGGAGATCCACTTCGCAAACCCCTCCCCCCTGCCCTGGCAGTTTCTTGTTAACGCAAGGGGGGTTGGTCCGAAGTTTGGTATTCATGGCTTCCCAAATTCATGACGTGGCAGCACCACATCACCTCACACCCCCTCTACCTAAAATAGGAAACTGGGAGGTACCCCTCCCCTGAAATCTACCTCTGTTTTTTCATTTCCCGACAACCATTCTCCCACAACCAATGATTGTTTCCTCCCGCGTTCTCAGCCAACGAACCTCCCTTCCTATGCCATACCTGTTAGTGCACTGTCCAATCACATCCCTCCACGTCACTTGGTTGTTACCCTCCAATGCTCCACTTATTCTTGTTAATCGCCCTGTTGGCTGCTCAAGCCACTCCTGGAACGTTAAAAATCCCATTATCCATTAATCCTCCTCATACTCGTTAAAATCCTACGGTCATATCCAAGACCTTTAGTCACATACTATTAAACCCGAAACACACTTTATAAAATCGCATGAAGCCTCCCTTTCTTTATATTAATTTCTCCTTCAAATTTCTCTTAACCACGTATTGTATTCCATAGAAATTTGTCATTTCTCGGAACACTCTCCCCACTTCTGAACCCCTATCATCATTTCTGTAACCTGATCTTCAAACTATTATCCTAGTTGATACCCTGTCAAACATGGCACCCAAGGCCAAATCCAAGAAATAAATGACTCTTAAGGGTAAAGCCAAAAACAGGTAAAAGAGGAAGCATAGGTTTTCAATCCAGTCTCCGAAGGCATTATTAAGGTCACCAAACCCATTGCAGAAGACATCCCTGCTGCAACGCCATAATTTTGATCTCAGCCTCATATCCCTAGCCAATGCCTATTTCAAAATCACAGACTGTCACTATGAATTCGACTTATATGAGCTACATTTGTGGCTAAAACAAAAGCATATACATAACCAGGATCGTATCAAGTTCTGGGAATCTATGTTGCCTTTGTTTGCATTCCCTCAAACCCATCTATTTCCTGATCTAATTTCCTGGTGTCAAAAAAATATTACCCTATAACCAGGTCATTGGTGGCTCAGAATGGAAACATTATGATCACCATATCCCCTAAAAACATAAACCAGATACTTCTCATCCCTTCATCTGATTCCTTATCCCATTTCTCACCTGCTACTCTCATGGACCTTTATCATAAATTATCTTTCCCTCAGAGAGCTCAGATATTTGACATTTTCCTACATGAGGATGTAGAGTTACCAAAGAAAAATCCCCCATATGCATCCTCCATCTTTCCTATAGCTTCCAACCACTTCATATCCGTTCTTTATTACCTGTTAGGATACCCAAACGATGAAATTTTTGAAGAACCCATCGTGGGGTTCTTATCTCTTTTCAGTAAAGATAAATCACCATTGATTATGTATAATTACAACCAATTCTTGGCTGAAATTATACATGAAAAATTCGTGAACTTCACCACACAAGGAGTGTTTAATTATTCTTCTGTGATTATTAATATGATTTTTTTTCAACAAGCATAAATGTTTCCTATCCACTTCAAGAAACAGGATGCACAGGGATTGAATCAACCAGTGATTCACTAGACAAAATCATTCAAAGCTTCATCAACAACCACTTCCTTTTCAGAATTCATAGACTCATTTATTCACCCAGTAAGGCAGCTCCTTACAAGTCAATTAGAGCCCAAAATTGGAGAAGACATTAAAAGGATTATGCACCTCAGTGAGAAAGAAAATACATGTGATTGGTACTTGTATAAAAATTACACAGTGATTAGGGTATATGGTTGCGAAATCTCACCCTACAAGCTTCCAAGATATGTACCTATAACAGTTTTCTCCTTGGAGTACATAAGAAAAATATTAAACATGGATGAGCTACATTTTGTCTCAGGAAAGAGAAAAGCTCAATTTAAACTCAAGGCCAACATTGGATCCTTCATTTGCAATACCAGAGCAGCTGGTGTTGAAGCAGATGCATTGTTAAATAATATGGGTTTTCAACCAAGTTTTACTTGGTCATATGACCCTCATGGAATTATTTCTGCTCTGAGAGTTGAAATAAAGACAACTTCTTACACTCATACCTCCATAGAAGAAATAGAAAAATACATGAACCAAGATGAATGGGTGGAAGGTACTCTCCAGGAGGAAAAGGAGAAAGTCATTTCAAATTCAAATGTACAGACACCAATGCCTGGCAGTAAGTAGCAGAGGAGAGTTAGAGAAGAGCCTCCACATGCCAAGGAGATTATGAAAGAGTTTATCTTGTAGCACAAAAATCCAAAGCTCACTTCCACCTTGCTTTTATAGGAGAAACAACTAGATATCATATATTTTGGAGATATTGAAGTCTCCACATCCACTAGTGCTCCTCAAGATCCTCCATCATCATCACTTGCAAGATAACCACTGGAAATTATCCAGTATTTAGATGCCAACTCTTCTGAAGAGAAAAATATTTTCTCCAGATTCCTAGATATCAAGCACAAGAATTAAGCATTGAAGTCTGATGTTTAGAGTCAATTCTGGAAACAAACATCTACATCACAACACAGAATTCTCACTGCATTTGATAGTGAGAAATGAAGGTTGCAGAAGGAATTTTTGCAAGCAACAGTGCCATTTCCAAAGACTCATGCTAAGAACAATAATATTGTCTTCTCTTTTGATGCAAATCAGATTCACCCAATTGACTAGATGGGCATGCACAGGAATTTAGGAGAGATGATATTTTCAACAATGAAAACAACCAAAATGTCTCTTTCCAAGTTGAAATCAACACTGTCAAATGTTCAATCTTAGTTGAAGATTTAGAAATTGCCTTCATTGGCTAAAGAGAACAGAATGAAGTCATTATAAGACCTTGTAGTAAAATTTGGGTATGATCCAAAATACTGCAAGGCAGTTGAGGAAATCATTAAAAGGAAGAATGAAAACATCTCTGCTCTATGCAAAGACCTCAAGCTACCCTCAAATGAAGACCCACATACTAAGGAAATTTCTCGGAAAATGAATGTAACAATGAGGAAATGTTGAAGTTGATCATTGATCAAAATCTACAAATTAGAAATATGGAATAAAAAATTGAAGAACTAATACTTAAAGAAAAATCAGTGCTCCAGGTGAATATTGATCCTAATTTAGCAACTCAAACATCTTATGCAGGTATAAAACTTTTAGCATATTTGACTACAACTGATGCAACGCAATTGGCACAAGATTTGGCCATTGAGAAACAAGCACATGAAAGGTTACATCAGACGTTTCAAATTCTTGAGGCTCAAAAGATTTAAAATGATTCTTTATTAGTAGAATAAATGCAAAATACTCATCAGTTAACACTTAAGGTCAAATAACTAGAAAGTGAATCTATAATGGCAGCAACTATGGGTGAAGCTAAGTAGAGTATCTAGGACGACATCAACATGTCTAACATTGAAGTATGGCCATCCATACAGATCATCTTTGAACAGTAGGAGCTCATCACCAAATGTAGAACATCAATTCAAGAGAAAAAAGATAAACTCAAGAAGAAACCAAGTGAGGCCACTGACATGATCAAGGTTCTAAATTCAAAGAATAGAGAGGAGTTGGAAACAATCAACATTTTGTACAGAACTGTAATCATTTTGGAGATAAAGATTTTTTTTCAAAAAAGAAATTTAATCAACTATTGCAGACAAAATTTGAAGCTTTGAATATTTTTGTTCAGAGGTTTCATACTAAATTCAATGTTTTAAATCATAAAGGACTGTGAGGCTTGGTAGGATTAGATGATAAATTGATTAAGTTAGAAGATTATTGCGCATAGTTATATATAATTGCAATAGAAAAGTAAAAATTTGCAGGTATCAGAGGTCATATTACAGGGAAAGATTTCCTTGAAGCTCTGCAGTTTAATTTGATCATTCAACATCAAATCAAACACTTATTCATTCAAAGACCAAATTTTGACAGATATACTGAAGTAGATGAAATTTTCAGGAAAATGATGAGTGTAGAAATCTCGGTTCAAGATCAATGGGATAAGTTTTGTGAGACAATCGAGTAAAAGAATGAATTTTACAGCATGACAGCACAACACATCAGATTTTTGAGGGTCCAGTCAGCAACAGCTTCCATGAAAAGGGGCCAAGTCATCAACAACTTCCAAGAAAACCGAGACACTCCATCTATCTGTCTCCTTCTTTTATTATTCCATATCCTATTATTTTAAATCAGTTAATATATCTCTAACTTTTGTGAATTAGTAGAAATAACTCTCAGTTCAAGTTATTAAGGGTTGCACCCTTGGATGAGTGAATTTTTGTAAGCAGAAATTGTACAAGTCTTTCTTATCATCAATAATACAAGAAGGATTCTGAATTGGTCTCATACAACTTTGTTTTCTGTGTGAGTTTTTCCAGTTTTCATACGTTTTGTTTCTTCATATATTTAATTTTTATCAAGATAACTAGGTGAGGTTGACTGTGTTTCAGCAACCTTATAATTCCTCCTAAATTTATTATCAATATAAAGAATGATTTACTTAACAGTTTGTTTATGTATGTCCCTTTCATTTATAAATTGTCAGCATCTTGATAATATTAGATATATTTTTTTGAGCTTTTAGACATTGTTTAAAGGTTTTCAAGCTTATGATTTATTGAAGAATTCAATCTGAAAATTTAATAATGATATCTTCTAACATAATTCCACTTAATCAATTTACAAAATATTAATCACTGTGTGAGATAAACAAGTAGCCCTTACTTATATTTACTGATATTATCTGTAACATTTAATCAATAATTGTCTGCTTAAAATTTATCTTATACATTGGTCGTCCAAAATTACAAAACACAAAAAAAATATTATAGATGATTTGGCATGATTATTGACCACAATCATCTCAAAGGACAACATCAATTTGCCATCGTTGCTGGGGAAATAATTTGATTTTTTTTCCTTGGGTTAACGACAAAAACCTATTCCTTTAAAGGTGACTAAAGGTTTAGTTAGGTCAAAAATCTCTCACCTGGCGACTCCACTGTGACCAAACTGGCTCCTTCAAAGCACACTAGATCTTGATTTGACTCTGAGATTGTTCAACCCTTATCAGATCCAGAGAGACTAGTAAGAAGAGATTATTCTAGGAGAAGACATAAAACCCCTTCTTCTTCTATTCCTCAACAGGAGATCAATATAATTCTTGATCCTTTCAGATCTGTACCTATCCCCTTAGAATCAAAAGACATAGCTAACAGAGAGCATGAGATTGTATCTAAGTGGATTTCCAATCAGCCTTGTTTGTCCATTCTTTACAGTCCTATAAATTACCTCAGGAACCTTCTAAATCTCCTATATCAGAGCAGGATTTGGATCTAAACTTTCCTGAATTCAAACCTACTGATTTCATTTTCCCTGTTACATACTCTACACCTTCTACTTCACATCAACCAGAAGATCTCTACTCCTTTTATTCCAATCCTCTATTTGAACCTAGAGAAGGAGAATAAGAGGTTCAAAAATTGGTTATTAGAACTCATTTAAGGTCCCGAAGGGAGTCTTCCTTCCCATTTCATTCTCCTCCTCCTTCTCCACCTCATTCATCACCTCCAACCTCTCCACATTCACCTAAAAGTTCTACTTCTTCCTCTTCAACTACTAATATGCATTCCTCCGCATCAACATCTTCAAGTATAGATGGTTTTAGACCAATTTTACAAGCAAGATATGCCCCTCTTTTACTCCCTGCCATCCTTAATGATTTTCGTGCAGGATATTTAAAACACCTTCCTAGGTTTAATGGAGAAACTAGTTTGTCTGTTGAATACCATCTGGCAGCATTTCTGGATTTTGTAGATAACATGAACATAGAACATGAAAATGTTTATATGATATTTTGTGTGCAATCCCTAGAAGGAAATGTTAGGATTTGTTTTAGGTAATTACCAGTTAATTCTATTAGATTATGGCAAGAATTAACTAATATTTTTAAAAATCAATGGGGAGTGAAAAAGGACCTTGTGTATTTCTTAACTGAATTTGAAGAAATAAAAAGAAATTTTGGAGAATCGGTTGATGATTTTATCAAAAGATTCAATAAGATTTACCACAAAATGCCTCCTGATTGTAAACCTCCTATAGCAACAGCTAAGGTTAGATTTTCAAAGGCCTTTGAGGATGAATTTGCTCTCATGTTCAGAGAAAGGACATCCCGAACCTTAGAATACATGCAAACTAATGCTATAGAGGTAAAATAAAATAGGTCTGCATTAGCCAAGTTAAAGGATAAAGCTGAAAAAGCCCAAAATAAATTAAAATCAAATCCGGAAGCTTCTTCTTCCTCTAAATCTAAAAGTGAAGATGCAAAAATAGATGAAATCACATCACTTCTTAGACACCTATCAAATAGGATTTCAAAGATTGAAAATCAACCAAGAATAGTCTAACAAATTGTTTCGAGACCCCAAACACAGGTTCAAGGTCAATATAAAAAGTTTTCTCCATTGCAAATTCTTCATAAACCTCATAATGACCAACAAGTACCCACACCGTTGTTGATTGATGATCAACAACCCTTTGACAATACTTTGTCTATCACTGAAGATATCAATAATATATATCATACATCCCTTCAGACTGCCATTGTCCCTGTTCCCCAAATTCAAATCCTTCAAGAAGACCAAGATACTTCTCAGGTTTCTAAGTATCAAGTTTTTTCTGAGTTTCTGATTGCAGAACTCAATATAAGAAATGAATTAATACCTAGAACTGGTCTTGGTAGACCTCCCAAAAACACTGTAATAATTGAACCTCAAGTAAAAACTGTTGAAACTCAAACTGCTTTTGTTCAACCTCTAAATCAGTCAATTGATTCTGCTCATATTGACAAAACTATATTGACTTCTTTTAATGTGGAGAAAGAGTTAGAAGGAGTTAAAATTCCAATTCCACTTTTAGGACTTTCTAAAAAACTAGGATATAAAATTCAAGTTTCAAAATGGATCCAAAACTCTAGTGTGGATGTTGAAGGGGATATTATTAATCTGCAAAATGAAAGACCCACCATAGCTTTTGGCCCTAGTTCTGATATGATCGATGAATGCAAACCACCTTTTTATGTGACTTTGAAAGTGCATGGCTCCCTGCTATACAACTGTATGCTAGATTGTGGTGCTTCACACAACTTAATTCCTAAAGTCATAATGGAAAAACTTAATCTGGATAGCACTCGAACCTATCACGACCTACATACCTTTGACTCTAGAACAGTTCAAATTTTAGGACTTATAAAAGATCTAGTGGTCACATTACATCAAATACCAGTTAAAAGTGTAGTATTTGACATAGTTGTCACTGATATTCCCCCCAAATTTGGAATGCTTTTATCAAGATCATGTTGTGCAAAATTCGGAGGGAGTCTTCAAATGGACATGTCTTTTGCCACTCTTCCTGTATATGGTTGAGAGAGCCTTAGGTTATATAGAGAATTCAGATTCCTAAATGATGTTTGAAAAGCTGATCAGCCTAGAAATCATCCCATTTATGCAGTTGATCAAGATTTTATCTGTTTCCAACTATCATCAGATACTTCACAAAATTCTCAACTCAAGATTGAGGATGTAATTGAAACCCCCAAATCAGTTCAAACTGAAATTTGGAAAGTATTATTTGATGGATCTTGCACCAAAGATGGAGTTGGAGCAGGAGTTGTTTTGATCCCACCTAATAAATAAAATATTACTCAATCATGCAAGTTATATTTTGAGGTCACAAATAACGTTGCTGAATATGAATCTTTTATCCTAGGATTACATATTGCTAAAAGTTTAAAGGTCCAAAATTTGAGTGTCTTCATTGATTCAAAACTTATAGTAAGACATGTTAGGAGTCTCTTTCAAATGAAGCATCCTAGACTCAGGTCTTACAGAAATGAGATTTGGGACACCATTGAAAATTCCTTTATTTCTTTCAATATTACTTTTATTCCTAGAGATGAAAACATACATGCTCATTGGCTGTTTTTGCTAGTTCTTTCAAGATTCCAAATCAATTTTAGATAAAATATCAAATACAATTCAAATATATGCCATCAATCCCAGAAAATTTTAAACATTGGCAAATATTTGAAGATAATGAACAATTAAAATAATTTCTTCAAGTCATTGACGAATTTTTTGTATTGAAAATTGAAGAGGATAACTCAGAAATTAATGAAGCTACTAAAGACAAGGAAAATTCAGATCTAAACTCAAAGGTCGTTGATCATGATATAATACAACTATAAAATAATTTTATCCCCAAAGGACTTGTTCCTTTAGAAAAATTGTTTGATCAAAATGATGTTCCCAAAAATCCGTTCTCTATTTTACTAGAAGATGACATAGAACACATTAATATTGGTACTGATGAGGAGGTTAAAAACATTAAACTTTGTGCATCTTTAACTCCTGAAATTAAATCTAAATATATCAAACTTCTTAATAATTACAAAGGTATTTTTTCCTCATCTTATGCTAATCTAAAAACATATGACACATCTTTAATTGAGCATAAAATTCCACTAAAACTAGAAGCAAAACCTTATCAGCAAAATTTAAGAAGGATGAACCCAATTCTTCTTCCCACCATAAAAAATAATTGAAGAAAATTTTAGATGCCCAAATAATTGTCCCATTAAGATACTGTAATTGGGTTACCAATTTAGTTCCTGTGAGAAAAAATAATGGTGAAACAAGACTCTATGTGGATTTTAGAAACCTTAATAAAGAATTCTTGAAAGATAATTATCCACTTCCAAATATGGATCAATTAATTCAAAGAGTGTCAAGTGTTAACAGAATCTCTATGCTGGATGGATTCTCTGGTTATAATCAAGTATTGGTGAATTCAGAAGACAGGGAGTAGACATCCTTTACCACACCTTGGGGTACATTCATGTACGCCAGGATGCCTTTTGGTCTATCAAACGTAGGAGAAATATTTCAGAGAGCCATGGACTTGGCCTTTGTTGGGAAGGTAAACAAATTTTTTGAAATTTATCTTGATGATTTAACTATTTTCTTTGAATCAGATCAGAAACATCTGAAGCACTTGATGAAGTTTTTTGACAGGTGCAGGAAGTTTGGAATATCTTTAAATCCAAGAAGTCATTGTTTGCCATTAAAGAGGGTAAATTACTAGGTCATATTATATCAAAATATGGAGTATTTATTGATCCCAAAAGGGTCTCTGTTATTCAATCATTATCATTACCTAGAAATAAGAAAGAGATACAATCCTTTTTAGGGAAAATTAACTTTTTGAGAATATTTATACCTAACTATGCAGAAATGGTTAAGGACATAAAAGATATGCTCAAAAAGAACCATGAAGTCAAATGGACCATTCCTACAAGATATTCATTTGACCAAATAAAGAAGGCCATTTCTGAAGCCCCAACCTTAGCCAGTCCAAACTACTCTGAACCTTTCAGCATATTCTCTTTTGCTTCTGAAACCACCCTTGTTGTTGTCCTTTTGAAAAAGAACGAAGATTATTAGGACCAACCCATAGAATTTTTAGCAAGGTAATGAGAGATGTAGAACTCAGATATGATATCATTAAAAAACAAGCCTATGCCTTAGTTCAAGCCCTGAGATATTTTAGAATGCATGTCCTCCATCCTACCATCATTACCTATGTGCCTAATAATGTTGTAAAAACTATCCTCACACAACTAGACACTGATGGGAGAATAGGAAGATGGATAACTCAAATCCTTGAGTTTGACCTTACCATTAAAACCACCAAATTTTTAAATGGACAGGGTTTAGCTAAATTGTTAGCTTAATCTAAATGTAAACTTTTGGGCATAAAATCTGTTTTTGAAGTTTCAGAGAAGCATCCACAAGAACCTTATTCAAATTGGGAAAGGGAGAATCCACAAGAACCTTCCTAAGGCGTACAAGGAAAGAATACACAAGAGCCTTCTCCTTTAGCTCAAACAGTCCCTGTTCACATTGATGAGAAGTTTGTATTATCAGATTGGTATGTAGATATTATTCATTTTCTGATCCATTTTGAATGTCCAGCTCAGTTTTCCAAAATCCAATGCAAAACACTCAAGTTGAAATCCATAAAATATTGTATCATCAATGCCAACTTACACTAGAAAGATCCTCTTAATATTCTACTACTTTGCTTGATAGAATCAGAGACTGAAGGAATCATTGATCAGTTTCGTGTAGGAATCTATGGAGGCCATTATGCTTGGAGAGCCACAACATAAAAAATACTTAGGGCAGGATTCTATTGGTCTACTCTGCTTTCACAAGTAGGGAAAAAGTTAGAGCTTGTGTTCCATGTCATATGTTTGCTGGTAAGCAAAAATTAGCATCCCTTCCACTAGTTCCAGTAGTTGTCTCAGCACCATTTCTTCAATGGGGATTAGACTTTATAGGAGAAATCCACCTAGCTTCAAGAAATCAACACAGATAAATCTTAACTACTACTGACTATTTCACTAAGTGGGTGGAAGGCATTCCTGTAAGAAATGCCATAGATTTAGTTGTAATTAAATTCATTGAAGAGAACATTTTATCTAGATTTGGTTGTCCACAACAAATAGTCATTGATAATACAACAACATTCAACAACATAAAGATGATTTAATTCTGCCATAAATATTAGATTCTATTGCATCATTCAACTCCCTATTATCCACAAGAAAATGGTCTTGCTAAATCATCTAACAAGAGTTTAGTAAAAGTAATCAAGAAAAATTTAGAAGACCACAAGGAAAATTGGGACTATCATCTCATTTATGCAGTTTGGGAAAATAGGATTTCTCCCAAAAGATCAACAGGTAAATCTCCATTTCAACTAGTTTATGGCAAATATTTTATTTTTACTACAAATTTAGCTTTCCCTGTGTTTAAGTTTCTATAATAATCTACTGATGAACCTGATGATTTATCTAGAAGAATAAATCAGATTATTGAATTGAATGAAAACAGAGAGGACATTCAATATAAACTGTGGAAATATCATAATAAGATGAAGAGTCTTTTTGATAGAAAGGCGGAGAAGGGGATTTAGTCTTAAGGTGGGATGCTATGAGAGAATATAAAGGCAAGCATGGAAAGTTTGATAATCTATGGTTTGGGCCACTCAGCATTGCAGAGGTAAAGGGAAACAACACATTTGTTCTACAGAATTTAGAAGGATAGTTTTCAAAACTGCCTGTCAATGGTAGATTTTTGAAACACTATATCTAGTACTGAAGGAGATCCTACATCATAATTGTACATTGTTAAACACACACATGGTGTGAGAGAAAGATAAACACACAATGAAGGATAAGCGTGCTGCTCTATTTTTTCCATTATACATGATGTGCATTTATAGTACAATGGTGTGATTCTTGGTTTCACATTCCAAGGTCACTTGGACTCCACTGTGACTTTTCGCATTCCACACCTACCCATGGATGATTAGGTGTTCCAAAATTCCCCCCCTTAATCTGAAGGGGTATGTGTGAGTCAAAGAAGAGAGTTGTAATACAAATCTGCAAAGTATACATGGTAGCACTTGGGCTGAATCAACTCTCTGAAATGTTGGCAAAAAGAGATGGTTTAAGGATGACCACCAACACTGGAACACAATACTTGTTGCAGTTCCCGGAACTCTTCCAAAACTGGGAAGAAGCTGAAAGCTTCTGCTAGAGGAATTTTCTCTCATAAAAAAGAGAGACCTTCAACCTAAAAGAAGAGAGGTCTACAACCTGTGATGGTTTAAGGATGACCAACAACACTGGAATGCTTGAAGCATTTCCTGGAACTCAACCAAAGCTGGTAAGAAGTTGAAGGCTTCTGCTAGAGGAAGTGTCCCTCATATATGAAAGGGAGACCTTCAACCTAAAATAAGGGAGGTCTACAACCTGTGATGGTTTAAGGCTATCCACCAACCAAAGATGATGGTTTAAGGTTGCCCACCAACCAAAGACATGCTCATGGGCATTCGTGTCTCTGGCTAAAACTCTGAATCTGGAATGATGAATTGTGGCTTAGGATCGCTTGAACTGTTGTGTCTCTAGCTACAACTCTGAACATGGAATGAGATATTGTGGCTCAGGCTCACTTGATCTGACGTCGAAGCTTGTAGATGACCACCATTTTCCCTCCTGTCAGGGACAAGGTGAGATGATGGAAAAAGCTCAACTGCAAGTTTTCTCAATATTCGTGAACATGTTCTGACATGTGACTTAAACATCTTCTTGGCTGCTGATTCCCATTGCTGACCATAGTGTTTGCATGGGTGAAGATCAAAACAATGATCTTTCATATGGCCAACTTGATCACAGTGTTGGAATTTTACAATCTGTTGTTGTTGTGGAAGAAGAACAGGATCTGGAACAGTTGTAGGTGAACTATCATACAAAAATCTAGCACTCTGAAATATGATGGGCTTGGTGTAGTCTGGAATATGAAAGGACACATCCTTGTCGTATCCAAGACCAGTTCGGTGCTTGTTGTGGACAAGCTCTTCCCACGGTCTGATGATGGGCTTGAGAAGTGCAGGTTGAACTGCTGCATCTGCATGTAAATCTGCGCTAGTACAAGGAACTGAATGGAAATCAACTGGAACTTTATGACTTGCTGCTGATGGGAGTCTTTCATAATGTTCTGAACAGAAACAGGTTCAGAATGGTGACTCTTTTGCTGAAGTTCATCTTGTTGGAACTGAGATTCCAACTGCAAAAACTCAATCTTTTCTTGTGCATCTTGCAAACAAATTTGAATGTTACAAAGAGCATTCTTGCTCATTTTTACCATATCATGAACATTTGAATGAATAAGGTTATTCAACAACTCTAATGCCTCATTGATTTTAGCCATTTTCAACAACTTAGGCTCAAAAAACAAAGGGTGTCAGCTTCAACCGAAAATGCACCCATTTACAATGTGATTCAAATTTCTTTCAAGAAATACAAATGACTCCAAATAACTTCCAACTATGGAATTATCAAAATACAAAATCTTTTCCTCAAATTATGGAGGACCTCAAGGTATAGACTTGACTGTCTAACCGGCAAGAAAAAATGACTTACATCAACAATTTTTCAACAACTCAAATACTGATTGCAACTATGAATGAAGAAGCAATACAATGTCAGTTCAATACAATATTTCTGCAAAATATTTTGTGAATGTGCAGCTAAAAACTACTGTGCAAGAGGCCTTTAAGGCAACTGATTTTTTCTTTCTTCAAAGTGCTGGTTTGCACCAATAACAACTCAACTCAACTCAACAAAAGGAGGAGATATTCACAAGCTTGGATGCTTGAACTTGATGTACTTCTGTAGAATTAATATCAAGAGAAACTCAAAAACTCAGAACCTTTGTGTGGTCAAACTATGAATGCCATTGCTATTTTGAAACTAATGACCAATTTACAACTTGTCTTCACATGTCAATCTCTTTCAGAGAAAGTCACCCTTCTATCCATGCCACAAATTATGCAATGCAAATTTCACTTTTCTCTTCTATGTTTGCTGTCCATTTACTCATATGCCATTTCCTTATTTTCTGTTGTTCATTTTCTCTCTCTCTCTGTTGTTTTTTCTTTTTTTTTTTGAAAAAAAAAGGGAAAACATAGGTGTTTACTGGGGGAGGTGATTTCTGGGGGAAGGTTAAACTGGGGAAGGTTTTATTTGTAAAAATAATTTTAAAAAAATCACTTACAAATAAAAAATTGGAGATAATTAATTAAAAAATGAAAGAGAATTAATTTAAAATGGGGATGGAATTGATTTGAAAATGGGAGGGAATTAATTAAAAAAAAGGGAAGGGAATTTGAAATAATAGAAGACTAAAGTTAAAATAAAAAAAAACACAAAAAGCAGTGGGAGAGGGGCTGAGAGGGAGCTAAGGGAGATGTGAGGGGGCAGGGGTATGCGCAGGGAGGGAGTTGGTGAGGGGTCGAGGGCGGAAATGGAAGGGGGTAGGGTGGGATGGGTAGTCAAGGAGTGAGGGGGAGGGATGGCTGTGGAGAAAGGGGGGCGGGGTGAGCGATGTGAGGTGGTATGGGGATAAGGGCCGAGGGAGGAGTGTGCGGAGTGGAGTGGGTGATGCGTGCAGCGAGGGGATGTATGTAGTGAGGGGAAGGGTTGGGCGGGGAGGGAAGGGCAGTAGAGGAGTAGGGAGGGTGTGGGGACTTGGAGAGGGGGACGAATATGCTGTGGGTGAGAAGGGAGGGGGCCTTGGTGGTCGCGGGTGAGAGGGTAGAAGCATAGGGAGGGAGAAAGGCCGAATGGGCCGAGGGAAATAGCGGGCGAGGGGATCCGCGCAGGAGTTGTGGGGGGGCGCGAAGGGCCTGTAAATGAAACGGGGTAACGTAGGGGTTGTGGGTAGCAGGGTGCGGTAGTAGGGTAGTGGAGGGATAGCGTAATGGTTGGGTTGCAATGCAGAGTGTGGGAGGTGAGGGGTGCCAAGAGGCCTAGGAGAGGGGGGTCGGTCATGAGTGCAGAGGCCGAGGGTTAGTGTTCAGTAATTTTTTTTTGTTTTTTTTTGTTTTTTTTTTTGAATTTAACAACAGAGAATTTGAGACTTTAAAACAACAGAATTTTACAAGTATATAGCAAGGGTTGGAAGAATTGCAGAAATTCACAGATATATAGCAAAGCAGTAGAATTTTCTGAGGGAGTGGTGCTGAATATACAACAGAGAATTGCAGAGGGAAATTGCAGAATTTTTAGGAAATATAGCAGAATTTGCAAAATAATGTGCAGAAGTTGTAGAAAATTTTCCAATAAAAACTTAGAAATCTTTAATAAAAACTCCAGAATTATGCTTTAAACACTATTTTCCAGCAGCTCTCCAATGGAGAAATTAAAAGCATAAATTGCAGAATAATGTGTAGTGAGAAAACCTGCAGATTCCCAGTGCTGCTTTTCTTCAAAACCAATGCTGCTCTTCTTTAGAACCACTTTCCGAATGCTGCAAAAAAGACCAAAATTTTTGCAGATATGCACAGGCCATAAAGACAAATGGCTCACTCAAGGTTGAGCTAGTTATGAACTTATCAGCTCTGATACCATGTTAAACACACACATGGTGTGAGATAAAGATAAACACACAATGAAGGATAAGCATGCAACTCTATTTTTTCCATTATACATGATGTACATTTATAGTACAATGGTGTGACTCTTGGTTTCACATTCCAAGGTCACTTGGACTCCATTGTGACTTTTCGCATTCCACACCTATGCATGGAGGATTAGGTGTTCCAACATACATTATCCTTTTCTTTTACCATTTGAAGTCTGTTTGTTTTCTACAACAAATACTCCATAGCCCGAGGAAAAGGCACATGGAAATGCTTATTCTCTGCATCCCACGAGGGGAAGCGGTCCCCAACTTGAGCTGATGTTGTAACATTATTTGTTTTGATAAGTTAGCAAGGTATTTTGAAAAATAAAAATAAAATGCTAAGTTAGAACATGGATGAAAAATAAAAACTTAAAAAGTTTAGGAAAATTATATTTTATTACATCCATATTAAAATAAAATGTTGGAGTAGTTTTCTCTAAAGAAAGAAGGCAAAAGAAAAAAAGTGAGGAAAGAATGAAATAAAAATGTGTGAATGCTTTAGTGTTCAAAATGAAATAATGGCTGCATGTTTAAATGTGCCAGATACTCATAAAGATATTAAATTTTAATTTTTGATGTTAAGACCTTCAAAACGAGTTTGGATTTCATTTATTGAAAGTTAATATATATATAAGCGCTTTTGATTTTATTATAAAGTCGCTACGTGACAAAAGGTCAAATCAACTTGACATAAAGCGCCATTAGTTTTCAATGGTAGATCTGGATCCCACCTCAGATCTACGACAGAGATCCACTTCGCGACCCCCCTCGCCGACAATTTCTTGTTAACGTGAGGGTGGGGAGTCCAAAGTCTAGTATTCATGGCCGCCCAAATTTTTAACGTGGCAGCACCAAATCACTTCGCACCCCCTCTGCCTAAAACAGGAAATTGGGAGGTACCCCCCCAAAATCCACCTTTGTTTCTCATCGCCCGAAGACCATTATCCTGCGCCCCATGATTGTTTCCTCCCACGTTCTCAGCCAACGGACCTCCCTTCCCGCGCTATACCCGTTGGTCCACTATCCAATCACATCCCTCCATGTCACTTTGTGAGATCCCTATATTACTATTTTAATCCCTTATTGTTATTAGTATATCCCCCTTATTATTATTGTTGTACCCCTGTAACCCCAATATTGTTATTATTGTGCCCTTACATTATTATTGTTAGGTCAGCTAGGATTATATTGTGGTCCCATGGACTCCTATATATATAAGGAGGTTTTGGTTATTTGTAGCATCCAAGAATTGTTCATTTATGTAATGTATTGGAGGTTTCCCCCTCGATGTGGCTGATTTCTAAGGCATCGATCTCTATTTTCTTCTATTTTTGGAGTTGGTTTCACAACATTTGGTATTAGAGCTTTAGATTCTAGGGTTTTGCTACTCCAAACAGGTCATCGTGGAATTTTCGCTATAACCTTTTTTATACGAAGGTTAAGAAGATTAAATGTTTATAGCATGAAGCAAAAATCCCGAGAAACATCATCGCAAAATTTCAGAGCTTGGTTCGCAATATTTTCAGAGATATGATCTATGGAAGTTAGGTCTTTTTGCAGGCTCCTGAATTTAACCTAAATAGATCATTGCAGAATTTTTGCTCTAACCTTTTTTCTACGAGGGTTTAGAAGCTGAAATTTTCATAGAGCGAAGCTGAAATCCTGAGGAACATCGTGGAACAATTTCAGAGATTTATTTGCATTATTTTTAGAGGTAGGATCTGTGGAAGTTAGGGTTTTTTCAGGCTCCTGAATTTCATCTCAAAGAGGTGACCGTGGGAAAATATACAAACTCTCTCTCTAAGCATCAGATTGGAATTATCTAAAGAGTGGCCACAAGTACATGTAATTTAGTTTCCTGTCTATCAATTTCAGAGCCGAAGGAGGAAACAGTGACACGTGGCAAGTCGTACAAGTTCGCTCTACTGAACTAGTCCATAATTAGGTCATTGTGGGAGATTTGACATAAATGTGCCTTGAAGAATCTAAATCAGGTCAGACCTATGGCATTCAAAAGAGGATTGAGAGTGCTACCTCAGGGCCAAATTTCAGATATTGAAGGTCTGAAATCACAGACATAATTCAGTTTCAATATCGAGCTCCTCAAAAGTCTTTGTTTTTCTGAATTGCATAAGTCTTGTGTAAAAAATCAGTTTGAAGTGATTCCAAGGGCTTATTGAGCATATATTTCAGTATTGGGTTCTAAAATTCCTCATAAAAATAATTCAACACCCATTAAGCTCTCATAATACGCTACTATGACTCATGAAGATGAAGAATTGCAACATGATCTATCAAAATTACAAGAGCAAGTGCACCAAATTTCGCTCTTGCAGAGAGCAACAAAAAATGAAACGAAAGTTTTGAAGAAAGGCATGGAAGAGAAGATGGATGGTTTGAATAATAATATGGATGGTTTGAAGAAAGGCATAGAAGCTAAGATGGATGGCGTGGAAGTTAAGATGGAGGACATGGAAGAAAAAATGAAAGACAACATGGAAAACATGAAGAATGATCTAAAAGCAGACATGGAAGGTTTGACAAAGTTGATACAAGAAATGATTCCTAATGGAGAAAATATAGTAGAAGAAACTCATGATGAGAACAAAATAGATGTTAATCATGATTTCATAAACTCTAATGTTGGATGGAAGAACCACCAGATTCCAAAGATGGATATGAGGAAGTTTGATGACAAGGATCCTGTAACATGAATACTACAGATGGAGTAGTATTTTGATCTCAATAATGTGAAAAACACACAAAAGGTATGCATTGAAACTTTACATTTAGAATAGAATACATTTTTATGGTATCAATGGCTTTGATCCCGTAAAAAAAATTTCACTTGGTCAATTTTTAAAGAGGAAATTATAGCACAATATGAGGATACAAAGAGAAACACCTCCTTTAGCCAATTGATAAATCTCAAACAAAAGGGTTCAGGGGCGGAGCACATTGAGGAATTCCAAAAATTGAATATAAGGGTCACAGATATTCCAAAGGAACACAGGATTGATGTCTTCATAGGGACTTTAAAGGATAACATCCAACTTAAAGTTTGTGTTTGGGAACCTGATTCACTGGAAAAGGCATTTAGGTTGGCACGAAAAATTGAATGTAAAATTATGGCGACAAGGAAGCCTAACACTCACATCTATAAATATGTAAGTGTTGCTACTCCTAGACTTCCACAACCTATAAGGTTGACACCACAAAAATTGGAAGAAAAAAGAGCAAAAGGGCTTTGCTACAGTTGTGATAGCAAATGCACTAAAGGTCATAAGTGTGCTGAAAATAAATTATTTTACATAGATTGTGAAGAGGAAGAAGAAAATGAACAAGAATCTTCAAAATAAGAGGATATACACCAGGAACCAATCCTAGAAGAGGAAGAAATGAGTCTGACCATATCGTGTAATGCATTGGCAGGAATTACCACTCCTCAAACTCTTAAGATAGAAGGACATATCAAGAAGAAAAAGGTAATAGTGTTGATTGATTCGGAGTACCCATAATTATTTTATTCATTGTAAGGTAGCCAAGGAATTGAATTGTTTCCTATACCCAGCACCAGAATTTCAAGTGATGGTTGCAAATGGAGGAACTATAAATTTCTCTGGAAAATTCCATAATATCAAGCTAACCATGTGGGAATATGTATTGAATATTCCAATGCTTTCCATTCCCATGGGAGGTGTTGATGTTGTACTAGGAGTACAATGGTTACAATATTTGGGGACGGTAGCTTTTAATTTTCAAGAACTTTTCTTGAATTTTTTTTTAGAAGGAAAGGAAGTCGAATTACAAGGTATCATAGGGAAGCTGGGAAATATAATAAGCTCTAATGTCATGAAAAATCTTCTAAAGAAAGAACAACGAGGTGTAATTGCACAATTATGCTCACTAGAAGTTCCAACATCAAAATCATCTATCCCTGCAGATCTCCAACAAGTCTTGGACAATCATTCCAAGGTGTTTGAAAATCCCAAAGGACTCCCACCTATTTTTGATCATGATCATGCTATTCATTTGATTACAGGAAGTGTTCCTCCAAACATCAGGCCTTATAGATATCCTTACGTCCAAAAGAGCGAAATTGAACGTATGATTACAGAAATGTTAGAGGTGGGTATAATTCAACCTAGTCAAAGTTCTTTCTCTGCTCCAGTAGTATTGGTGCACAAGAAGGATGGATCATGGCACATATGTTTTGATTATAGGGAGCTCAATAATATCACTATTAAAGATAAATTTCTCATTCGTGTGATTGATTAATTATTGGATGAATTACATGGAGAAATTTATTTTACCAAGTTGGATCTTCGTTCGGGATATCATCAAATTAGAATGAAGACTGGATATATTCTGAAAACAACGTTTCGAACTCATGAGGGTCATTATGAATTTTGGTCATGCCTTTTGGCCTTACCAATGCACCTTCTACATTTCAAGGGTTGATGAATTCCAATTTCAACCCTTCCTTAGAAGATTTGTGTTAGTATTTTTTGATGATATACTAATCTATAGCAAGTCTTGGAAGGATCATGTTCAACATGTTGACAGGGTGCTCAAACTATTGGAGGAGAAACAATTATATGCAAAAGCATCCAAGTATTTTCTTTGGAGTACAAGAGGTGGAATATGCAGGTCATATTGTATCTCACGAGGGTGTTAAGGTAGACCCTAACAAAATTAAAGCCATTAAGGAATGGAAAGTCTCCACAACCATAAGTAGTTGCGAGAATTTCTCGGTTTAACAGGATATTATCGCAAGTTTGTTAAGAATTATAGGAGAATAGCAGCACCTCTAACAACATTATTGAATAAAGATGCATTTTCACGGACTCCTAAAGCAATTAAGGCCTTTGAACATATTAAATAGGAAATGTGCCTAGCACCAGTCTTAGCTATGCCAGATTTCACAAAAAAAATTATTGTGGAATGTGATGCCTCGGGAACTAGAATTGGTGTTTTTTTAATGCAAGAAGGAAGACCCATTGATTTTGAAAGTTTCCCAATCGAAGGAAAGTATTTACAAAAATCTATTTATGAGAAGTAAATGTTAGCAATAATACATGCACTAAAGAAATGGTGACCTTACGTAATGGGAAGACACTTCAAGGTAAAAAATGATCATGATAGTCTTAAACACTTTTTGGAACAAATACTATCTTGAAGCGGCAAAAATGGGTCACAAAGATGTTAGGTTATGACTTTGAAATAATCTACAAAAAGGGAAGCTAAATGTTGTTAGATGCACTCTCGAAGAATGAAGAGGTGGAAGGTAGAAGCGAACAAAGTTCCTTCTCAAGTTAAATGCTCCAAAAGACTTGGAATACAAAGATATCCATGAGGATACAAATATTATATTATAAAAGATATGAGATAGATAGATAGATGATTGAATGTTACAAGTGAGGCCTGCTTGTATACCTACGCAGGTGCCTCTTCATGAAAGGTCATGTCTTATTAGACATGACCTTTTAGCCTAGCCTAATTACTAATTAACTAATTTATCATTTATTTACATTATTTATTCATTACATTGCCTTCCCCTCAAAAAGATTTGTCCTCAAAGCTTGTCGATGAAAGGCCTCGATTTCTTTTCCTGCTACGAACATCTTCTTGTCTTAGGGCAGTCATCCCTGTTGATACAAGTTGATATGATCCTCTAAGTGATAAACAAAACTATCTCACTGAGAACGGATCAGACCAACCTAAATCAATCTTCTATGGAATCTTATGATGACTGGAAACTGGTGATGATTCATTAGTATTCTTCAAACTATCAGCTTGTTTCTATTCTGAATACATAGCTCGGTTGAGTTGTCTGCTCCCGTGATTTGGATGTCGATAGGGAAATTTTTTGGTTTGACTTTGATTTTCTTTTGGCGACGATGTTATTGAGTAGGTTACAAAACCTTCATTTAGAATGCTCCTCGTCTAAACTGCAACATCAAAGTTTGTATCATTTGCAACTTTCCTGTCTTCTTCTTGAGTAGTGACATTTACTGGGAGTTGTGACCTTTACTGAATCAATGTTCATTTTTCGACAAGTTGTTGCACCTTGTTTTCTAATGACTTCTTGTCTTTCTTCAACTTCTTAATTTTCTTTAGTAATTTGTCGTTGTGGTCCTTGAGGCGAGCAACTTTTTCATTCTTGTTAGTTGTGATTTTGTCAATTTCCTTTTGCATATTTTGGATCGCATTTTTACTTTATTGAAGAATTACTTTTGAGATTTCTTGTGTGTCTTTAGGTGTCACTGAATTTGGCTTCAAGTTAACGTCATGTAACATTATTTTCTTCTTTTTGTAGGAGAACGTTAAAAACTTCTTTTTCATATTTAAGATAAATGACCCTAGGGTTTCTATTCATGGTGAACCCAACACAACATCACTATCGTTATAAAATAAGGATTTCACGGTAAATTGAGAGATAAAAGTATAATCCCCAATACTTAGTTGTAGATTATTTATGTCGTATTGTTTGTCACTTGTGTCACAAAATCTTGTTTCAATTATATTCGATTCAGGAATTACTAATTGGTTAGCACATTGTGGACTAACATAATTACTCCCTTCAGTAGGACTGATAGAGAATTTAATATCTCTTCCTGCCAGTGATCCTTTAATTTTAAACAGTGTATCAACACTTTTACTAAACGTTTTAGGAAACCTTACATTACTGGTCTCCATTTTTTCTTCTTTCATTATTTTTGAATTCCTCCAAAAATTAACTCTCTTTGTGTTCGTTGATGCACTAAGTTTTTAAAGGTAACTCCTTGAATTTCCTCCTTTAAAATGTACTTTTATACTTGAAATCTCTTTTAAAAGAGATCAAATTCTTTTATATATGTATATATTCCTTTTTAAAATAAAATATTTAGAATATAATGATTTATCTCCTTTTCCACTTTTCCAATACTTAAACCTTTAATAACCTCCTTTTCCTTTTATATACCTTCAGATTTAATAATGATTCCTTAATATTTTAAGAAATCCTTAATAATATTTTTTCTTTCATTTTTTTGAAAATTACTTCCTTTATATAACCTTAAATATAGTCTTCCTTCAGTGATGAGTTCTTTGACTAAGTAAATTCTAGTTTTACTTATTTATTTTTATTTATAATTTTTTTTTTAACAATTGATTTTTTTAACTCTTTTTTTTTTTTTGAAAAGTTATAGCCCTAGTGAAACATGGCTATTCACCTATATTCACCTATAAAATATATGTCCACTTATGTGTATTGACTTGGTTAATTTTCTCCATGTAAAAGTAAACTTACCATTCACATAGAGATTTTTTATTCCTTTTGTTCTTATTTTACCTTGCAAATACCATGGGCAATTACCATGGGCTTCCAAAACGATGAGCTTGTAACCACTTAAAGAATAATCAACATAACCTTACCTACTCTTCCTTCTTTCTTTCTCATTTTTATTTTTAAATTGTCTTGGTATGTACGTATATGTACTTCTTTATATATATCTCTTTTTTCTTTTAATTTTTTGTTTTTTTTTACTTTTTTATATTTTCTTTTTTTTTTAGTATATATATATATATATATATATATATATATATATATATATATATATATATATATATATATATATTGCTTTTATTTCTTCTTTTTTTCAAAAAAATCCATTTTTCTTCAAATTTTAATTTTGGCCAAAGGCCTACTAGTGAAAATGGAAAAACTCAAGGCTTGGTAGCAAAACGCTTGAGGGCAACAATGTTGAAAAATTTTTGATGGAAAAGGCACAGATGAGGGCATGGCTACGCTTGGAGCGATGAGCAGCCAGTCGAACTCCTTTGATACCAAATGAAGCGAACAAAGTTCCTGCTTAAGTTAAATACTCTAGAACACTTGGAATACAAAGATATCCATGACGATACAAATACTATATTATAAAAGATATGAGATTGAGATAGATGATTGAATGTTACAAGTGAGGCATGCTTATATACCTACACAGGTGCCTCTTCACGAAAGGATATCACACATGACCTTTCAGCCTAATTACTAATTAACTAATTTATCATTTATTTACATTATTTATTCATGGCCTGCTTATGTTAGAAATACTACATGCACTAAAGAAATGGATAACTTACCTAATGGGAAGACACTTCAAGGTAAAAAATAATCATGATAGTCTTAAACATTTTTTGGAACAAAGACTATCTTCAGAAGAGTAGAAAAAATGGATCACAAAGATGTTGGGTTACGACTTTGGAATAATCTAAAACAAAGAGAAGCTACATGTTGTTGCAGATGCACTCTCAAGAAAGAATGAAGAGGTGGAAGCATTGCTTTGTTCCATTTCTATTATCCAACCAGATTGGATAACCGAAGCAAGAGATGAATGGAAGAAGGACAAAGAAGTGTGGACACTCATTCAAAATTTGCAGCAAGATCCTAGTACATCTAATACATTTAGTTGGAAAAATGATTCCTTATGGTACAAAGATCGCTTGTATCTTTGTAAGAATTCCCAACAAAAATAAAATATTCTTTTGGAATTGCACACTTCTCCTTTAGGAGGACACTCAGGATTTTTGAAAACTTACCACAGGGTGAAGAAATATTTTTTTTGGGATGGCCTTAAATACGATATTCAAAATTTTGTGGCGGAATGTTTGGTTTTCAAGGAGAATAAAGTTGAGACAATTAAGACCCCGGGTCTTCTACAACCTTTATCCATTCCAAGTCAACGTTGGGAGTATATTTCGATGGATTTTATCACAGGTTTACCTAAGTCCGAAGGAAAGAGTGTCATCATGGTGGTAGTTGATAGAATTACCAATTATGTACACTTTGTGCATTATCTCATCCATTTAAAGCAAGTATAGTTGCTACTACATTTATGGAAACAATTCAAAAGCTACATGGAAACCCAAGGGTTATTGTGAGCGACAGAGATCCCATTTTTACTGGAAATTTTTGGACAGAGTTATTTTCTTGTTTAGTTACTCAATTAGCTCATAGCTCATCTTATCATCCTCAATCTGATGGTCAAACTGAGATAGTAAATAAATGTTTGGAAGGATATCTTCGTTGTTTTTATCTGATAAACAAACACAATGGGTCAAGTGGTTACCTCTCGCTGAATGGGGGTATAACACTTCCTTTCATACTGCAGCAAAAATGACCCCATTTTTGGCACTTTATGGATATCATCCACCATCCATCACATCAATTTTGAGAGAAAATTCGAAGGTTCAAGCAGTGGAAGATCACATCGAGCATCAACAAGAAGTTCTCCAACTCTTAAAGGACAACTTGAATTTGGCACAAAATCAAATGAAACAACAGGCAGATCAACATCGCAATGAGAGAAGTTTTGATGTAGGAGACTGGGTATTTTTACGGCTACAACCATACAAACAAATTTTCCTCAAGCAAGCTAAGAAGGATAATAAATTATCGCCAAATTACTATGGTCCTTACAAGGTGTTGCAAAAGATTGGTACTATGGCATACAAATTGGAGCTTCCTGCTTCTTCACGAGTGCATCCAATTTTCCATGTTTCATGTTTAAAGAAGGTTATAGGTGAAAATCTTCCAGTTCAAACAATATTGCTAGAACTTGATGAGGAAGGAAAAATCATATTGGAACCTGAAGCGGTCACAGAAACAAGAACTCGACAACTAAGAAATCGATCAATTTCAGAGTATCTCATCAAGTGGGAGAACTTACTCACTAAAGATTCTACATGGGAGGATGAGAATTTTATACAGAAGCACCCAGAGCTACTCAAGCATTGAGGACAACACTTTTTTGAAGGAGAGGGGAATTTTAGGTCCCTATATTACTATTTTAGTCCCTTAGTGTTATTAATATAGCCCCCTTATTATTATTGTTGTACCCTTGTAACCCCAATATTGTTATTATTGTGCCCTTACATTATTATTGTTAGGTCATCTAGGAATATATTATGGCCCCATGGACTCCTATATATAGAAGGAGGTTTTTGTCATTTGTATCATCCAAGAATTTTTCAGTTATGTAATGTATTGGAGGTTTCCCCCTCGAAGTGGCTGATTTCTCAAGGAGAGTACCCTCAAACACTCCATTTATGCCTGCCCTGTTGGCTTCTCAACCCACTCCTGGACAGTTAATCATCCCATTATCCATTAATCCTCCTCATACTCGTTAAAATCCTACGGTCATATCCAAGACCATTAGTCACAGACTGTTAAACCTGAAACACACTTTATAAAATCACAGGTAGCCTCCCTTTCTTTACTTTACTTTCTCATTCAATTTGCTCTTAACCTTACATTATATTACATGGAAATTTTTCATTTCTTCGAACACTCTCCCCATTTATGAATCCCTGTCATCGTTTATGTAACCTAATCTTCAAATTATTGTCGTAGTCGATACCCTGTCAAACATGGCACCCAAGGCCAAAAGCAAGAAACAAACGACTCCTAAGGGTAAAGCCAAAAAATAGGTAACATAGGAAGTGCAGGTTGTCAATCCAGTCATTGAAGTCATTCCCGAGGTCTCCAAACTCATTGCGGAAGACATCGCTTCTGCAACGCCACAACTTAACCTCAAGCTCATACCCCTAGCCAATGCCTATTTCAAAATCACAGGTTGTCACTGTGAATTCGACTTCTATGAGCTACATTTGTGGCTAAAACAAAAGAACATAGATAACTAGGATCTTATCAGGTTCTGGGAATATATGTTTCCTTTGTTTTCATTCCCTCAAACCCATCCATTTCCTGATCTAATTGACTGGTGTCAAAAATAATATGACCCTATAACTAGGTCAATGGTGGCTTAGAATGGAAGCATTTTGATCACTATATCCCCTGAAATCATAAAATAGATGCTTCTCATCCCTTCATTTCATTCCTTATCCCATTTCTCACCTGTTTCTCTCATGGACCTTTATCATAAATTATCCTTCCCTCAGAGAGCTTAGATATTTGACATTTTCCTACCTAAGAATGCAGAGTTACCAAAACAGAATCCCCCATATGCATCCTCCATCTTTCTTATAGCTTCCAAGAACTGCATCTCCCTTCTTTCTTACCTGTTAGGATACCTAAACGATGAAATTGTTCATGAAACCATCTTGGGGTTCTTATCTATTTTCAGTCAAGATAAATTACCATTGTTTATGTATAATTACAACCAAATATTGGCCGAAATTATACATGAAAAATTAATGAACTTCACCACACAAGGAGTGTTTAATTATTCTTCTATGATTATTCATATGATTTTGTTTCAGTAAGCTTAAAAGTTGCCTATCAACTTCAAAAAAGAGGATTCACAGGGAGTGAATCAATCAGTGATTCACTAGACA
This sequence comes from Pinus albicaulis, assembly GCA_034641835.2. Taxonomy (NCBI): domain Eukaryota; kingdom Viridiplantae; phylum Streptophyta; class Pinopsida; order Pinales; family Pinaceae; genus Pinus; species Pinus albicaulis. The sequence goes on along the minus strand of CM076570.1, from coordinate 133,307,291 downwards.
GAATTGGTTAGAGCTTCATCAACAAACACTTTTTTTTTAGAGTTCATAGACTCATTTATTTACCCAGTAAGGCAGCTCCTTACAAGTCAATCAGAGCCTAGAATTGGAGAAGACATTAAAAGGAACCTACACGTCAATGAACAATCAAAGACAGGTGATTGGTACTTGTAAAAAAATTGTACAAAAATCAGGGTATATGGCTGCGAACTCTCACCATACAAACTTCCAAGATATCTACCTATGAGATTTTTCTCCTTAGAGTACATAAGACAAATGTTAAACATGGATGAGCTACATTTTTTCTCAGGAAAGAGAAAAGCTCAGTTTAAACTCAAGGCCAACATTGGATCCTTCATCTGCAATACTAGAGCAGCTGGTGCTGAAGTAAATGCATTGTTAAAGAAGATGGGTTTTCAATGAAGTTTTACTTGGTCATATGACCCCCATGGCATTAATTCTGCTCTAAGAGTTGAACTCAAGACAACTTTTTAGACTCATACTTCCAAAGCAGAAATATAGAAATACATGAACCAAGATGAATGGGTGGAAGGTACTCTCCAAGAGGCAGATGACCAAGTCATTTCAACTTCAAATGTATAGACACCAATACCTGACAGTAAGCAGCAGAAGAGAGTTAGAGAAGAGCCACCACATGCCAAGGAAATCATGAAAGAGTTTATCTTACAACACAAAAAGCTGAAGCTTATTTCCACTTTACTTTTAGAGGGGAAACAATTAGAGATCATAGATTTGGGAGATACTGAAGTATCCACATCCACCAGTGTTCCTAAGACTCCTCCATCATCATTAGCTGCAAGAGAACCACTGGAAATTATCCAGCATTCAGATGCCAACTCTTTTGAGGAGCAAAATATTTTCTCCAGATTCCTAGACATCAAGCACAAGAATGAAGCATTGAAGTCCGATGTTTACAGTCAATTCTGGAAACATACATCTACATCACAGCACAAACTTCTCACTGCCTTTGACAATGAGAAAGGAAGGATGCATATGGCCTTTCTGTAGGCAATAATGCCATTTCCAAAGAATAATGTTGAGTACAAGAAGATTGTCTTCTCTTTTGATGCAAAGAAGATTCACCCAATTGACCAGATGGACATGCACAAGCAGTCAGGAGAAATGTTATTTTCAACAATGACCACAACAACCATGTCACTTTCCAAATTAAAAGCAGCGCTGTCAAATTTTCAATCTCAGTTGAAGATTGAAAAAATGTCTTCATTGGCTAAAGACAACAGGATGAAGTCATTGGAATACCTTGTAGTAAAAGTTGGGTATGACCCAAAAGACTGTAAGGAAGTTGAGGAAATCATTAAAAATAAGAATGCAGGCATCTTTGCTCTACGCAAGCAAATCAAGATACCCTCAACTAAAGACCCACATATTAAGGAGATTGTAGAAAATGAATGTAACAAGGAGATGTTGAAGTTGATTATTGATCAAAATCTGCAAATTAGAAATATGGAAGAACAAATTGAAGAATTACTACTGAAAGAGAAATCAACACTCCGAGTGAATGCAGTCCTTATTTCTTCTTCTTTTTGTAAAAAACTATGGCCAAGGGCCTCTGATGAACTCAGTAGCAGCGGAGAAACTCCAAAGGTTAGCAAAACGCTTCGACGGCACCAACGTTGACGAATTTTTGATGGCCAAGGACCTGGATTGAAGAGCGTGGCTTTGTGCAGTGTGAACGGCCAGAAGATCAAACTGCTCTGATACCAAATGAAGCGAACAAAGTTCCTTCTCAAACTAAATACTCCAGAAGACTTGGAATACAAAGATATCCATGAGGATACAAATATTTATGACATGTAGTATGATGAATGAGATATGAGATAGATGATTGCATGTTACAAATGAGGCAACATATACCTACAAGGGTGCCTCTTCATGAAAGGTCATGTATTATCGGACATGGCCTTTCAACCTAATTACTAATTAATAATTTAATCACTATTTATATTATTTTATTCATGGCATATGTAGCAATACTACATGCACTAAAGAAATAGTGACCTTACCTAATGGGAAGACACTTCAAGGTAAAAATTGATCATGATAGTCTTAAACACTTTTTGGAACAAAGACTATCTTCAGAAGAGCAGCAAAAATGGATCACAAAGATGTTGGGTTATGACTTTGAAATCATCTACAAAAAATGGAAGTTAAATGTTGTTGCAGATGCACTCTCAAGAAAGGATGAAGAGGTGGAAGAATTGATTTGTGTCATTTCTATTATCGAATGAGATTGGATAACCAAAGCAAGGGATGAATGGAAGAAGGATGAAGAAGTATGGAAACTCATTCAAAAGTTGTGGCAAGATCCTAGTACATCTAATACATTTAGTTGGAAAAATGATTCCAAATGGTACAAAGATCACTTATATCTCTACAAAAACTCCCAAATAGAACAAAATATTATTTTTGAATTGCGCAATTCTTGCTAAGTAGGACACTTAGGATTTTTAAAAACTTACCACAAGGTGAAGAAAGCATTTTTTTGGTATGGCCTTAAATCTGATATTCAAAATTTTCTAGCGGAATGTTTGGTTTGCCAGCAAATTAAAGTTGAGACAATTAATACCCCGGGTCTTCTAAGACCTTTATTCATTCCAAGTAAACGTTGGGAGGAGATTTCAAAGGATTTTATCACAAGTTTACCTAAGTCCAAAGGAAAGAGTGTCATCATGGTGGTAGTTGATAGAATTACCAAGTATGCACAATTTTGTGCATTATCTCATCCATTTAAAGCTAGTACAGTTGCTACTACATTTATGGACACAATTCAAAAGCTACATGGTAACCCAAAGATTATTGTGAGTGACAGAGATCCCATTTTTACTAGAAATGTTTGGACGAAGTTATTTTCTTGTTTGGGCACTCAAATAGCTCATAGTTAATCTTATCATCCTCAATCCGATGGTCAAACTGAGATAGTGAATAAATGTTTGGAAGGATATCTTCGTTGTTTTTTATCTCATAAAAAAACAAAATGGGTCAAATGGTTACCTCTTGCTGAATGGTGGTATAACACTTCCTTCCATACTACAGCAAAAATGACCCCATTTATGGCACTTTATGGATATCATCCACCGTCCGTAACATCATATTTAAGAGAAAATTCTAAGGTTCAAGAAGTGGAATATCATATCGAGCATCAACAATAAGTTCTCCAACTCTTAAAGGATAACCTAAATTTGGCACAAAATCGAATGAAACAAAAAGCAGATCAACATCGCAATGAGAGAAGTTTTGATGTAGGAGACTGGGTATTTTTATGGCTACAACCATACAAACAAATGTCCCTCAAGCAAGCTAAGAAGGTTAATAAATTATTTCCAAAGTAATATGGTTGTTACAAGGTGTTGCAAAACATTGGTACTATGGCATACAAATTGGAGATTCCCCCTTCTTCACGAGTGCATCTAGTTTTCCATGTTTCATGTTTAAAGAAGGTTATAGGTGAAAATATTCCAGTTCAAACAATATTGATAGAACTTAATGAGGAAGGAAAAATCATATTGGAACCTAAAGCGGTCACTGAAACAAGAACTCAACAACTAAGAAATCGATCAATTTCAGAGTATCTCATCAAGTGGAAGAACTTACCCACTAAATATTCTACATGGGAGGATGAGAATTTTATACAGGAGCACCCAGAGCTACTCAAGCATTAAGGACAAATTTTTTTTGAAGGAGAGGGGCATGTTAGGTCCCTATACTACTATTTTAGTCCATTATTGTTATTAGTATAACCCCCTTATTATTATTTTTGTACCCCTGTAACCCCAATATTGTTATTATTTTGCCCTTGAATTATTATTTTTAGGTTGGCTAGGATATATTATGGCCCCATGGACTCTTATATATAGAAGGAGGTTTTTTTCATTTGTAGCATCCAAGAATTGTTCATTTATTTAATGTATTGGAGGTTTCCCCCTCGAAGTGGTTGATTTCTCAAGGAGAGTACCCTCAAACACTCCACTTATGCCTGTTAATCACCCCGTTGGCTACTCAACCCAATCCCAGACTTTTAATCATCCCATTATCCATTAATCCTCCTCATACCCATTAAAATCCTACAGTCATATCTAAGACCATTAGTCACAGACTTTTAAACCTAAAATGCACTTTATAAAATCGCATGCAGCCTCCCTTTCTTTACTTTACTTTCTTGTTCAAATTGCTCTTAACCTCGCATCGTATTCCATGGAAATTTTTCATTTCTCTGAACACTCTCCCCATTTATGAACCCCTGTCATCGTTTATGTAACCTGATCTTCAAATTCTTGTCCTAATCGATACCCTGTAAAACATGGCACTCAAGGCCAAAAGAAAGAAACTAACGACGCCTAAGGGTAAAGCCAAAAAATAGGTAACAGAGGAAGTGCAGGTTTTCAATCCATTCGCTGAAGTCATTCCTGAGGTTTCCAAACTCGTTGCAGAAGACATCGCTACTACAACGCCACAACTTAACCTCGACCTCATACCCCTAGCCAACGCCTATTTCAAAATCACAAATTTTCACTGTGAATTCGACTTCTATGAGCTACATTTGTGGCTAAAACAAAAGAGCATAGATAAGTAGGATCCTATCAGGTTCTAGGAATATATGTTGCCTTTGTTTTCATTCCCTCAAACCCATCCATTTCCTGATCTAATTGACTGGTGTCAAAAACAATATGACCCTATAACCAGGTCAGAACCAGGTCAGTGGTGGCTTAGAATGGAAACATTTTGATCACCATTTCCCCTAAAAACATAAACCAGATGCTTCTCATCCCTTCATTTCATTCCTTATCCCATTTCTCACCTAGTGCTCTCATGGACCTTTATCATAAATTATATTTCCCTTAGAGAGCTCAAATATTTGACATTTCCTACCTAAGAATGCAGAGTTACCAAAACAAAATCCCCCATATGCATCCTCCATATTTCTTATAGATTCCAAGAACTACATCTCCCTTCTTTCTTACCTGTTAGGAAACCTAAATGATGAAACTGTTCATGAAACCATCATGTTGGGGTTATTATCTTTTTCAGTCAAGATAAATCACCATTGTTTATGTATAATTACAACCAATTCTTGGCTGAAATTATACATGAACAATTAATGAGCTTCACCACACAAGGATTGTTTAATTATTCTTCTATGATTATTCATATGATTTAGTTTCAGCAAGCATAATTTTCCTATCAACTTCAAAAAACAGGATTCACAGGGAGTGAATCAATGAGTGATTCACTGGATATAATTGGTCAAAGCATCATCAACAACCACTTCCTTTTCAGAATTGATAGAATCATTTATTCACCCAGTAAGGCAGCTCTTTACAAGTCAATCAAAGCCTGGAATTGGAGAAGACATTAAAATGATTCTGCACCTCAGTGAGAAAGCAAAGACAAGTGATTGGCACCTTTATAAAAATTACACAGAGATCAGGGTATATGGTTGCAAACTCTCATCCTAAAAGCTTCCAAGATATGTACCTATGAGATTTTTCTACTTGGAGTACATAAGACAAATTTTAAACATGGATGAGCTAAATTTTGTCAAAGGAAAGAGAAAATACTAGTTTAAACTCAAGGCCAACATTGGATCCTTCATCTGCAATACTAGAGTAGCTGGTGTTGAAGCAGATGCAATGTTAAAGAAGATGGGTTTTCAACCAAGTTTTACTTGGTCATATAACCCCCATGGAATTATTTCTTCTTTGAGAGTTGAACTCAAGTAAACTTCTTACACTCATGCCTCCAGAGAAGAAATAGAAAAATACATGAACCAAGATGAATGGGTGGAAGGTACTCTTCAGGAGGAATATGACCAAGTCATTTCAACTTCAAATGTCAATACATGAGTGCCTGACAGTAAGCAGCATAAGAGAGTTATAGAATAGCCTCCACATGCCAAGGAGAATATGAAAGAGTTTATCTTGCAGCACAAAAATCCAAAGCTCACTTCCACCTTGCTTTCAGAGGAGAAACAACTAGAGATCATAGATTTGGGAGATACTGAAGTCTCCACATCCACCACTGTTCCTCAAACTCCTCCATCATCATCACTTGCAAGATAACCACTGGAAATTATCCAGCATTTAGATGCCAACTCTTCTGAAGAGAAAAATATTTTCTCTAGATTCCTAGATATCAAGCACAAGAATGAAGCATTGAAGTATGATGTTTATCGTCAATTCTGGAAAAAAGCATCTACATCACATCACAAAATTCTGACTACCTTTGAAAGTGAGAAAGGAAGGATGCAGATGGCCTTTTTGCAGGCAACAATGCCATTTCCAAAGACTCATGATGAGTACAAGAAGATTGTCTTCTCTCTGGATGCAAAGAAGATTCACCCAATTGACCAGATGGACATGCACAGGCAGTCAGGAGAGATGTTATTTTAAACAATGACCACAACAACCATGTCTCTTTCCAGGTAGGAATCAGCACTGTCAAATAACCAATCTTTGTTGAAGATTGCAAAATTGTCTTCATTGGCTAAAGACAATGAAAAGAAGTCAATGGAAGATCTTGTAGTAAAATTTGGATATGACCTAAAAGACTGCAACGCAGTTGAGTAAATCATTAAAAATAATAAGTCAGACATCTCTTCTCTGTGCAAACAACTCAAGCTACCTTCAACTAAAGTCCCACAGAGTAAGGATATTGTCGAAAATGAATGTAACAAGGAGGAAATACTGAAGTTGATCATTGATCAAAATCTGCAAATTAGAAAGATGGAAGAAAAAATTGAAGAACTAGTACTGAAAGAGAAATCATCACTCCAGGTGAATACTGATCCTAATTTAGAAACTCAAACATCTTTTGCAGGTACAGAACTTTCAGCAACTTTGACTAAAATTGATGCAATGAAATTGGCACAAGATTTGGCCATTCAGAAACAGGCACATAAAAAGTTACATCAGAAGTTTTAAATTCTTGAGTCTCAGAAAATAAAAAATGATACTTTATTAGTAGAAGAAATACAAAAGACTCATCAGTTATCACTTAAGATCAAATAACTAGAAATTGAATCTCTAATGATAGCAACTCTGGGTGAAGCTAAGCAGAGCATCTGGGAAGACATCAACAGGTCTATCACTAAAGTATGGCCATCCATACAGATAATCTTCGAACAACAGGAGCTCATCACCAAATTCAAAACAACAATTCAAGAGAAAAAATATGAACTCAAGAAGAAACCAAGTGAATCCACTGACATGATCAAGGTTCTAAATTCAAAGAATAGAGAGGAGTTGGAAGCAATCAACATTTTGGATAGAACTGCAACCATTTTGGAGATAAAGAAATATTTGCAGAAAAGGAACTTAATCAATCAATTACAGACCAAATGTGAAGCTTTGCATATTGTTGTTCAAAGGTTTCATACTAAATTTAATGTTTTAAATCATAAATGACTTCCAAGCTTCATAGGATTAGATGATAAATTGATTAAGTTATAATATTATTGCACAAAGTTATATAAAATTGTAATAGACAAGTCAAAATTTGCAGGTATCAAAGGTCAGATTACAGGGAAATATTTCCTTGAAGCTCTGCAGTTTGATTTGATCATTCAACATGAAATAAAACACTTATTCATTCAAAGACCAACTTTTCACAGATATACTGAAGTAGATCAAATTTTCAGGAAAATGATGAGTGCAGAAATCCTGATTCAAGATCAATGGGATAAGTTTTTTGAGACAATCGAGTAAAAGAATGAATTTTACAGCATGTCAGCACAACACATTACATTTTTGAGGGTCCAGTCAGCAAAAACTTCCATCAAAAGGGGCCAAGTTATCAACAACTTCCAAGAAAACAAAGACAGTCCATCTATCTGTCTCCTTCTTTTATTCTTCTTTATCCTAATATTGTAAATCATTTAAGATAATTATAAGTTTTGTGAACTAGTATAAATAACTCTCATTTCGAGTTATTAAATGTTGCACCCTTGGATGAGAAAATTTTTTCAAGAAAAAATTGTAAAAGTATTTTATATCATCAATAATACAAGAAGGATCCTGAATTTGTCTCATACAACTCAATTTTCTGTGTGAGTTTTTCAATTTTTCATACATTTTGTTTCTTCATATATTTAATTGTTATCATAGATAACTAGGTGAGGTTGACTGTGTTCCAGCAACCTTATAATTCCTCCTGAAGCTATTATCAATATAAAGAATGATTTACTTAACAATTTTTTGATGTAAGTCCCTTTCATTTATAAATTTTCAGCATCTTGATAATGTTAGATATATTTTGTTGAGATTTTAGACATTGTTTAAAGATTTTCAAGCTTATGATTTAATGAATAATTCAATCTGAATATTTAATAATAATATATTCTTACATAATTCCACTTAATCAATTTAAAAAATCTTAATCACTATGTGAGATAAACAAGCAACCCTTACATATATTTACTAATATTACCTGCAAGATCTAATCAATAATTGTTTTCTTAAAAGTTATCTTATACATTAGTCCTCCAAAATTACAAAACACAAACAAAATATTATAGATGATTTGGCATGATTATTGACCACAATCATCTCAAAGGACAACACATCCAATATACCATTCCTATGCTTCCTGATATAAAGCCAGTTCAACAGAATTTTAGAAAAAATCCACCTAAACCTTGAAACACATATCAAGGCCGAACTGAATAAATTTCTTGAAGATAAAATCATTTTTCTGGTCATACGTTCCAAGGGGGTGTCAAATTGTGTCCCTATCAGAAGTAAGAATGGTGATACTATAATTTGTATTGATTTTAGAAATTTGAATAGAGCATCTAAAAATGACAACTTACCTTTACCTCCGATGGAACAAATATTGCAGTCTGTTGCAGGTATTTAGCGTATGTCATTTTATTTTTATTTTATTTATTTATTTATTTATTTTTATTTTTAATTTTATTTATTTATTAATTTTATTTTAGGTTATAACTAGAACCTTGTTTACCCTGCAAATAGATTGAAGATGACATTCAGAACGAAATGGGGAACTTACGATTATCAAAAAAATCCTTTTGGTTTAATCAATGTTGGGGCTACATTCGAAAGAGGTATGGATATTGCTTTCAAAGGTTTGATTAATAAATCAATTTTTTCTTATTTAGATGATATCACAATCTATTCAAAGAAAACGAGCAACAAGAAACAGTGAAGGAGGCATCCTGAAACATCGTCCTTGATCCTAGTTGGAAAATAATCACCTAAACTAGGTGGGGCCTACACAGGCTATTTTTAGGTGTATGTCTATTTTTAGACATGGTGAGCATATTCTATAAGTAGCAGGAGGCTATTTGTAGATGGTTGGTCAAATGTGAAAAATAGATGAAATTCTATTTTTATAATATTGGGCGAAGTCTATTTATAGAGTGTTGATCTAAAAATAGATGCATGTCGATTATTATTAGCTCTTAATAATAATCAGACTCTAAATAGCAACTTATTCTTTTGGAGCACTTCAGTTCAGTGCACAGATGTGGCACATCAGCTGACAGAAGGAATTACGCAATTCCTAAGTGTTTACTGGAGCTAATGCATGGAGGACTCAGTTAGAACTCAAGTGGAAAAGTTATGACACAGTTGGAAGAAGTAGTTATGGAGTTGTATTCAGTTTAACTCAGTTAGACTCAGTTGAGCTAGTTGTATCTAGTCTAACTGATTGATACACTAGTGAGAGTGGAGTGAATTAATTAGTAAATTAATTCACAAATAATAACTCATTAATCAACTGAACAATACAGCAGTTAACTACAGTGCATGGCAGTTTCAGTGGAGACCTAGTGGAGAGATAGGTGAAAGGGCAAGATAGACTATTTGTTGTGACCATAGCGATGCATGGATTGCATCTACATATACATTGGAGTTTCCAATGATAATCACGCAGTCAATGAGAATGGGATTACATTGAATTGGTCTTTGTAATCAGCTTGGATTGTGCAGTGGAGGTAGGCTAGCAAAAGGCAAAGATCGGTGCATGGAATTGCAAGATTGGTCCTGATTAGTGTATGATGATTGTACTGTACTGAGAGCTTGTGATAAACTTTGTATGTTTGTATGATATTGTCATATGATCTCCATGTTACATAATATATAGTTGGGGTTTTCAGCTTCAGGCTTTCCTGGATAAAAACTGTGTTATGTGCGATTGATTATTTTTGTTTATGCTTCACATGTGTGTGCAATTAAATTTTCCGCAAAAGATTAACAAGTGGAATAGATTCAGTATCTTGCATAAATTTAAATAGTGTGAGATCAGGGGGATCTAGGACATATGCATGCTTAGTGCATATAATTTCTACAATTCTCATTGCTACTAGTGATTTCACTAAGTGGGTGGATGTAGTGCCCTTAAAGGTGGTAAATTTTGAAATTGTTATTGATTTCATTGATCAAGACATAATTACCAGGTTTGGCATTCCTAATGCTCTTATGTTTGATACTGCTTCGTACTTTTCTGGCAATGTATTACTAAATTTGCACTAAAAATGGGTTTCAAAGTTAAATATTCTGCAAATTATTATCCCCAAGGGAATGGATTAATACACTAACAAAAATATCTTAAGAATTATAAAGTGAACCATAGATGAAAGTCAAAATAATTTGCATAAAGCTTTAATTTTTTCTCTATGGGTAGACAAAATTACTCACCTTATTATCTAGTTTATGGAAAAGAAGTGGTGTTGCCTCCTAATGTAGCTTTACCTTCATTAGCCATGGTGCAATAAATTGAATAAAAACCCCACTCTTCTCTCCAATCAAGATTGTCTTAGGTACTGAAATTAGAAGAAGGGAAAGATAAGGAAAAACATATGCATGCCAAACACCAAAACACTATTAAATCATGGTTTGATGCAAGTTTAGTTGGGAAAATTATTTTTGAAGTTGGATATTTGGTTTTGAAATGGGATAAATCCCATGAGGATAAAGGTAAACATACAAACCTCCAAATACTTTGGGTTGGACCATTTCATATAGTTGAAAAACTTGGCCCACTAACTTTTATTCTTCAATATTTATAAAGAAGGAAAGAATCCCTTTGTGTAAATTGGTTAATATTGAAAAAATATTTTTCTTGTGCACTCATGCTTTGTTGTAAATATGTAAATAATCATATGTAATTACTGGTGTGTCTTTAGGATAGTTTTTTGTATGATACTATCTTAGCTATGTACTTGTGTTGTTATATATTTTTTTATCAGTTTCATGAAATTCATAAATAAAAAGGAAAATTCCCAAGAAGTGACTATTATGTTGTCACTCAGAATTTCATTAATATTGTAATCTCTGATTTTATTTCCATTATTTTTTGAGCTATTTATAGTTTTAATTACTAGTAAGACAATTTTGTCTTATGACTAGTCATATTCTAGAATAGTTATTGAAATAGATAAAAACTATGAAAACCGTTTTAGCATTTTATGACTCTCACTCTCATCCACAACCCTTAAGGGCAAGATTTACCTCCCCATCCACTAAATCTAATATTTTTATAGTGTAATTCAAAAATATTAAACTTGAAAGATAAGGGGTCTCATTAAGAGCCAACTTGCCATGATCATGGGGAACTAATGATATTGAAATTATCAAATCTAGTCACCAAGCTATGATAATGGATTATGGAAAAAATTTGTAAGACAATAGATCGCATCACAGGCCAGCTTGTTCGATATCATTAATACTTGTGAATGACATTGTCAATATTTGGTCACCAAGCTCAGACAATGGCTTTCAAGGAAAAATAAAATTTAAATAAATCTGAACTAAAAGCCACTAAATTTTTTTTCTAGTGGATGGGATACTGGTATTTCTTGGTTAAATTGTAACCTTGTCGGGGCTATGGACGCTTGTTGGCAGCAGTGGCACTACCAGTGACAAATAATTCTATCTTAACGCAAAGCTTTCAATAGTTTTTTATTTCATCATTAAAACTAATATTATAAAATGACTATCAAAGATAAATAGTCTTTCATCAATAATAGGTTATGAAGTTTGCAAGTAATGACTTTTATTTTATTCAGAAAAATTTGTATCATAAATCTGAATTTTGACATTCTAGTCTTTTCAAATTTTATTCCTTTATTCCTTTAAATTTCATTTCTTTAACAGAGATAACTATTTCGCTCAGTGTATCACTAATTGTTGTAACAAAAACAACTCCTCATTTATTTTACTTAGCTCCTAATAAGAAATGGGGACCCTTTTAGTATACTTGGGTTTTTAAGATAAAATAGTTTGTTTTATTTAATAAAGGAAAATAGGGAAATTTGTTATGAGTTCTTCTAAAACAAATTTTTATAAAACCTAAGTTCTTTCCCATTTTCAGAACAAATATTATCGAAGTTGTATTTCATAAACGTTACGAAATGGTGGAGTTGTGATGGGCCCACCCCTCAAAAGTTCCCTTTATTTTGAAAGTCCTTCTTTATTGGTTATTCTCCATTTCGTAAGTTTTATTAATAAACATACAAAAAAAATCATCCCCGAAGCCCGACCTCTCGACAATTTTATTAATATTTCAAGGTTTTGTATTTCATATCTCTTAATAACGTAAATTTTAATTTAGTGAATCTTCCAAAATTACAGCCCTCGAATTTTTTTGATTAAAGTATTCATTTCGGAACTGCATTTTTATTACACCTCCAAAAACATACTCCTTTGAAATCCCCTCAAGTTTCAATAATACTCTTATTGAAACTTATTTTATCGAAACCTTTTTAAAAATAATGTTACAAAAAGTGGTACCTATGATATCATAACACACGATACCTTTTTTTTAATGTAATATTCGAATATTCGAATTTGGGTAATTCTATATCGGAATTCCATTTTTCAGAAACATTATTTTACAAGTCTTATGAAAATAGTCCTCCCGATAAACTTTTCATATTTCTCATTGGAACACTTACTTCAAGACTTTTTTCGAAGATTTGTCTTTATAAAGTTTGCATTATCGGGAGCTTTTCATTTCAGAGATTTGAAATATCATAACTCTATTTTAAATGGCACTCTGATATTTCACTTTCGATAATATAACGTGGCATATTTCACATGAATTCCCATTAGTGTACTTAGTGGGTTTTAATGGATTTTAATAAGTCTCAAAAACTCAAAAAATTACATTTAATTCACTTCCATCTCACAATATTTGTTCAAAAAGGGATTTCTATTATAAATTTTATTTTCTATCAACGCTAATTTATGGTTAAGTGTCTCTGCTAATTTCCTGTGTACCTCCATTATAGGAAATATATGATTCTTGGCACCATGAAGAAATGAAGAAAGGAGGGAAACCCAAGAAAAAGGCTCTCCCACAAAAACCTTCTGGCCTGTTTGTAGAAGATATTGATGAAAAGAATACATGAGCCGGATTATTTTCCAACACTGTCTGTAATAGAGATGCTGAGGTTTCTTCTTGGGAATTAATTTATTAGCATGTTGAAGATGATAATCCCAGGGTCACTTAAAGAATAGTTATTTCTAACAATAGTGTCTTGGTTTCGGAAGCTACTTATAATGATGTTGCTGATTCCTTCTTGCATATAATTGCATCTAGGTCATGATTTCTTTCTTATACAGATATGGTCTGATGGGTTGTAGAGAATATGGAAATTTCTGATAGGTGAACTCACACTAGCAAGGGCACAATCATTGGGTCTTTTTCAAGTAAGGATTTGTAGGGCATGTTCCAATTACCCAATCCACGGTATAATTACAATAAGGAATATCGTGAATCTTTTATAAAGGAGCACAGGCACCCATCGGAAAAAATCAAACCTTGGAGAAAGGACCCGAATAACATAAAGTGGAAGAAAGTGGTAAGTACTCAGGTGATTCTCTCACAGGTCCATTTTCCAAAGTAGTTTCTATGATGTGTAGGTTGCATGCGCAACCTAATGTGTCAAAATTCCATGATGATTGGGTACCTCTTATTGATGGAGCCTCTAAGGGATCTATATTCGATTGGGCCACTATACTTTCTGATAATTAGGTTTCTAATATTTTATCTTTTAGAAAATTTCACAGTATCTCTAAAAATAAAATCCCTCCTTTCTATATGTCTACCTATATCATGGATTCTATTTTCCTTCCATGGGATGGACATGGACCCTCCAAGATCCAAAGCCCATACATATTTATCATTACGTCCTATAGGAATCAAAATATCATAACCACTTTTATCGAATATGTCACAGATTCATGTTGCCAATTTATAAAGATATTTTTGGGTCTAAGCCACATCAAATGTCTCCGGAAGCTAAATATGACCTTCAGAAGGATGGACATTGGTTTGGGGAAGAATATTTTAACTATATAAAATTTTATGGAGGTTTATCTCACCCTCATGTGCTTCCCTTATTCATTCTGGATAAAATTCTTAGTAGAGAAATAACCTTTTAAACTGTAGGATGTGGTATTTCTAAAACTCTGAAAGATTCAAATAAAAGGATGTGGCCATATTTTCTAGCTAAGTTTGGTATATTTTCCTTGGAAAATCAGAAGCACACCGAAAAATAAATCTAGTCCATTCATGCCCTCAATTTACCTATTGTGCCCAATAGTTAGTATGACCCTATTTTAGTAGTTAATAATTTCACTACTTCTCAAAACCTCAGGCATTTTATTCATGAACCAGATATGTTGGGTGACCTATTTGAGCAGTCTTCCTCTTATGCACTGGTGTTAAAAAGAGAAGAAGATCAATTGACCCCAAAAGAGAAGTTTCAATTTGCGGAATACATAGATTCCAGAATACCCATCCCTCCTTTGGATTTATTGCAGCTATCTCAGGAAAATTTATTAAGTACTAATGTTCATATTTCTAGTTCTTCATGGTCAACAGTACCTCCTCAAATGGAAGGTTTTGTGGTTTATTCTTCTTCTCGGGAAGAAGGATTTTTATATGATCCTAAATTGGATGAAATTTGGAAAGAGTTTAGCCAAACTCTAAATTCAAAAAATGATGAGCCTGTGACTGTAAAAGATTCAGAACAAATTAATATTCAGGATACTCCTAGGAGTCTTGAACAGAGTTCTAAAGAAAAGAACACTACTGGTAAATCTCATGTTCAAGATGAGAAATATATTAAAATTATTCCTTCCTTTCCTACCTCTAAGTTTTTCTTTTTATATTGAGGAGATCCATCCATTAGATATTTTCTACAGTCCTCAACATAATGCTATAGTAAAAAGAGGAAGAAAGAAAAGAAATCAAGATCAATCACACACTTTAGTATCCAGCAATCTCTCCTCTTTTGAAGTTTTATGAAATGGCTCTACTGAAAAATCAACAGAGGAGTTAGGGAAACTCAGTTTATCAGTTCTTATTCATTGGCAACTTTTGATAAGGTTGTAGAAGTTCAAGAACTTATAAAGGAGAAAGAAGAGAAAATTGTCATGCTTGAGCATAATCTTGAGGTTGAGAAGTAGAGGATAAATGAATGGAAGCCACAATTGACAAGTTTGAATCCCTAAAGGTGCAATATGATAAATATTTACAAGTTAAAAATGATCAAATTCGAGAAATGCAAAAAACGATTGAACAACTGCATATCAATCCTGAACTGACAGAGTTCAAAAGGGAGGCTAAAGAGTTGAATTATCTTCTTGGGAAATAACAAAAGGAATTTGGCCATAAATTTGTAATAATTCAAGATCAATTGTAATATTCCTAATGGTAAATTATGTTGATCAGTGGTTTTCATTGATTTCAACCCAAGCAGCACTAGGGGCTACCCCGATCTTGCATGGGAATTTTGACTTGAAAAATTACTCTATTCCAATTCAAGGATATTTTGGATGATTTATAATTTTTGAGAATCTTCCGTTGATATATGGCACGCCGCATAATTATTCATGGTTTGAGAGATATTCGTGTTTGAAGTTAGTAACCCTAGTTAGTGGGCTAAAACCCCATGGGGTTGTGGCATGACCCTAATCATTGGTTTTTGTCACTAAATAGTCAAAAATTAATAAATTTTTAAGCTCCTAAAATCCCTCCAACGTTCACTTGTTGAAGACCCTCTCAACCTAAGAATTTATATAATTGTGACCCTCATATCCTCCTCATGTAAGGATTTCACTACTTAAAACAAGTCATCATGCAATTTTCGCTATAATTTTGTTTCTTCGAATCTTTAGAGGATGAAAAAAAACCCATTAAAGCCAAATGTTTATGAAGCACATGCCTAAATTTCAGATATTGGTTCGCTATAATTTTGGAAATATGATCTGAGGAAGTTAGGATTTTTACAGGCTCCCGATTTTCATGTCAAATAGGTGACCTTGGGAAAATTGTCAAAACATTATCTCTGAGAATTGGATCCAAATTTCATAAAAAGTGATAGAAAGAGGACGAGTTTTAGTGTGTTGGGTATCATTTTCAGGACCAAATGTTGAAACAGTGACACGTGGAACTTCGTACAATTTTGTTGTACTGAACTAGTATATAATCAAGTCATCATAGGAGATTGGGAATAACTATTTCTTGAATAATCCAATATAGATCAGACCTGTGGGGTTGGAAAGAGGACTTATATGGCTACTATAGGTAACAATTTTAGACCTCAAAGATCTTAAATTACAAATATATAGCATGTTCAATATTGAGCTTCTAGAAGGCAAGAAAAAATATGCGTTCAAGGATCATTGCAATAAGGAAAACACATCAACAGTCAAGGGTAAATCTGCTACAACAAGTTATGTATGATTAGTGTTTTAATTTTAATTTTAATATCATCTTTGACATGTGTTTTTGCAGGACAGTGTAAGTATTTTTTATGTATGTTTGAATGGGTTTTGTTCATAAATGTTGAACGTATTTACATTTGAATTTTGAATATTTCTCTGACATATGGTTTGAAGGAAAATGTAAGTATTTTGTTTGTATATTTTTCATTAATGCATGTGTAGTAATGAGGACACAATAGGACAACTCAAACACATAATAGAAGCACAATGCAACGTCAAAGTACCATTACTTGAAGCAAGCACAACAATACCTCAACAACTGCTAGTGTTCAAAGAAGCAATGTCAAGTCAAGTATCAGGTTGTGTCAAAATTCAGTATTGTAAAAATCATCATTGTAAAATTGTAACAGATTCATTATTGTAAAAGATTCAATCTGTGTAGAGTTTAAGAGGCATTTTTGGGAGGTATAAGTGTCATTGTTGGATAATGTTATGGCTGGGTTCAGGTCATAGTGTGATTGGGTGATTGGTCTAGTCAATAAAATAATTGTGAATCATATTGTATTGTGGATCATTGTCCCTGGTACGAGATTCCACACTCTTGCCTTATTTATAATCATTATAGGATGGAAGGGAGGTGTTATGTTGGTGCATGAAGTCACTGACAAGTTGGAACCTGTGAACACTTCAGGGTTGTAGGTTGGTCTAGGATGTCGGGGAATCCATTAAATTGACTACTGAATAAACCAGGGTGTTGGGGTGTCCTTCCAGTGGGAGCTGGAGAATAATTCTTTTCTATAATTCTAGGAATTTTTACCTTTCATTTTAGTTGGGGCTAAATATTAAAGAATTTATTAGAAAAGCGTTTGGTGGTTTTTTACCCAAAGGGGGTTTTCTACCTAAAATCTGTATTCCTATTGTGTTCCATTTTTTACTAAATTGTTACTGGATAAACACCAAGAATAATTGAAGATTAAATAGTGCTCTGAAAATATTTAAAAGTGCTAATTGATAAGAAATAATTTTTCACCTCCCCCCCCCCCCCCCCCCTCAGTATTTCCAAAAAATTACAGTAATAAGAGGCATCAAAAGAGATTAAACAAAAATAAATAAAAATCACGCCATTAGAACACAAATTGAGACATGAAATTGAGCTGATCCATTTTATTAATTTGTTGGAAATGAGTACATTGAAGGTGCTGGAATGAAGGCACCTGGACTTCGTCAAGGAAAGCTAGAGAATTCCTTTGAATCAATGTTGAAATCCCTCACTAATGGTATGTTGTATGGTTGTAGCTCTGTGTTCAAATTTTCCAGATATGTTATTGCTACTCCTGAAGAGATGCTACTAGAGCCTCTTGTTGGTGCACTTAGATGACTATGAAAATCAATCTTAATACCTACATTAATTATCAACCAAAGATACGCTTGTTTATTTCAAAAGTGTTGGCACTATCTATGCAAGTGATATGAAAGGCTATTTTGGAATAAAATGATTCTAAATCGTTGCAATAACCAATCTCTAATTATCAAAGTTCAATCTAGAATAATTCAAAATAAAATTTTAAAGCATTTCCAAACCATAAATCTTGATCTAATCTCAACTGGTTTATAAATAAACTGAATCCAAACACATTAATTGAGGGAACACACTTAAAGAACTACAATATGATATTAACAACAATTTATCTAATGAAAAGAGAAATAAAAGTAAAAGAACAACAATCAATTATTCAAGCCTTTAATTAAGAATGATGGTAATTAATTAGTCGATATCTATGATGGCATCACTCGAAAATAACAACAATTAAATGTAATGCTTGGACTAATCTATACAATTCATTAAAGAACAATATGCAATTGTAAAAGTAACAACATCTAAAATTTATCCCAAAAGGTAAAGGTAAATTATGAAAATTAATTATAACATCACACAACAATCGAAATAACTCAATTCTACAAGATATAGTAATGCATAAATGAAGGAAATAATTATGGCACAAAAGAAGCTTGCAAATCTCCTAGTGACCAGGCCCAAAGCCTCCATAAGTTACTGCTGAAACTACTCAGAACATGATCACGAGGAAAGAACTATTTTTATCATTAATCATAGTAATAAAGATACAACATCTCTGTAGTGAAAATACTATGTCTTCAATACAAATAATAATGTCCAAACGGAAGTTAAATCTCATAAATTAACAACAATTTATTTTTCACTTATCGACCTTATATAACCTAATGGGAAGCTAATAGATGAGAGAAAATCCTCAAGATCAAGAGATCCTAAGGATTTCACAACTAATAATTGGATTTCCATTATATAATTAGCTTGATTCTCCTTTTCTTTCGCTAGCCCGCATGACCAAGAAGTGGTCTTATTTATTTCTTTGGTCATTGTTGTTCCATCAATTGAACAACAATTTTCCAATTCTGATTTCTGCACGTAAAGGCAAGCAAAAGTTAGTTTTTATGCTAAAATCATACAATTTGTTGAAAATTGATTTTATTCAACTTTCACAATATTTTCTTCTAGATTCTTCCCAAAAACTAAGATAAATACATAAAAGTAAATGATTAATCAAGCTAATATGAGGATAAAAAATACCTTTTTCTGTGGCTCAACATACTTCCCTTCTTAACTTTTTTCATGACCTCGTGCAATAAGATAGTTGAGGTGTAATTGTGTCAGAGAGTAGGCAGGATAAAATTCTTCTTGATATAGCCTAAAACCATCCTTCTATTTAAACATTGCAAAAGAATGGCTCTCATGACATTCTGGTAAATCATAATCAAAATAATATCCTTCAG
Organism: Pinus albicaulis; assembly: GCA_034641835.2. Lineage (NCBI taxonomy): Eukaryota > Viridiplantae > Streptophyta > Pinopsida > Pinales > Pinaceae > Pinus > Pinus albicaulis. The sequence goes on along the minus strand of CM076570.1, from coordinate 133,287,750 downwards.
GGGGGTACCAGATAATGGGACACCTGCAACAAAATCCTATCCAGGTAGGACCCATTCATAGGATGATATTGTTGTACAAATTTAGAGGAGCAACACCAACCTTGAAATTTTTGTAACCGAACGGCTCTCGAATTTTAACATTGTCAGTAAAAGCTTTCCACCTGTGTTTCACTGCCAACACGGCCTCTTCCTTAATATCTTGGAAATATTCTCTTCGAACCTATAAAACATCTTTATGGAGAGGTTCCAATGTGGCCATAACTCCTTGTTGTTCCATGAACCTTTTGTGCGGAATGAAAAGGTGTAAAGGTTTAGTAGGTTATCCTCTAACCCATAAATCTATACCATGCTCCCTTTTTGGAAATTATTATAAGCCTTGGCACATTCAAGCTTTTTAGAAGAAAAAGAAAGGAAGGCTTGAAATTGAACATCCCCAATGAAGGGGCTAGGATTATCATCCCTTTCGTCTTCCAAGAAAAAATTATGCAGGTATAACTCATAGAGAAGGCACTTTACCTTCTCATCCTATTCCGTGTGGCAATGAATAAATTCTGAAGTAGTCTTGAATTTAGTTGGCTTACCAAACCTGACAGCTTTAATCTTCAGTAATAAGTATCTCTCCAGTAAAAATAATGCATAATTTGTGGTTGGTGATCGACAAGAAAAAACATCAGAATAAATAGAACAAATGGTTTCAGTTTTCTCCTTGGTTTTTTGAAGCTAGTTCTACACTTTCTTCACTTTCTCCTGCTCATTTCTGAGACTAGCAAAAGTATCATCCTCTCTTGCAGTAAGTGTATCAAGTTTCTTCAATAAATCCTATTGCGTTTGTAAAGGTACCACTTCTTTTTTGTGTTGAGCCAACACATGTTGTGTCCTTGTTAATTCATTTTGCAATTTCAGGATAATAACTTCCCTTACTAGAGGAACATAATCAGGTGTTTCTTCTATCTGAGCTACATTTTCATAAGTTGTCACGAGATAAGTTTGAATAGCATTTTCTACAATATCAGTTACCTCCTTAGGAATAAAAAAATTTATCTGAGCATTTTCTACAAAATCTTTTTAAATGGAAACATTCATAAAATTCACAAAAAAGTCTGTTTGAGATTGTTTTGAACAAACACAAATATTTTCAGTTTGAGTTTCAATATCCCTAGTGGAACATTTCTCTGTTTTGGTTCCAATGGTTTCTAATTCCACTTTATGCTTTCTGGACTTATATGATTCCTTAAACCATTTCTTTAATCGTTTAATCATTTTCTTCAACTTCCTGTTCTTTTTACTCAACGTTTTCAGACTGGCACCGTTTGTCTTCTTCTCCTTATTATGGGGTTTTTTTTATTGGAGAAGGGACAATTGTGTCTATTTTAGGTAAAAGAGAGGTTGTGCGAATGTTAGGGTCATGTTCTAATGGAACAATATCTCCTGATTTATTTTTTGATTCAAAATCTCTTTCTCCATGAGTTTCTCCCTAAGGATATTCTTCTATAGAGGGAATTAGTTCCCCTTTGTTCCTGCAAATTTTCCATTTCTTCAGTAGATGGAAAATTTTTTGTGTGGCCAAAAATACTTGCAGAGGTAGATTGGTTAAGGGTATGATGTTGACCTTGAGGGTGTTCAAATTGGCCTCCTTCCTCAAAGAGTGTTCCCAAATTTTCTAATATTCGGGCCACCTCCTCCTGTCTTCTAATGAAAAGGTGTTTTGAGGGTTTGCAGGGGGTGTATGAGACAACCCTGCTTCATCTATTGGATTTGTGGTATATTTTCGTGAGCTTAGCCTTATAGAACGTCTCTGTTCTTCTGGGAAATAGGCTAAGGAAGAAGTCCTCCTTTTTCCTGCCCTCTTTTTTATTTCTGCCTCTACAGTCTGTTGTTCTGAGTTATCCATATTCCTATCATCTACCCCTACCTATGCATCTGATTTTTCTTCTGATAGGGGTAAAGTAGGATTTACAAAACTATCTCAGGTCAATCAATGTTGGGCTAGTTCATGAATAATAATGAGCTTAATCAAGCCATTATGGTTGATGGTGGAATGTGGATTTTTTTATTTTATAACTCGACTAGAAACATCATGCAATAATGAATTTAAAAAGAACGACAGGTTAACTAGGATTTTCCTGTCTAAGTATTTCTAATAGTTTAAGTTGTTGAGGCCTTACTACATCTTGACGACCATCACAAGTTATGTATCTCTGAATAGTGGTCACTAGTTCTCTCCATGGCTCCATTAAAGAGGTGGGATGAATTCCCTTGCCTTTGTGTATTAGTTCTTCCTTTCGGTCCTTAAATACTGCGACCACTTCATGCAATAGAACATGTTTGTCGGTCCATTTTATGCATTCTACTGGAAGTCCAGAGACTTCAGCTATGACTGATTCAGAAACTTTTATACTTCTACCTTTTAAAGTTGTGCATCCATTATGCAAATTTTGCAGAAATTCTAGTGCTATTTCACTATGGAATCCCTATAATTTAACGAGGTATTGAAGCCAACCAGCGTGCTCAAGAATTTCGCAAGCCTTCTTTGTTAATCGCAATATTATGGGTTCACTACAGACATAATTTGCTCCCATTTTTTTGTGCTACTGTATCCTAATTCGCATCTTTGCATGCACTTTCTCACAGTTTAGATAGTTTGGAACAACAACAAATACCGCATACAAATATTTTGAATTGGGAAATTTTATTTTGATATAAAGGAAATAATACTATTTTTCGCATCAACAAATTTTGGCAGATTTCGGTAATTATTTCGCATGTTGTTCCATAATGTATACCTTCCCCCCTCCAGTTAGAAAAGGGCATCCACGTCCGTAGAGCACATAAAAAGATAAAAGGACGAGGTGGCTTCATAAATGTAGCAGTAAAATAGTCAGAACGATAGAAATACGACAGGGAAAGGTCAGAGAAGTGCTAACTATAAATTATATAACTGGTTTAGAAAATGACCGAAAAAGGAATAAAGAAAAGAAATAATCATTACAAGAAATAATTTTCCTTTGGTGAAAAGGTAGGATGAAACTGACAAGGAAATTAATGATAATGACTGATGGCATCAATTGATCGGACAATATTAATATAAATCACATAAAAATATAGTTTACCATGCATATCGGTGAATACAAATATAAAATTTATTCAAATGGTAAATGAATCCTTGGAAATGAGTCAATAGGAAATAGTAGGATATAGAATAATGGACAATGTAAAAAAAAACTTCAATACCATAAGCAGGGCCACTGTTGTCGGCAGGTGTCTATAGCCTCGATAGGGTTGCTTTTTAACCCCAAAAATGAGCTAGGATCCTCCATTTAGGATTTTTCATTTCTACAAAGGGATCATTGTACTGGCATGGTAACCACATAATCACAGTGCCATTCACTAGGGTGTAACAAAATTATTAGTCCGGCCCATGATGAGACCTCCTTTCCTTCTGGAAATTGAACTATCTAGAAGGCCATTACCCTGGTGTGGTGGCAATTATGGGAATGTCACTTGTTAAGTTCCTTATGATCATGGTAGGTTGCCTCGTTATGAGACCCCCTATTCCCTTTGAGAAAACTTATATTATATTTTTCAAATTTATATTATAAGTGGAGGGAGGCTCATTAACTCCTTAAGAGTTAGGGATGGTGTGAGAAGTAAAGGAATGCCAATGAAAGTTATGCTTGTATTCTTATATCATCGTACCAAAGGAAATTGTCAATTGAAAGTGTGAAAGATAAACCAACATGGTATTGAGATAATGAATCATTTTATGATATATCCAAAGAGAAGATATCCAGCAAGTCATTAAATGGATGGACCATCTCAATTTCAGAATAAAGATAATCATCAAAGGTTTAAATTCCATAATTTTGTTAATATAGCTTATTTTTCTTCAAATTTAGCATAAATTTCCAACCAAAAAGATGATTTACATAGAAAAGCATGTGAAAAAAATACGGTTGTTCGATGTAGAATTGAATGGCATCTGTGCAGATGTTGGAACAACAGTTGTTCGTTTAACTAAACAACAATTGTTCATTTTACTGAACATCAATTTTTCACTCTATTTAACAGAAATGGTATGTGAAAATCATCAAAAAAGAATAATACGTATCGAACACAAATCAGAAAAAAGAAACTGCAGATGTTCATTTTACTGAACAATAGTTGTTCGTTTAACCAAAAAAAAATTGTTTATTTTACTGAACAAAAGTTGTTCACTCTATTGAAAAACAACTGTTCATTTTTATTGAAAAATATTTTTTCGTTTAATGGAACATCAGTTGTTCATTTTACTGAACAGTGGATGCTCACTCTATTGAAAAAAAACTTTTCATTTTTTAGAAAAGGAACAAAAACAGTGAAATACTCAAGAAAAAATAAAGGAAAAAAATGACAATTATTCAATTGGAAGGGAACAATAGTTTTCCCAAGAACTGAACAACAACTGCTAAAAAACGACATGAAATAGCGATAAAGGAATGGTGATTGTTTTGATTGTAAGCAACTATTTCAAAGAAAAAAAAAAACCACACATTTATACAACAATGCTTATTCTAAAAAGACACATAAACAAAAAATTATATACTAGCTATATAAAGAAAATATATACATTATTTACACCTGGAAAGAAATGATTTTCATGAAAGTAAATTTGTCGGGTCATCACTCTCGGCAGCTAAAATTTTCATAGTGGGATCATTGTGTACCTGTTGGAAAAAAGAATCTTTAGTGAGCAGATTTCGGTAAAGACATACCCAATATCCATTCACCTAGAAAGAAAAGCCAGACCCATCAATGGTAGTCAGATTTATAGTGCCATTGTTGTGCACTTTTTGAATTTCATATAGGCCAAGCCATCTTGTCTGTAATTTACTCGGAAAGTCTTTAAACCTGGAATCATAGAGGAGTGCCTAGTCTCCTTCCTGGAACGTCTTATTTTTTATAAGACTGTCATGCAACTTAGCCTGTTGCTGCTGAATAATTTTTGTGAATTGTAAGCAAGTAACCATGCTACATCTAATTCATTTATTTGTTGAAGTCGTTTAGTTTAGTCTTCTGTCAGGTCCAGTCCCACTTCTTGGGATGTTCTAAGAGTATTTATTTCAAATTCGATAGGAAAAATAGGTTCTTTGCCAAATACGAGTTGGTACGGAGAATAACCAGTAGTACTTCGCCAAGTTGTACGATAGGCCCGCAAGGCCTTTGGAAGTTTACCAGCCCAATCCCGCTGATGTGTTGAAAATTTTTTGGTCAAAATCACCTCAATGACCTTGTTGGTGCTCTCAACCTACACGTTAGCTTGCGGGTGATATGAAGAAGTGACTGTATGTGTGATATGATGGTTTCGTAGAGTGGTTGTAATATTATGTCCTATAAACAGTGGCCCCCCATCTGCTATCACTTCCCTGGGTAAACCATACTGCAAAAATAACTCAAAAAGGAAATTAATTACAGTTTCTTCCGTAGCTCTTGGCAAGGCTACTATTTCTACCCACTTTTTTACGTAGTCTGTAGCAACCAGTATATTGTAGGCCTTTTTGTTTGATGGTGGATTGAGTTGGCCAAAAAAATCCAACGCCCATCGTTCGAAAGGTTCCATTACCAATTGTGGCTGCAACGACATTTCGTCGTATTGACCAGGGCAGCCCATCCTCTGGCACCTATCACAAGCCTGGACATACTTATTAGCGTCTTTAAAGATAGTGGGCTAGTAATAGCCAATCTGTAGTATTTTATGTCCGGTCCTGCGATCTGTGAAGTGTCCGCCAAAAGGCTCGTCATGGTAAGCCTTCAAGATGCCATAAATCTCATCTTCATGGATGCACATACGTATTTTCATATCAGACACTGTATGAAAAAGTTATCCACCAATCCAAGAAAATCAGGTGTTGCGTTGGATAATTAGCTTCCTCTCTTTAGTTGTAAGATTCTTTGGTAGTTTTCCTATTGCTATATATTTTGCTACTTCTACATACCATGGTGCCTTTACTGCTACGACAAACAAATTTTCATATGGAAACTGATCATCTATGGCTAGCAGATCATTCATTTTCGGAACTCGGGACATAAAATATGCAACATGGTTTTCCATCCCTCGATGGTATTTTATGGTAATATCAAACTCCTACAAAAGTAACAACCAACATGTCACCCAACCATTAGTAATCGGTTTATTAGCTAAGTATCTAATGGTGGAATGATTAGTGTACAGATAAATTGCGTAGCCTGTTATATAATGTCTAAATTATATAATGGCATAAATGACGGATAAAAAATATTTTTCTATTATTGTATAATTTAGTTCAGTAGAAGTGAGATTTTTGCTCATATAATAAATAACACAGGGCTTTTTTTCCTCCTCTTGCCCAAGGACAACGCCTATTGCTATGTCTAACGCATCTAAAGAGATATGAAAAGGAAACTCCCAATTGGGTCCATGCAATATTGGTGCAGGAGAGAATAACTTCTTCAAATCTGTAAAAGCAATATCACATTTATCATACCATTTAAATTCAAAATTTCATGTTAAAGCATACAAAGGCACAAGAATTCGTGAAAAATTCTCTATAAATATGCAGTATCCTGCATATCCAAGGAAGCTACATACCTTATTTTTGGTGCAGGGTGTGGGTAGTAGGAGAATTACCTCTATTTTTGTTGGGTCTACCTGTATTCCAGCCACAGAGATGTAGTGTCCTAGGATTACACCTTCTATCATCATCATGTGACATTTCTCATTACTTAAACATAGCCTGGTAGCGATGTATCATTCCAGAACTTTCTCTAAATTCTGTAGCGCTTGTTCAAAATATTTCCCATACGGGGTGAATTCATCCATGTAAACTTCAATTCACTCATTTATCAAATCAAAGAAAATAATGAGTATGGACCTCTGAAATGTAGCTAGGGAGTTGCATAAACCAAAAGGTAAATTTATAGGAAAATGTACCCCATGGGTAGGTAAGGGTAGTTTTGTCTTGGTTGTCAGGGGAAATTTGGATCTGGTTGTAGCCGTTGAAGCCATAAAGAAAGGAAAAGAATCATTTTCCTGCCAGGGTATCAAGAACTTGATCAATAAATGGAAGAGGGAAGTGGTCTTTCTATGTGGCCTTGTTCAATTCCCTGTAGTCCACACAGATCCGCCACTTCCTATTCTTTTTGGGAACAACTACCAATGGAGAGACCCACTTACTATCTGAAATAGGATAAATAAAATTCACGTCCATCAACTTATGAAATACTTCCTTTACGATATCCTTGATATGAGGATTTAATCTCCGCTGAGGTTGCCGGATAGGATGGGCATCCTTTTCGGTGTAGATGTGGTGTGTACATAATTGAGGGTCTATGCCCTTCATTTCTGGATAGTCCCAGGTAGAAGCCCCTTTATATTTTTGTAGAACCTGAATAATCTTTTGTTGTTGGTTACTGTCCATATTATCATTAATGTTCAAAATCTTACGTGGTTCAATCTCCACAAGCATGTTGTTATGAACAACCATTATTTTTATATGCTGATCGTCGGTATCTTTCGAAGGGTCTTCCCGAGCTTCATTGTCAAGAATATCTTTCAACATTTGACATTTCAAATTATTTGGAGTAGCCGACTGATTAATAAAATTATTAATTACATCATCTTCAGTCTGATTCTTGAACTCAAGCACTTCTGCTACTGTAAGAGGGGAAGGAATATTTTATTCCAGGTATGTGGGTGGGTGTTTATGAGTTTTTAGAATGGGAAGACTTGGCTTAGAAGGGGGATATAAAACAATATTTTTTATAGCGTTTCCTTTTTTAATGGTCATGCTAACCGCACGACAGCCCATATAAGCATCGACTGTTGCTAACAAGGTCGACGAATTAAAGGGTGTCCATATAATCGACTTCTCGAGTTGATAACTAGAAAATCCACTGGGTATTCCCATGAGAACATAAACAATAATTTCGTGTAAAGTTCCCTCGGGTTTAACGACCGAACGATCAGCAAGTTTTATCAAGTTAATAGTTGTTTACAGAGTTGTGATACCAAGTGCCTCAAAGGTTTTAGGTGTTAAAATGTTAATGGTTTCACCTAAGTCGACTACTGTGTTTGAAAAAGAGTGACCATATATTTGAATTGTAACTATGGGATTCCCTGGATATTCATATTTTACTGATGTTTCCCTTCCTAAAAGAAGATCAGATAAAGTCCATATAACATGGACAGTTGGTGAAGCTTTTGGTTTCCTCGCAGGATTTTTCACACATAGCTCTTTAATCATTTTAGAATAAATAGGAATATCTTGGATAGCCTGGACGAGAGGAATTTTAATATATAAATTTTTGAGTTCCCCTAAGAGATCAAAGTTTGGATAAACAATGGGTTTGGGTATTACTAATATGTCAGGGAACGAAGGAGAAGTGATTAGAATTTTTTCAAGATCGTGATGCTCGACTGTGTCTTCTCCCTGTTTTATTTATATATTAATCACAGTCGAAGATTTAGTTACGGCTGGTGTTTTTGTCTTATCTTGTTGCTGGTTTTATTTTCCTCAGGGGTAATAATGCATCTTAATATCAGCCTAAGTTCGTTGCATTCCATTTGTTTTATCTCGGGATCTAAACTTTCAACAATATGTATCAGCTTAACTATTTTTTTATTAGGATTTGGGTTTGGTTGAGTTGGTAGTTGTGGATGCATAAGAGGTTGAGGATTTTTCTGCAATGGATATGGAGTTGGTAATATAGGTTGAGGTTGAGGACCCATCCCCATAGTTGAATTGGTTATCCCCAAAGGTCGTTGCCAATTTGAAGACCAGTTTGGATTTTGTGAAGTGGAGGTAGGCCACTGAGAAGGGTACGGATTGTTTTGCCAAAAAGGAGTAGGAAAGGGATATTTTGGCCAACCAGTACCTGGAAAGGGATACTTTGGCCAAGGTGACATACGAAATGGCTGGGAATTCCAAGTAGAGAAAGGTGACTGGGCTTGCCACACTGTTCCATAATTATGTTGTTGATTAAATGGTGGGGAAGAAAAGAACAGAGATGGGTCTTGTGACATACCTGTGGGTCAGGCTTGCCACTGTCGACGTTGGTTCATTAAATATATTGGTTATGTCTCTTCTTATGCCTCTTTAAAAACTACCTTTAATCCTAGAAGTGATGGGCACTACTCGGTGGCATGATCCTTAGTGCAGATAGCGAACATCTGGATCATGTCCAACGAACACTCCCTCTGACTATGCTTCTTTCGAAATCATGGGTAGAAGATGGCTAAACTATGTCGTGAGGGTGCCCAGGATATCGATTTTAAAATCCTCTAAGAGATTTCTGATTTCAATTCGAGTTATGCTACCACCAGAAGCTTTATTACTTCTTGCAATAGTATCTTGTCTAGTTGGCCTGATGCACGTACTGCCTCGGGAGCACCTGATACACAGTTGAATATTGTCATCATGATTTTCCTGATAAATATCTCATTTTCCCATTAAAATTGATTTCTCTATCCATTCATTATTCATCCCTTTTATCATAGTTACTTTTAAAACATCTATAGATACTACAACATAAGGAGAAATTTGTAAATTGTATTGAAACTGTTCAACATACTCTTCTAGAGTTTCATTATCTTTTGTGGTCATATTAAAGATTTCATCTTTCAAATATCTAGTCCTGCAATAATCTTGATATTTGGTGAGAAAGGAAGTTTTCAGTGATTTTTTTTTTGGGGGCTAGGAGAACATATATCTCTCACAAGAAATATTATTAAAAAATTATATTTCTCAACATCAGGTTTGCCCCAGGTTATATGTCACCATTTCTTTTGTTTCATGAAAAATCAATGTATCATAAGTTTGTGATTTTCATTTTACAATTTGATTTGAACATGGAAATCACTTTTGGTGATGAGTATAAGCTACATGGAAACCCTAAGGGTGCATATCATATCTGAAAAAGGATATGTAGATGCAGGCCTACTCTCTCAGTGATTTGTTCATTGTTTTCATGAGATGAAAGAAGATGTTAGGATTTGAGAGAAGTCCTTTCGTTTTTATTGGTATTTTGGTATTTGAATAATGGTATGCCACAAAGTGCTCAAAGATGCTAACCTACTCCACCATGTTGGTTTCTCTAGATCTATTACATATTAAGGGTTACATAATAATAAAATTGTTTGTTCACTCAAAACTAGCTCTCGACCCACAACATTACACTACTTTAAAAATTTTCTTAGGTTCTCTAAGAGGTTTGCAAGTTTGCAATACGGTATGACTAAAACAATAGGAAGAAAAATTGAATTGAGTATGAAACCCACAAATCTCTGGTGAGGAGCACCTGAGGCTACCACAACATTGTATTCATTAATTATATCAATCACACATACACAAATATAATGGTTACATTATGTTCGGGAGATCACAATAGTCTCTTAGAGAATAGGATCAAAAACTAAACTTAGAAAAAAAATCAGAACAACCATTCTCCATTATTTCTAAGTTACCCCCTTAATGTAGAAAGGATTAACCTCCACACCTATTATCTCCCTAAACAATTAAAATTTAATCTTCTCAAGGGGCTTTGTGAAAATATCAGTAGAATTTTCACAAGTATTACAATATTTAAGAAAGATTTCTTTGGACAATATCTTATCTCTAATAAAATGAAACTGAGCATCAACATGCTTTGTACTTGCATGAAATATTGGATTATTTTCCAACTTGATCGAGCTCTGGTTATCACACTTGATCACTGTAGCCTTCTTTTTTTTTCTCCAACTCTTGAAGAACTTTCCTCAACCAAACAAATTCACAAGTTGTTGAACAAAAAGCTTTATACTCTACCTTTGTAGATGACAAAGATACAATAGGCTACTTCTTGTTGCTCCATGAGACAATATCAGATCCAATACTGAATTCACTACATGTAGTAGTTCTTCTATCATCTAGATTACCATCCCAACTCGAATCAGAGTAACCTCTAAACTCAACATCAAATGAATTAGTATATTTAAGAACAAAATCAATTGTTCCTTTAAGATAGCTGAGCACTCCTTTTTCTGCTCTCCAATGGCTTTCTATAGGTCTCGCCATAAACTAACTTAACACACTAACAAGTATGTTAAATCAGGTATGGTGGTAGTAAGATAATTCAAGCTTCCCACCAGTTGTCTACACAATGTGCCATCTACCTGCTTTGAGCCATCATCGAAATAAATTTTCACATTTTTTTGCATTGGAACAAAAGCACTGTCACATTGATCCATATTAAAACTTTTAAGTACTTCTCTGACATACTTACCTTGAGTAACAAAATTTTCCAACATCCCTCCACACTTGAAGACCTAGACAGTAATGAAACTCACCAAGATATTTCATCTCAAATAATTGTGACATCTACAACTTAATTCATCAATCAAATTTATTGAATTTCCTGTAATAATTACATCATAAACACACAAAAAAATCAGTACCTACATGCCCCTTTACATAAAACTTGGTATACATATTTGGATCACTTTGACTGCTCATAAAACCATACTGAAGAAAGAAGGAATCTATCTTTTCATACCATGCCCTAGGTGCATGCTTTAGCCCATACAAAGCTTTGTTTAATCTGCAAACTAAATGTTCCTACCCCTTTTTCACAAACCCTTAAGGTTGTGTCAAATACACTTCATCCTTTAAATCACCATTCAAAAATGAATATTTTACATCTAATTGGTGCAAATTCCAATTGTACTTTGTAGCTAATGAAATTAACAACCTAATGGTATTTAATTTGGCTACAAGTGCATATGTTTCTACATCATCAAAACCCTTATTTTTTGAGTACCCCTCTGCCACCAATCTAGCTTTATATTTATCTATACTAACATCTACCTTAAATTTGGGTTTGTACAACCATTTACATCCCATGGGCTCTTTTCCTTTAGGTAGTTCAATCAATTCCCAGGTTTTGTTTTTAATTATATATTCATACTCTATCTTCATTGTTTTCTCCACTCTTCATGTTCATTAGCTTCATTAAAAATCATGGGTTCTAACACATTCAAAACACTACTCATCAGTGCATAGTCCTGATACCTTTCAAGTAGTCAAATCTGTTGAGTAGATATCCTTCTCTCTTCATTGTTTGCACCTTTTTTCTCTAAAAGTACTTCTCCACTTCTAATTGAGCTTTTACTGTTGGTGATGTCCATATCGTTGGATTCTTTTCAAGATTTTTCTTCTCACTGTCTTATGCTTTTGGTTCTAGTTTATTGTCTTCAACTTCAGGAAGAATGTGACATAAGTTCACAGTTGTTATCCTTGCTACCTTCATCTTCTTGCTCATGGAAAATTACATCTCTACTTGCAAACACTTTGTGAGCAGAGGGATCAAACATTTTATAAACTTTACATTCTAAGTATCCTACAAAATACATTTGATACATTTAGCATCAATTTTTTTCTATTATCCTTCAGAATATGTGCAAAGGCCTTACACCCAAATACCCTCAAATGATGAAATTTTGGTTTAAAACCATACAAGGATTCGAATGGGGCCTTAATATCAAGATACCTTGTTGGAATTATGTTCTTTAAATAAAAAATAGTACTAATTTATTCTTCCCAAAAATCATTTCAAAGGTTCTTACCTTTGATCATACTCCATGCACACTCCACCAATGTTCTCTTTTTCCTTTCCGCAACAACCTTTTTTGTGGAGTGTAGGGTATTGTAAGTTACTTCACTATTCAATTATCCTTGCAATACTTGACGAAGTTCCCCAACCTGTAGTCTCCCCCTTGATCTCAATGTAGGATATTTATGAACTTCCATGTTTTCTTCTCTGGCATCTTTTTGAATTCTTTAAAATACTCGAAAACATCTCCCTTTTTCCTCAGGAAGTACACCCAAGTGTACCTTATGCAATTATCAATAAACAAAATAAAATAATAGGCACCTCCTAGGGATATGGTTTGCATGGATCCAAAAACATCAGAATGCACAAGTTCTAATACATATCTTCTTCTCCTATTAGAATTAGAGGGGAAATCATCTTGGTGAATTTTTCCTAATGCACAACCTTCACAAGAAGAATACTAATTCTTTAACATGGGTATTCCTTCAATCATTCTTTGTTTCTGCAACAATGATAAATCATGATAATTGATGTGAACATACCTTTGATTCCAAATAATTTCTATTGACATAGATGTAGAATTCAGTGCTCGATGACTTTTTCTTGCAACGTCAAACTTGTACATGCCTCCAACTCTAACTTCTGAAGTAACAAGTTTGCAGTGATCCAGAAAATATTCCGCTATGCAATGTGTTTTGAAGCATTCAAACTTCAGATTCTACTATGTAATTGTAGACACAAAGATCAATTTTTCCTTGATCCCAGGAACATACATAACATTATGGATGCACCTGATACTTCCATTTGGTAAAGTCACGGGTATATATCCATATCCCATGATCTTATATGCATGATCATCTCCAAGGTAGATGTTTCCACCATTTATTATTTCCTTGAAGGTTTTGTTCCAATCCTTATTGCATATCATATGAATCGAAGCTCCATAGTCCACAAACCATGTATTAGCATCATCCGTTTCAGCAACCAACATGACATTAGACAAAAACAACTTAAGATTTTTGAGATTATAATTTGGGGCTTCTCTTGCAAAATGTCCTGATTGTCTTCTATGTTTATGCCTAGATTAATCACTTTTCTTCTTATAACAATCTCTGGCAAGATGCCCACTTCTACCACAATAGAAACATTTTATTTTAGAACAAATTTTTACAAATGAAATAACTTGATTTGGTTTTGGAAATGGCATTTTTTGTGATAGAATTCCACCTTTACTTCCTCATCCTTGTTTCCCTTTGAAGAACTTCTTCTTTTCCATAAGTTCCAAGTCTAGATTTTAAGGCCTCAAATTCTTGCGCCTCTCTTCTTCTTGCATCAATATACCTACCAATTCCTCAAAATTTGGCACTTTCTCCCTTGCTGCAAGACTCATAATAAACATTTGATATTCCTCTGACATTCCATTTAAAGTAATTTTTACCATATCAGTACTAGGTATTGATTCTCCTATATCTCCCAACTTATCTTCCAAATATTTAATTGTTGAAACAAAGGCATTGACAAATTCATTTTCTTCCATTTTAATATACATCAAATTACTTTTCAAAAAGAGGACTCGATTTGTACTTTTGGTTTCATATAATTCCTTCAATGCATTCTAGGTTTCACTAGATGTCTTGCAGTCACAAATATGAGGGATTATATTATCTTTAACAAACATTTTTAGTAATACCTTTTTTTTTCTCTCACGTCTCCCAATATTGAATTGATGCAATGGTCATGCCTGCAATAGGTTTAGCTTATTCTCCCTTTGTGATGTTCCAAGTGCCATAACCTTCCATCAATGTCTATAATTTGAATTTCCAATTAACATAATTGGATCTGTCCAATTTATTGGCCATCTTGATAAAAAAATCCCATTTTCCAATAGCACCCAACTTCTTACTTCACGAGCACCACCAACAGTTCCAAAAATCCTTGATCGAGTGATCCATGGCTCAAACAATGCCCAGGCTCAAAAACTTCAAACAAAAAACAAATTAAGGTCAACCAATTAATAAATTCCACAAAAAAAGGATTTGCGCACTTTTCCCATAAACATAGTGCGCAAGAGAATTTTTTTATAAGTTTTTCATTATCTGCGCAGTTTTCCTTAATAAAATTTGCACAATTTTTCACACTTTTTATTCCTAGAAACTACACAATTGCGCACTTTTCCTTAATAGAACCTACGCATATCTTCTCACTTTTTCTTAATAAAAGCTGCACAATCTACCAAATCTGTGCATTGTATAATTAACTGAGGGTGTGCAAGTTAGCTTTGACCTTTCTTTTCCTGACAAATCCCAACTCGACTCACCTCCACTAATCCACACCAAGATCCATTTCCCTTTAGACAATGACTTTATCCTCAAATGAACAATGCAACCTTCCAATGTGATCGCGTTGCTCCACACACACGCACACATATATATGGAAGATCTTGATTCTTCCAACAAATATTCACACCTGCACTCACTAACAAAGGGGGCTCGACGCTCTCCAATCTCTCTCAGCCACAAAATCTCACCTCATCAATATCAACCACAAGGGCTCAACTCAACCCTGGCGCTCTAATACCAACTAAAAATTTAGAATACAAATCGAATTGAGAATGAAACCTGTAGCTCTCAGATGAGGAGCACCTAAGGTTGCCACACTGTTGCATTCATTAATTATAGCAATCACACATACGCATATATAATTATTACATTCATTCGGGAGATCACAATAATCTCCTAGAAAATAGGATCTAATGGTAAACTTAGAAAGCAATCAAAACAATCGAAACAACCTTTATCCACTATTTCTAAGTGTACATATGAAATAATTAATAGTGCATGATTACTTCTATTATCAATTGTCTTGAATATAAAAAGGATTTATCCTCTGATAATTTTAGGATTTTAAGCTTTGAAATTATTTTTAATATAGAATATTATTATTAAAGTCTATTTTAGAATAACCAACTATCACATCCATCCATTGTGGTGGATTTAAAATTTATAATTAATTATAATAATATTTTATAATTTAAATTATTATTATAATGAAATTTTCTTTAAATTAAGATGAAGGAAAATAGCAATATCCAAGGAGTAGTAGAGATCATAGTAGTAGAGCAGCAAAAGGTTGTCATAAGTAGGGGGCATAAAGTGAACCTATACATATGAGAGTTATGATTCAGACAAAGAAGTTCCTTGAAGTTTGATGGAAACCAACTGGAAATAGTATTATCACACTTATCCAAAAAAGTTTATGTAATTTTTATCTTTATCTTTTTTTCCTTTTATGTGCATTGGCTGAAAGGTTGATCTGGTCGAATGCTTTTGGACATATGCAAAATGTAATTTTGTTTCTTGATTTTCATGTTGAATAAAATTACTATTTTTCTTCATTAAAAAATAACTTTAAATTACATATAAACTATTGTGTTTTTAAATAAATAATAAGATTTGGATAAGGTCAATACTTGTGGAGATGCTTACAAAAATAATATATTTATCAATCAATCTTTGTGATGTAATAACTATTTATGTATTTAGGCATATATTTCATGGTTTACTATTACTATTATTATTACCATTACTATTACTATTATGGCCGACACGTTATCATTACTATTATTATTATCAACTTACACTTTTTTATTTATTTCTAATTATAATTTAAATATATAAATATAAATTTACTTTAAAGAAAATACACATTTCTTTTACTTTAATTCTTTATTATTTTTTTAATCTAAGTAATTTTTAATTATTTTTTAATTACACCATGTAGGTCATCCAAAATTTTAATTTAATTATTAGTAATTATTAGGTGGATGGTGGAGTTTTTTTTTTTTTTTTGTAAACTTAGTAGTTCCTTTCTATTTTCTATTCATAAAACAAAACGCAGGTTATAGAAATTTACAGCTTTTGACCTCAACCTGCCCATAGGAAACCAAGTCTGTTGGTTGTATTAAAGAGTTATAGACCATCCAAAACTTCAACAACTTAAAGCTTTCTCTTATTGTCTTTATGGGAATATTATCGATCTTTACTTCCATAAACATATTAAAAATGTAAATGCTATCAGCTTTCATCGCAAAAACACAATTTAAGGAAATGATTCCTCAGAATATTCTATAGGAGTCGGATCTTTAACACTTGATCCTGGCATATCAACCTAATGCATGATTTTTAATTGTCTATCAATACGTCCGAGTCGGATGCTCTAGTGATGTTGTTGTAAGTTTATCTCCTGGATGTCTCTACGAATTTCTGCTAGAGTTGAGGCTCCATGCGGGTCTTCCCCTATCTCTTGGACTGTGACAATTTCCTTCACCAAAATACATTTCAAGATCTGTAAGTGTGAATCGAGTGATGGAAAAGAGACGGTCTGTTGTGGGTATTGCCTAGTTCAGTTAAAATTGGTTCAATTCTTCCTTGGCCAGTTCAGCTTCCACTTCCTCTTTTGCCCTTGCATCTTGTTCCCACTCGTGAATCAAGGATTTTATAAAATATGGAGTGTTGTCTGAATAAGATTGGAATAAGTTCTCCATTACCTCTTTACCAGACTTCTGGCCTCGTCTGTATGTTTCAACTTTGGCTTTCCCCTTAGCTTTTGTTTCCTTCTTAGTCGACTGGGCTTTCACCATTATCTTCATACCTCGGTCTTCCAGCAAATATATGTGCAGGTGATAATTTCTAGGAATACCTAAAGTAGTACAGAGAATGAAAATATTAAAGCTACCTGAGATAGAAAGATGAACTTGGTGTTATTCGGGAGGCATCAGATACTCAACATCCCTACCAGGAGAGATAACAACTTGCACTGGACCCAAACTTTACAGACAGAGAGGACACAACCTTACAAGAATTTACAGTGCCTTGAAAAACCGGTAGGACACAACCTTGCAGGAGTTTGTATGGAAAATATTCAAGTTATTGACTGTAAACCTAATTCGATGGACCACACACAACAGAACCACAGAACTAGCCCCGAATACAGAGAAGACTCCCCTTTTAATCAGGATAACGCCATCATAACAACCAGCAATAGACTGAATAACTATGACAATGTAACATTTAATAACTTTAACCAACCAAAAAACTAAGTTGTTCCACTCACCACCCGAACCATTGCAGATGAGCTTTACCGACTCACCACCCACAAGAAAATTATTGTAGGCCATACGGTTAGCTTCCCAAAATTGATGACTACTATATGAATTATTGACATGCAAAGGCCAAAAAAAAGAGGGGTACCTGAGAAGGTTAGAAGAGAAGCCCTCCAGAGCCAAAGATCGACATGCAGGGCCATTACAACACCATCCGAAAACATATAAATGAACATAAAAATTAAATAATTAAAACTGTTATAGGTCAATTTTGGCATCATCCTCCAAGACCTGGTCAAACTAGGCATCATCCCCTAGGACCAATGAATAGGGTCTATCATCCCCTTAATTTCAGTTTTTATATGCCCTAGGTGAATAAATTCCTTTCATGGCTTCAATTGTGAGATTTTCAAGGTTTGAAATATATATTATATGACCCACTGACTCACCAATGCTCCTTTGCAAGGGACTAGCTGCGTTGCAGTTCAAATGCCTCCATTAAAGGGTGCACTTCCCGACACTCAAGGGTGTGTTGGTCACCTGCGAGAGAAATCATCATTGTTCCTGGAATCTCCTCATGGAAAATACCTTCTAAAAGAGTCCATAGGTGTCATACTTCAAATCCAAGTGTCCATCCACCACCTCTGAACTTGGAAACATGTCTTACCTATTATTAAAAGGCCATTCAATGAGAAACTACCATCAGTTTCCCTATAAATTGAGCACTCATCTAAGTGCCAGGAAGGAATAATTTTGTGCAAAATTATGATGTTTGATTATCATTTTATAAGAGATTGGAATTACTGATATGTTGTTGAGATGATGTTGGATGTGATGAGGCTGGAATGAAATTGGAGCAGGTTGATGACAAATCGATCTATTTGTTGTAATCTTCTCCTCCTACTTCCTTAATAAAGATATGTGTTCATTTTCCCATACATATGTTTATATCTTGTAAAATGTATTATTTATTAAGTATGTATTCTTGGATCTAATCGGTTTGATTTGGTTAAGATAATTAGATACTTGTATATTGCATGTTTTTTGTTGTTCTCTGTATTTGATTGCAGGAATCGATCTAGTACCTTGAGTTAGATCGAGAGTGACGACAACAATGACAGAAGGAGAAGGAGATAAAAAAGGATCACAATTAGGCTCTTCCCCTTTCTTTATATCTTTTCATCTTAGAGAAAATAATAGTTTTCTCTCTTCTGTTGTTCTGAGTGAAGGAACACCACACTCAGTGAATTTAGTTTATCAATAGATTAAAATTCTGCATGACAAATTGGAAACTCTATTGGGGATTAATCCCATCATTCCTAGTTTTTCTGCCTCTATTTCCATCATTCTTAGTGTTTCTGCCTCTGTTTACCATCATCAGTAGCATCTACTTTCCTTTATCAATCATTTGAATGAACAAATTTCATTAGAAGTGTATTTAGCTCCTTGTTTTTCAAACTTAGCTGCGCCCAATGCATTGTTGGTCAGGGTACATTGCACTGCAGTGCACTGTGTTCCATTCAAGGGTGCACTGCAATGCATTGTCTCCCCTAAGAAGCTGTGTTTCCCCCTCAGCCAACCAAATTCCATTAAAAATTTTCATTTCTCTTATTTTCAGCCAATTTTCTGTTGTATTCTCATATGTCTGATTGCTCTTAGAGACCATTAAACTTTCCTGTTCTTCCTCCTTTGAAAAGTATTTTTCTCAATGTTTCATTAGTTTTTTTCTTTATCATTGGAAAATCAAATTTAAAGTAGTTAATTTTGCATTATATCAATTTTGTTTTCAAAAAGGAAATTTTTGTTTCATTCCTCGTTTCATGTAGGAAAATTGTAGTTCCATTCTTCATTTTACTAAGAGAAATTGTTGTTTCATTCCTCATTTCTCAAAAGAAAACAATTTGTTTTATTGATTTGTGCATATATTTTCCTTTATCTCATTCACATTAAAGGGAGTTGAAAAGAAAAACATGCATGTGCATCTAGAGTTTGTTTGTGTTTCATAGGAACAAGTTAGGGAAATCTTCATTTAGTTTGTGCTCTTTTTTGTATGCTCAAAATCTGATTTCCCTTTCCCGTTAGTAGCTAGGAATTTCATTGAAAAATCTAAATTGAAAAGTTTGCTTATCATTTAGTTTGCATTTTTAGGAATTTCCCATTACATCACATGGTGAACCTCAAAGACAAACTTTTAAACAAGATAAACATAAAATTTACATCAATCAACCTAAGAAAGCATTGTAACATTAAGGATAGCATTTAGAAGGTTTAGGCTAGAGACGTGTTTCGGCGTCATTAAAAATATCAATTGTCGCTAACTTGTCTATGATACATTCCGAGTGGGAAATCCCACTCCATGTACGTAAGTATATCGGAGCTCGTCCATATACCTTTGGGTATATCGGGCATTGTTCTAGTATGAAAAGTATAACGGGGTCTCTCACTGTGCGGTTTTGAATTAGACAACACTAATATGGACTTGGGCCTCCATGTACCTTCGAGTATGTTTGGGAGGACTAATGTAGGTTTCTTACCATCCATGGGTAACTGAGTTAGCTGCCTTGCAACTTTTGATACACCAAACACAACATTCAGGGAGATTGCCTTCCCGTACTTCTTGGTTCACCAAGAGGTATCCTGTAGTTCAAAATTACTTGGTAAACCTTTTTCCTAGAATGACCATTTTATTTTTTTAATTTTTTTTTTGTAATAAAATCAATCATTCATCGTGGAAGAATAACATCCCTTCCTCGTCATTTGTGTAGAATAGCACTTAAACCACCTTTACCACCGGAAGGCATTTCTAGTCGGCGAAGGTGACATCGTTCTACAGATACCAGTACCATCAGTACCTCTGGTGAGTCATCCTCATCACACATACCAGAGTCATCTTGAGTTGTTTCTACACATCTTGGTTGTTGTGTAACCAGCTCCAAAAAGCGAAGAAAAGAGATATAAACGCCTTAGAAATGAGCCACTTCGAGGGGGCAACCTCCAATACATTACATAAATGAACAATTCTTGGATGATTCAAATGAACAAAACCTCCTTCTATATATAGGATTCCATGGGGCCACAATATAATCCTAGTGGGGCCACAATGTAATCCTAGCCGACCTAACAATAATAATGTAAGGGCACAATAATAACAATATGGGGGTTACAGGGGTACAATAATAACAATAAGGGGGGCTACACTAACATAATAAGGGGCTACACTATTAATATAGGGACTTAACATGCCCCTCTCCTTCAAACAAGTGTTGTCCTCAACGCTTGATTATTTCTTGATGCTTCTGTATAAAATTCTCATCCTCCCATGTGAAGTATTTTACAGGAAATTTCTTCCGCTTGCTGAGATACTCTGAAATTGATCGTACTTGTCGATTTCTTGTTTCTATGACTACTTCATAACTTATTTCGATGTGATGTTGATCTTCCTGTTGTTTCATTAGATTCTGCACCAAAGTTGGGTTATCCTTTGAGAGTTGGAGAACTTGTTGTTGATGCTCGATGTGATCTTCCACTAATTTATCATCCATATTTGCTATTATTTGATCCTTCCAACCATCCAACTTAGCCTCCATTTCTGATTTTAAACCATCTATTTCATCTTCAATTGCTCTTCGTAAGATCGAAACTTGTTGCACTTGGTACTGTAATTTTGATATCTCATACTACAACTCGTCCTCTTCATGCGTCATAGTATAGCTTTTTGAGGGATTAATGGGTATGGAATTATTTTTTGGAGGCATTATAGAACCCAATACTGATAAAAATTCTAAAATATGCACTTGGAATCACTTCAATTGCTTTTTCAAACAAACGTTGCAATTTTAAAAACCAGATACACACCTTTATCTTTCTTTTGAGGAGCTAGATATTGAAATTAAATTATCTCTATGATTGCAGAACTTCAATATTTTAATTTCAGTATAAACGTAGCCCTCTGAATTATATTTCGAATGCCACAGGTCTGACCTGATTTGGATTCTCCAAGACAAATTTGTGTCCAATCTCCCACAATGACCTAATTCTGGATTGGTTCAGTAGAGCAAAATTGTAGGACTTTCCACGTGTCACTGTTTCATCCTTTGTCTCTAAAATTGATAGCCAAGAAACTACAGTCTATGTACTTGCGACCAATTTTTACAGAACTCAAATCCACTGCCCAGAGAGAGAGTTATTGAACTTTTCTCACGATCACCTCTTTGAGATGAAATTCAGGAGCCTGAAAAAGCACTACCTTCCACAGATCATATCTCCAAAAATATTGTGAACCAAGCTCTAATTTTTTTTGACAAATTTCCTCAGGATTTTAGCTTCGCACCATACGAATTTCAGATTCTGAACCTTCATAGAAAAAAATTTATAGCGAAAATTCCACGATGACCTGTTTAGGAGCCTGAAAAAATACCTGACTTCCACAGATCATATCTCCGAAAATATTGCGAACAAAGATCTGAAATTTTTAGAAAATCTTCCTCAGGATGTCGGCTTCGCACCCTAAAAATTTCAGCTTCTGAAGCTTCGTAGAAAAAAATTTATAGCGAAAATTCCACAATGACCTGTTTGGAGCAGCGAAAACCTAGAATCCAAAGCTTTGATACCAAATGTTGTGTAACCAGCTCCAAAAAGAGAAGAAAAGAGATATCAACGCCTTAGAAATGAGCCACTTCGAGGGGTAAACCTCCAATAAATTACATAAATGAACAATTCTTGGATGATTCAAATGAACAAACCTCCTTCTATATATAGGAGTCCATGGGGCCACAATATAATCCTAGTGGGGCCATAATGTAATCCTAGCCGACCTAACAATAATAATGTAAGGGCACAATAATAACAATATGGGGGTTACAGGGGTACAATAATAACAATAAGGGGGGCTACACTAACATAATAAGGGCTACACTATTAATATAGGGACTTAACATTGAACCATCTGTCATCAAACGAAGTCCTCATGACACCTGGACCTGATCATCCAATCGAGTCAGACCATACCTCCCGAACTCGATGTTGTTCAACTAGAAGTTAATTTGGATCCCATCGTTCCTTCACAAGAACATCTATATCCTGAAGACAAACAACCGGAAGTTGTTCCTGTATCGGTCGCTCCTCAATCGATCGTAGCCATTGAGTCTCTGATATCATGCAGTCAACGACCTGAAATATATCTCAGGCCTGACGGTGAAATCATTCCACCTAGTTTGATTTTGATTAAGGAAGAACCTCAACAAGAAACACACCCTTCAAATCCAACCCATTTTGGACCTAGGCTTTATCTTTATGAGACTATTCCTTGGTTGACTTACACTTCTTCTGTTGATCATGTTTCAATTCGAGTTCCCGTAGATCCTATAGGGTATACACTGGGTCGTATGACCATGTCTGAGTCAACATATCCATTTGTACCATCTATTACAGTTGCAGAAACATCCACTGTTGCTACCCCTTTGATGTTTACCACATCACCAGAGTCACATCTATATGGTGGTCCTTTCGTCCCACCAAGTTACCAGTCATTATCTAGAAACTATTTAGGTTCATCCTCACATCCATGTAATTCATCCATGTCATCATCTAGTATTATATCTGGTACATCTCTAATGATTATTGAATGGCTTGATCCTTTATATACATATTCAGTGCAACATAAAGCTAGTCCATCTGGGTACATTCCATCTAGTACAAACTCAACTAGACTCCCACCATTTGGAGAACAATATATTCCATATTATTATACTCCTCATGCTGGGGGGGAACCTATGGTCACCCATTTTGACATTAATTCATCATTTTATGGTCACCCAAATGTTGGAATGATTGTTTGTCAGTGGCAACCTATCATGCCCATTCAACCACAAACGGTTGTGCATTCATATCAACCTATTCAACCCGTTGCACCCACATCTACTCCACTTGTTAATACTTCTTTACCCCTGTTACAGGTTCATGTTTTTGTACCTCAACCATCTCAGATGGGTCCTTCAAACCATTTCCCTCAATTTTTGGGCCCTCAGATTCCAAATCCTTCGACTGGTTTACAACAACCACCTGTATCTGGAATTTTTCATTCACGAGCTGGATTACCCTATTATGGGATGTCACAAGCACAACCGGGTCTTACCTATTCAAAACTGGGTCCAAGCTATTCTAGCTTGGGCTATAATCTTGGTGGGCAGTCATCTTGGCAGCCACAACCTCAAATTCCACAACAATCATTCCAACAACAAGTTGCTTACCCAGGTTTTGGTCAACAGAATACTCAAGCGTTTGGTCATCAAAAAAACCCCTATCTGGGTTACCGACAACAAATGCCTTA
This sequence comes from Pinus albicaulis, assembly GCA_034641835.2. Classification (NCBI taxonomy): domain Eukaryota; kingdom Viridiplantae; phylum Streptophyta; class Pinopsida; order Pinales; family Pinaceae; genus Pinus; species Pinus albicaulis. The sequence continues at coordinate 133,263,721 of CM076570.1, read as the reverse complement.
TGTTGGTGCTCAAAGGCCTATTTCCCAAGTAATTCAATCATATCATGGTTATGCTCAACTTGACATGAATCGACAATTTCCCTTTGTCGCAACATTAGAATTACCCGATTTAAAATGGCTTACCAATGATCCAATTATCTATTCTCCTTGGTGGTCGGTGATACCATATAAATTACCCTCCGACATTCCTAAATTAAATGGAAACCCTGGATAAGACCCATTGATGCATGTTATGAATTGTCATTTGTGGTGCTCATCCAACTCCTTAAATGATGAATACGTTCGAATACGTCTTTTATAGCGTATGCTCACTGGTCCGACCCCGAAGTGGTACATTTAACTACAACGAGCTTCATTTGATAATTTCACTACCTTAGCTACTACCTTTTTGACCCACTTCTAGTTACCCATATGATATGAAACTGGAATGGAACTGTTGACCAATCTTAAACAGACTAATGCTACTCACATTTCTGATCATATTCATGAGTGGTGTCGTTGTCGTAGAATGGTCAAAACATTTGTTCTTGATCAGCGCCTCGCTGAGTGGTTTATTATGTCCTTCCTACCATCTATCATCGAGGATGTATCTAAAGGTGGCATCGTCACTGAAGAGAAGGTAATTTCTCGTTCCCAGTACTTAGATTTGATTTATACTCAGTCTGGTACACTCTATGAAAAATACTCAGTCTGGTACACTCTATGAAAAAATTCCCAACGCACCGCGATCTAATTTTACTGTTCCTCCTCCATTTAAGGACCCTCACGCCGGTGACAGTATGATCGATTCTACAAGCACAAAATACTCTACTACATTTGATGTTGCACCTTCTTCTAAAATTCATGCCATGTCATCTGAAAAAGGAGAAAGTGACAAGAAACCCAGAAGCAAGAAAAAGGGGAAAACAAAGAAAAATAAAAATTCAACCCCGCAGGAACGATCATATGATCAACAAACTGAAAATAATCGGAAACCTTGTTACCCTTTCATAATATGTAATGACGAGTACATTGTTTGAGACTGTCCTCACTACAATGAAGTCTCAAAATTTATTAAGACCTCGACTGCATCTCCTGTGTTGACAGATCATTTTCCGAATCCAAACACAAACATGGTTGCTACGGATCCAGCTTCTAGTTCCCAAGTGCATATACTATCTGTCACAAAGCAAAAAAATGATGTTTTGGTGTCTACGTGAAATAAATATTATGGTAATCAGGTTACTGATCAACCTACTACCTCGACCACAAATCCTTCTACTGAATCAATTCTGCCAAATGCTATTCCAGAATTAACAATAAAGCCATCCAAGGGAGTCGTCCATAAATCAACATTCAATCCTCGAGCCAGAGCAGATACAAATTATAATATATTTGAATATTTGGCTCAGTCACCTTCAACTATGTCGATGCTTGAGGTACTTCAAAATTGTCCCTCCCAGAAACAGGCATTCTTGTCGGCAATTGGTGGAATCGACCCGACAGATTCCAATGTTGTAGTCTTTAATCATACTATAATGTTCCCAAAATTAGCATGAAGCTAATTGGAAAATTGATTTTGGTTATATCATCTAGGAGGTTAATAAATGGATAAGGATACCCATGAGTAGGAATAAAATCCCTCATAGTGTGAAAGGGATCATCATAATAACCAGGTTTTGCACCTTCCAGTGTGAAAAGGGAGAAAATGCGTGAGGACAAGGTCAAGTTTGACCAAATCAATAGCGCTGCCATAGAGAGAGTGGATCACTTGAGAAGACAGCGTAGTATGAATGGATGGAAGATCATTTGGTTGAGGAAACCCTAATGTGTGGGGGCCAAGGTAAGAAGGCTTTCATTTGTATAAAGGGAGGACAAGGCAGCCATATGAGGACATCCTATTGAATATAGATTTTGGTCTGCATGACTATTTGCTTTCTCCAGTTGTTTAATTAAGATTGTTGTGCTGATTAGCACAAGGAATTCCTATCTGGGAATCCTTCTCCCTTCTTGAGAGGCCTCTTGAGGGATTGTACTTCATTTCTCCACATTCAGGCTCAAGGCTAGGCCACCTCCTTTAGCTACAACGTTATTCCTGTAGCAGGAAATGTTGTGTTGCAGGGTGTTGCAGTGGAGGGTTCCACAACACCACTTCTAGAGCTTATCTTTCAGAGGAGGGAGCTTCTATTCCTCTGAGAGGTCAGCGAGGAAGATTCAGGAGCTGATTTCACATATTTGGCATTAGGCCAAGAATTTCCCATCACCTACAGTGTAGTCCCTCTCCTTGACTGCCTTATTTCTGAGAGTATTTACAGTGGGGGTTTTCATTACTAGTTTGGAGGGTGAGATATTCAGTGATTGGATTATAATTTCACCTGAAAGATCCATTGGATGAGATCCATTCATCATATGCAGCATCTTCAGTTATCTTCATCCATTTCTTGAGTTGTAGATGCTACTCAGTTTTGAGACTGCAACTCTGGCATTTTGGCCATTGTGTATATTTCAGCCAATCCTTCTAGGATTGACTTGACATTGTTCTTCAGGGGTTAGAGCTTTACTCCCCACATTATTTGAGCCATATATTTCTACATCTATGTATTGAAACTCATTTTGTAGCAGTACCTCTTATAAACTTCACAGTCATAGCCTTGGAATTTTTCTGTATAGCAGTGTATTTCATATTTCTTGTACATGTTCCTTTGAGGTTGGTTTGCCTAAGCTTGAGTGATCATTTCCTCAAGATGTTGTACAAATTCTGCTGCTGTAACATTAATAAGATGGCTATGAGTTCTTCTTACATTTTATGAGTTGGTTTATTACTGCTACTCCAGTTTATGTTTATATATTGTTGGATCTCCAATTTGGGAATACTATAAGATATTCCTAACATTGTATATTTTCCCTATTTTGGGATATTACACATACGGGCTATGTGCCACAATTACAGGAAGAATTAGCATTCTCCATCCAAGTAAATGTTCTCAATCAACTCATTCATTGCACTATTATTGGTGAGGGAGCATCTACTTTCATTATATCTCTAAACTGTTGGAAGTCACTTGGCTCGCCATGCCTATCTCAATCACCTACGACGTTGAAAGCTATTGATGGTCGTACAAATAATCCTTGTAGTATCATCAATAACCTACATGTCGAACTAGGTGGAAAAAATGTAACTGTTGAAGTTGAGGTCGTTGATGGACCCCTTGACTACAAAATTTTACTCAGAAGGCCGTGGGTTTATGCTATTACTGCGATCGTTTCTACTTACTTTAGAATGATCTCTTCCCTCATAAAGGTGTTATCATAGTCATCAATCAACTCTCCTTATTTGCCTCTAGTTCCCAAGTATTTGGAAGCATTTTGTGAGTTCACACACCCCAGCTAGCACTTCAAAACATTGGTGTAGGACTCTTAAATGATTCTTCCCTAGTGGTCACCTTTGCATTACCACCGCCTGCGACATTGGAAGAAATTGCAAGAATAGAGACCTGTTGCATGATATCTTCCACTTCATCTGACCTAAGGAAGATTACCAATTATTTTTAATTTGTTACGCTGGATGAATTCCTTATGCCCAACCCAATTGAGCTAGCATACTAATCAATCTACATGGCTTGGGTGGCGAATCCTAAACCATCTCCGTCGATCGTTTGGGTCGATTGTTCATTAGATTTTAGTACTCCATATGATATTTTTTCATCCACTTTCTTAATTTATGAGAGCATTGTGGAATCCATGATTCCAGAAGGATAACCATGGGAAGATCATCATCATTGTTCCCATCTTCAGGATTACAAAGAAGGTAATCTTATTTAACTATATCACCCATCGATCAAAACTTTATTTTCGAATTCTTTTCCAATTAATGCCATCGAATCCAAGAAAAACTTATCAAATATTGAAGAAACCATTTCTATCGATATTTCGACCAAACCTAGCATTGTAGAAAACATTAATGTCGGCGTGTCTTGTTCTCAATCCAAACTTAAAACTTATCGATCTCTCTTTCATGAATTTCGAGATATATTTGCTTGGACTTATGAGGAAATGTCAGGCATAGATACTAGTATCATTGAACACACAATTAAAATGTACCCTGATGTCAGACCGGTACGTCAACGCCTTCGTCTTGTTCATCCAAAGAAGGCTATTGAAATTAAAGAAGAAGTTGAAAAATTTTTGTGTGTTCGTTTTATTTACCCTGTTCCGCTTACTGATTGGGTTTCCAATATTGTTCCTGTCATGAAGAAACAAGGGGCAATCAGAGTGTGTGTCAATTATCTAGATGTCAATCTTTCTTGTCCAAAAGACAACTATCCTACTCCCTTTATTGTCTAGATTATTGATGATTGTGTCGGGTGTGAAATATTTTCATTCATGGATGGATTCTCCGGTTACAATCAAATCAATATCCGCCCAGAGGACCAATATAAGACAACATTCATCTGTCCCTCTAGCACATTCGCTTATCATAAACTCCCATTTGGTTTAAAGAATGTTGGGGAAACATTTCAGAGAGCAATGGATTATGCTTTCAATGACATCAAGCACATTTTTCAACCATATCTAGATGATTTATCCATGCATTCACGAAACGAGACTGATCACCAGACGCATTTGAGAGCTATATTTTTTCACTACCGACACTAAAAAATACACCTCAATCCACACAAATGTGTTTTTTGTGTTGGTTCTATTCATTTTCTTGGATTCGTCGTCTCAAAAGAAGGAATTTGAATCGACCCATTGAAGGTCTAGGCCATTCTTGATTTTCTTGCGCCATCAAATTTACTTCAGTTACAAAAACTTCTAGGAAAGGCTAACTTCCTAAGGAGGGTCATACCCAACTACACTGAAATGGCTAAATGATTTACTCATCTATTGAAAAATGGGATTCCCTTCCATTGGGATAAGGTTGCACAAGCTTCTTTTGATGTTGTCAAGGATAAATTGGTCCGGGTGTCATTAATGTATCCTCCCAATTATCAAAGTGATTATTTCATATATATCATCGTGATAGATACGACCATTGCTATGGTATTGGTCCAAGTAGAAGATGGGATAGAACACCCGATATATTATTTGAGTCGTAATCTCAATGATACGGAATTTAAGTATTCATATGTCAAAAAACTTGCCTTGGCAGCTCTTTAACTTGTCCAAATATTTTGCCATTATATCCTGCTCCGGAAGACCATTGTCATTTTGGATTGCAAACCCATGACATAAATTCTATCACGTAATTTATAGGGGGGAAATATTCAAAATGGATCGTCATTTTGTAGGAATTGGATTTGGAATTCATCAAATCAAAGTCAAAGAAGTATTTAGTTTTTCCTGAGCTTCTCTGCAACCTTTCCTCTGATAGTACTGAAACTACATCAGAACCATCAATTCCTGATGAGTCTTTGTTTCTGATCAGGTCATCTAACCCTTTGTATGTGGATTTTATCATTTGTCTCTCAACCTAGACTTTCCGGCTCGATACCTCTCGCTCACAACAGCGATGTATTCGATACCAAGCCAAAGATTTATCTGATCGTCAGCGATACACTTTATCATCGTCATTTCGATACAATTTTAAGGAAGGGGCTCACTCATGAGGAGGCCGAGAAAGTTCTAAATGATTGTCATGTTGGGGCTTGTGGTGGAAACTTGTCTGCATACGCTACCGCGCAAAATATTCTCTACACAAGTTACTTTTGGCCTACCATATTTTGCGACTGCATCCTCGTGGTCAGAAGTTTTCATGCATGCCATATATTTGATCATAAAATCTGCATGCCGCCAGCACCAATGCATCCTGTTATCACTGTGGGACCATTTTAAAAATGGGGCATTGACTTCATGACATGCAACCCTCATTCATTCGGGGGGCATGGTTATATTATTGTCGTAGTAGAATACTTTACCAAGTGGGCCGAAGCGATGCCTACATTCAATAACATAGGCAAAACAACTGCATTGTTCTTTTTCAGTCATGTCATCTCATGGTTTGGTGTACCACAATATATAGTTACAAATAATGGTAAGCATTTTCGCAATCACATGATGAATGAGTTGACTGCCAAATTAGGACTGTCGCATATAGTTCTACTCATTATTATCCACAATCCAATGGACAAGTTGAAGATATAAACAAGATTCTTAAGTGAATGCTTCAAGGAATGATAGGAGTCATAAATGAAATTGGCATTTAATCCTGTACTCGAATTTGTGGGCATATAGAACCTCGGTGAGAAATGCAACCGGATTCACCCCCTTTCAATTGGTGTATGGTCTGGAAGCTATCTTGCCTATCCAATGTGAAATTCCATCATTAAAACTCATTTTTGACTTGTTACCTCACACCTATAATGAAGAAGAGCGTATTTTTAACCTCATCCATCTAGATGAAATGCATCGTGAAGCCGCATTGGCCAACAAAGTGCTTAAGAGATGAATTAAGGCACAATACGACCAACATGTACAGGCTCACATCTTCTCTGAGGGTGAGTTGGTGTTAATTTATGATCAGGAAGTTGATTTGATAGGTATAGGAAAATTTGAGCCACTATGGCATGGCCCCTACATTGTCAAAAGAGTTCTGGCTAAGGGCACCTATGAGTCAGTAGATTATGATGGAATTCCATTGGCGCAACCTCGAAATGGGTTGTATCTTAAACATTACTATGCTTACTTTTTTTTTTTCTAAGTAAGATTAATTTCTATTAGTGTAACATAGTGTACATGGAGGCACAGGCCTCTTCAGCTCTAGCTTGATTCAAAGGCATAGTTCGCAAAAAAAAACAAAAATGCGACTACCCTCGCAGGGGGAACCAGTCCAATAAGAGTATGATTCACTGCCTCGTGAGAGGAAACAAGCGTTATACAGATAAAACTGTTAATTGTTTGCATATTGTGCCAAACATAGATACCAGAAATTAACAAAACCTTGTGACCAGGAAAAACTTGAGAGCCTAGGTGTCATGAGGAGTAGGAGGAGTCCTCTTCTACAATGAGACACCTGTATTCATCGGTGTTGTTGGCCTACATGTCCTGGGTGGCGGGTGCTGCATGCTAGGGCTCCTTGGTCTCTCTAGATTTTCCCGAAGCCTGTTTGCCATGCTTCCTATCATCCCTGCTACTTCCAGGGCTGCTACTACTGTCCAAGCACATACTGTGGCTGCTAGAACCAGGGTCACCCTTAACATCTGCAGAGGAGGCATCACGATGGGGGAGTTTCTACATTTTGGGTAGGCAGAAGCTAGAAACCTTGGCGGACTCCTCCTTGAAGGATACTGTAATGGTGGTGATGACACGGGGATAGTTCATGGAGCAGTGGAAGTGGAATTGAGCTGAGTGGGTGGACTGCGGGGTGGCTATAGAGTCTAGATGGGGCAGAGGCAGAGAAGTGGTCGTGACATCAGGGGGCTGAGCAGAGGAGTGAGACTGACCAATGGAGTGGCCACGCCCATTACGGGTAGCAAGATACTGGCCATGGAAGTGCTCCAGGGAGGAAGGCGAAGTGTCAGAATGGGAAGAGGGTGACGAACGAGCGGCCCACCCTCTGATGTTGCCACGCCTGCAGTGCATATGATGCTAGATATGAGGCATGGTGGAGCAGTGAGGGTGGTGGGTGCTCTGGACCGAAGAATAAGTAGGGTGGTGGTGCCACAGAGCCGGATGCACAGTGGTGGAGGTGAAGCAATTCGTCGGCGAGAAATTCAAATGACAAAGGATGCTCTGCGAGTAGTGGTGGCCAGGGAGAATTTCTATACAACAAATAAGGCTACAAAGTCTCCCTGTTGGTGTGCAGGAGCTCTAATCCATGACTCTAGGGGGACAGTAGCTTCTCAGAGGTTGAGACAGGGGAGGCACGTGACCAGGCAGACGAAAAACATAACCAGGCGGAGGAGGAATGGTTTCCATTTTGAAATGATGGTAGCCTCGACTTCTGCAGAGAATTAAATGGTGAATGGGGTGACAGCTAGAGAAATTTAATGCTCGCCGTTAGGGCTTGTGGGTGGCCATGTGGCCATTCCACCTGCCAACCCAGCAGCCCGTCTCCAAAGTACCATCATTAATCACCTGCATCCGGGATTCTGGTGTCTTTGTGCACCAGGTTAGTGCATTCCTGAATAAGAGTTCTATCATTGAGAATAGTGAGGGGTCCGACAATTAGGATTTGAGGACTGTCCACTCCTTTGTTAGCTAAAAGGTCTGCCACCTTTTTTCCAGATCTTTTGACATGTTTGAAGGAGATGGCCCTGTGGTGCTGCAGCCATTTTTCTATAAGATCCAGTCTCGCTGCAAGCCTCCAGCTGTCAGCTACTTTGGAGGCAGAGGCTCCCATGAGAAGTTGATTGGCCGCATTGATGAGGATTTGGGAATCACCTTCTATCTCAATAGGGAAGTAGTTGTGTTGTTGAGCCAAGCACAAACCTTGCTACAAGCCTTCTAGTTTTGCAGAGTTGTTGAAATCCCATCCTATGGATCTGAAGAGTATTAGCAAGGGAGTGCCTTTGTGGTCCCTGAAGATTCCTCCATACCCTACTTCTCCTGGATTTCCCTTTGAAGCCCTGTCAAAGTTCATCTTCAAAATCCCAACCGAAGGGGGAGTCCAATGACTTGGAGAGTCTAGGTGTGTTGTGGGTGTACATTCATTGAGAGGACATGGAGGTAGCGAGAGTTTCCAGTTTTCCCAGATAGACCTTTCCAATTTTTTCTTGGGAAGATCTTCCTTCTGCCATTGATGGAGAACCAGAGTTTCTTGGATGTTGTAGCAAAGGTTGTTCCATATTATATCCAAAGGAGTGCATTAGTTCTTGAAGATCCGTTTGTTCTTTTCTTTCTAGATTGTCTACAATGTGAGTCCTGGGAGAAGCTTCCACAGAGATTTTAACAGATTACTATTATAAGGAGCGGGAGGCTAGTTGCAAATGGTGTTGTTTAAGTCCCCTGGTATTCTGCCCTCTTTTTTGCATCTGAAGCTAATTCTTTCCTAGAGGAGATTTGCTAGTGAGCAGGTGTCCATGAGATGCTGAATAGTCTCATTGTGGTTCATGCAGTTTAGACATCTTGGAGGCCCTATGAAGCCTCGTTTGATGAGGTTGCCCCAATTAAGGATTCTTTTGTGACAGAGGAGCCACATGAGTGTGGAGACTTTGGGCCATATTCTTGGAGACCATAGAGTTTCCCAGATGGGGTCTATAGGTTCTTGGCCTTGTGTCAAGAGTGTGTATGCTTCTTTGGTGGTGAACTTGCCCCGAGGTGTATATCCCTATCAGAGCAGATCTTTTTCCTCTGAGTATATAATTTTCCTACTGGTAAACTCTATATCTATATCCCTATGTGTGTTCTCTTACCTGCGGCCTAAGAAGTGAGCTGCCTGTTTCCACTGCCGATACCCTTGGGTTAGTATTGCAATCCAGTAGTGCTTAACATTTCCATCTAGGCTTTCGATCATGTCCGGTTGTAGCTGAGGTGTCATGATGTTGACTAGTCTGGGTCATTGTTGCCATGAGTCCACCCAGAAGTGGGCCGTACTTCCATCTTAGATTTCCTAAAAAGTGCTCTTGTATCATAAATCTGTGTTGTTTAGCTGCATTCTAGATCAGGGAGCCTGCTTCCACAGTTGTCAGTCGTATGAGATCTTCGGGTGGTCTATTATTAGAATATTTCATTGTCTAGAGTAATTTCCATGGTGTATGTGGTGATGACATCCATTTCCACCAGATTCTAGTTTACATGACAGCATTACTGTGGTACGGATCACGAAGACCAATACCACGAGCCTTCTTTGGCTTGCAGACCGTTGTCCATTTGACCAGTGTCCATTTTCTTTTTTGACCCGAGGATCCCCAGAGAAAGTTGCGTTACAATGTCTTGATCTTATTGAGAACCCATTTTTGGGCTGCAAGAACAGAGAATAAATAGAGGGGCATATATTTTAGAACGAATTTGATGAGAGTGAGACGAGTGGCTAGATTTAGGGAGCAGAAGGTCCAAGAGGAGAGTCGAGCTTCAAGCTTTTCAAGAAGTGAATGCCAAGAAGAGTGTTTGATGGCAGAGTCAATCAGGAGAGCCCCAAGGTACTTGGTGGGTAGATGAGCTATGGTAAAACCAAGGATCCTGGCAATATTGTGTTGGGTAGTGATCCGGGTATTGAAAAAGAAGATTTGAGATTTGGCCGCGTTGACAGAGGTACCAGAGGCATTCGAGAAGGTATTAAGAATGGATTTGAAGGTGAGAGCTTCTTGGACTGAAGGGTTCCTGAAGAGCATGTTATCATCAACAAACTATTGGTGGGTGGTAGCCGGAGAACCATGAACATAAATACCTCAGAGTTTCTAGGTGTGAAGAGATTGTTGGATGAGGCGACCAAGCCCTTCTACCATTAGAAAAAAGAGAAACGGAGAGAGGGGATCTCCTTGGAAAATGCCTCGTGAAGGTGAGAAGGGGCGAGAGGGAATGCCATTGACCAGAATGGAAAAGAATGAAGAGGAAATTATATTCAAAAACCACCTAATCCATGTTGGGTTGAAGCCAAAGGCTAATAGCATTTGATGAATGTAATTCCAACTTAACTTGTCAAATGCTTTAGATAGATCAATTTTGAGAAGCATACATGCCTTTTTATTTTGTTTCAGGGAGTGTATGATTTCATGCATAAGAATGATTCCATCAAGGATCTGACGACCGTCCATGTAGCCTGTTTGTTCAGAGGAAATGAGCAGGGGCAGTAGGGGCTTGAGCCTATTGGCGATCACCTTGGAGATGAATTTGTAAATGACATTACAGAGGGAAATGGGCCTGAATTTATCTGGTGTACCAGAATGGTCTTCTTTTTGTATGAGAGAAATGAAGGTAGCATTGAGGGAAGGGAGAAGCCAGTGCATGGAGCAGGATTCCTCTACTAATTGCCAGACATCAGTCTTTATGAGGTCCCACAAGTTATGGAAGAAGTTGGAGGTGAAGTCGTCCAGACTTGGAGCCTTTCCATATTTGCATTGAGCCACTGCCTTTTCAACTTCTTGGAGCGATACGGGATGAAGTAACATCTGATTGTGTTATTCATTGATAATTTTGGGTATTTGTTGGATGACTTTGGTGATTTTCAGTTGCATGTTGTCTTGGTTCTCCTGAAGCACAGATTTGAGGTAAGCTAGTAGCTCTTTCTCTATGTCCTGATGGTCTTCCAACATTTCTCCATTTTGGTTTTGTAGCTGGGTGATATTATTGTGCATTCTTCTTTGAATTGTTGATCGGTGAAAGAATTTGGTGTTTCTCTCCCCTTCTCTTAGCCATCTTATTCTGGATTTTTTCTTCCACAGTATCTCCTCTTGCTTTCTCCATTCATCCAGTTGTTTGAGGAGGGTCTATTCCTGAGTTACCAGTGTCTCATTTCTACCATCTTGGATTATGCATTGTTGGAGCTCCGCCATATTGCTTTCTAGGATCTTTTGTTGTTGGAATATGTTCCAAAAATTAGAGTGATTCCATCTTTTGATGTGAGTTTTGAGGTCTCTGAGATGTTGCTAAAATTGGAACATCTTGGATCCAACCAGAGGAGTGAAAGATTGGCATACATTGGTGACCATGGCCTTGAAATCTGGATGACTTAGCTAGAAGGCTTTGAATCTGAAGGGTCTTTTGGTGGAGTCTCCAGGTCATATCCATTTGAGAGAGATGGGCCAATGGTCAGAGCCTGAGAGAGGCATAATGGATGCATGGATGCCCCCCCCCCCCCCCAATGTGGATGGCATTGTCTAAAATGATAAAATGATCTAGTTTAAAGGCAATTTGTTGAGATCCAGAGCATTTGTTGTTCCAAGTATGCATGCCGTTGGAGAAAGGAAGATCTATTAACCAGTTCTTTTGAATATAGTTCTTGAAGTGGGTGCTATCCATATCTAGCTTGGCCCAACCTCCTCTCTTCTCTTCTAATTTGGTAATCATGTTGAAGTCCCCACCCGTAATCCAGAGTGGGTGGGTTCGATTTGAGTTGAGGGCTTCCATTGTGTTGAGCAACACTATTTTTTGCATAGAGTCTTAAGGGAAGTATACATTGGTGAGGTGCCCATGTATATTGGTTCCAATGAGATTGAAGGTAGCTTGTATGAGATTGTGCACTACATGAGCATCAGTGATCGAAATCTCTTGTGGATCCCAAGCTATGGCTAGGCCACCTGAGGCTCCTAAAGCATCTACTGCAACTGAGTGACTTCCTGGCCAGGCTCTGGAGAGGATAGAGCCTAGGGTATTACTATTACATTTGGTTTCTTGTATGAAGAATACCTGGGGTATTTCCTACTGAATCATGTTTTTTAATCATTCTGTATTTTGTGGGGCCATTGAGTCCCCTTATATTCCAAGAGGTGAGCTTCATTGGGAACTATTTTCAAGTGGCCGGTAGAACTTGGTGAGCTTGGGGTATCTTAAAAATTCCATCAAAATTTCCCCAATTATGATGGTCCTTTGCAGGTCTATTTTCTTTCCTCTTTTCTTGGATTCCTTGAGGATTTTTTTCCCATCCCACTGAATACCTGGTTGTATTCCCAGAGATCTTTGATGTTGTTGTGCCCGAACAAGAACCATCTCTAGACTGTCTATCTGTCTGGCTGTTATTTTGTCATATTCCTTTTTTTTGCAGGCTTGCTCGAGCCCAAAGATATACAGTTCTCCTATATCAATACTTTCTGGTTCCTCTTCCATGTGACTAGGATGACTGCCTTCAGCAGCAAAGCCATCTATGTCCATATTGTTGGGTTGCCAGATGACTAGTTTCGTATTAGAGTTGGGATTGGTAGGGAGAAGTAGAGATTCAAGCTGAGGATTCAGAGGCACATGAGGTTTGTGAGAGTTAGAAGGGGGAGCCGAAGAAGAAGGGGCTGAGGAGGGTTCAATCTTACTGGGATTTTCAGGATCAAGCGAAGAATGTTTTGCTAGAATGTCAAAGCTATTACTGGTAGAGGGGATGTTGGAAGCTTGGATGGGGGTTTTGGTGGTGGTGGGGGATTTCTTGTGATGTCTTTTATGGGAAGGAAATTTATTTAACCCCTCTGCATCAGAGGTTTCAGTGGTAACTGAGGGTTTGGAGGATGGATTTAGAGGGCAATCTCAGAATAAGTGACCATGTGCATGGCATTTTTGGCAACGAAAAGGAACATGTTCATAATTAATAGGTTGTAACCATTAAAATTCATCATGATAGAGGCTTATCGAGTCTGGGAGGGCCTTTTCCAAGTGCATGTAGACACATATTCTGGCGTATGAGGTGTATCACCTGAGCTTGGTCTCCTCTGCCATCTTGATGAACTCCTCAAGTCCATTGCCGATGTCCTTTAGCGATTCTTCATCCCATTATTCCAGGGGCAAGGAGTACATCCTGATCCAAACCAACACCCAGATGAAGTCCTCTTTGTCGGCGTTGAATCTTTCAACCCAATCTCTGAGATAAAGGCTTGCTGAGTTGAAGAAATAGGGGCCTCCATCTAAGATACGATTTTTGTCTTCGATGCAGTTGAAGATTTCATTGAAGAAACCTTTCGGCCCTAATTGAAGGGTAACATGTCCTTTTGGTTTCTATTTGGAATTTATCCAGCCATGCAGGGCTTTCTCAGTTGGCCAGAAGCCAACAAATTTTCCAATGAGTGCATGATCCTTCATGTACTATATTTGTGCATTGATGCAGTGGCTTGGAAGATCTATCTTTGGGCGTTCTACTGCTATAGGTTGACAAGTAGCGGAGGTTGCCTTAGGTGGAGCCATTTTTTTTAAGGGCTCAGTGGGTTTGTCTTGTTGCGCATCAGATGAGTTACTGTGGTTATGTAGTGCGGTAGAGGATGGCATCTACGTCGCGTCAGGGTTGACATGGATTTGAATGCCTGTAGGGGGGGCATGTTAAACCCCTCCCCGGTTGGAAGATCCATTGGGTATGGACCAGTGGTCGCCTAATTCTGAGACCGCTGAGAGAGGAGAGGTCACGGGTGGATCTTCCAGCCCCAGAGCCATGTTGTTGTGGAGGATGTTGTAAACCCTAGCTCAGAGCTTTCTTCTTAGAGACGTATCCATTCAGGATACATAAATATATTGTTGATAATATGAAGAGAATGTTACTATGCTTAGTTGAGCATAGTAAACTTTTGTATTATATTGTATATATGATTTTGATTTGAATTTACTGTCTTAGATTGTTTTTATAGATTTTTCTTGAATTTAGTAATCCACTTTACATTTTATCACAGATGTCTAAATCTTTGGAACCATTCTTTGGTTATGCTGATGGTGCTTGTCGTAGTACACAAAACCTATCCTCTGCAGCATGGGCCATTTTTGCTCCAGAAAACAAGTTAGTGAGTATTCAAGGGATTTTTATTGGTTGATCTACAAAAAATATCACTGAGTATAGCACGTTGATCGAACTTCTCTATGATGCCATTTCATTTGGTATTAACCACATCATCATTAGGTTAGACTCACAACTTGTTGTACTACAACTTAGTAGCGTCTATATTGTCTGAAATCCAACACTGCATCGTATGTTCCTAAGAGTTTGACTTTTGGAAAGACATTTTGATTACATTAAATATCAACACATTTCCATAAATTTGAACAAAATAACTGATTCCTTAGTTAATTATGATTTAAACAGAGATTTGCAACACATGTAAAGAAGTATTTTCAATTCACATCACATAATTAAATAGGATTGCGAAATAAACATGGGTTAACATTGAAAACAAATAGATAAATACTTATAGGTTTTTACAAAAAAAATTTCCCAAGACACATTGTTCATCTGACCTCAAAATGTATGCAAAAGATGTCAAATTAAACTAATGATTCTCGTGATAACAAGTTATTGATCTAGCTATCCTATGAAATAACCACATCCAACGGTTAGGAATGCTGCTGCAGTATCCTACGTAACTCTTCAATCCAGAAATCCGGAATCCCAAGAGTCAATCCCTCCACATGTTTTTTTAGTTCAACAAGATTCTTTGTCATATCTAAATCCTGAAGGACTTCTCTCCCAACATCTCTCTCTGCTGGCTCATATGCTCCCTGCTCTGGCTGACCCACTAGTCGAACCCAACCCACATCTTCGTACATCAAAAATTTAGTTTATTCTTCGAAAACATCAAAATACAAAAACATGTAGAAAATTTAGAAAAATAAAAAAACATGGTCAAAACATTCTTACCTATTGCACCCCATTTAGCATCATCTAGTAGAATCAAGTATTGATCTCCGCGAAAATCTACGACTGCATATGCATACTAATCTATGGCAATCATCTGTCATCTAAACCAGGTGAAGAATCCAGAAGAGAATATGATGGATGATTGACCAACATGTCTAGCCATCAATTCAACCCATCTCTGCATCTATGGATCTCTAGGGTCAGATATGCTAAGTGTTACATGTTGTGGGTGCATCAATGGAATCCACTCTAAGGTGAAGGAAATCAGGATTTAGCCATAGTTTAAATTCTTCTTCCTTCCACCCTTTTCATTAGTCATTTGTTATTTCATTTGAAAGAGTACTTCTTCAACCCAGTTAAATATTATTGGTTCTAAACGCTCAAGTGCATACTGCATGTATGATCTATTTGAAACATGTAGTGTCGTAGAAACGACAAGATTTGTGATAGTAAAAAGGATGGTTCTCAAAGGCAGATCCCGCACATCACAAATATTTATTTTCCCATCTTTACTCAGTTTAGTACCTGGATGACAATGTTGGCTTATGTAATCCCTTACTATCTCTCCTTTGAGAGAAAATCTTACA
The DNA here is from genome assembly GCA_034641835.2 of Pinus albicaulis. Lineage (NCBI taxonomy): Eukaryota > Viridiplantae > Streptophyta > Pinopsida > Pinales > Pinaceae > Pinus > Pinus albicaulis. Next base: position 133,247,962 of record CM076570.1, on the reverse strand, counting down.
TGGGAAATGGGATAACCTTACCTCAATAATCTAGTGAGAAAGTAAATGTCCTCAACAAATATTGGGAGCACTTTGTCCCCAATGTGAAAAGCCTGCAATAATAGATCCCATGAATGAAGTAGGAACTCAAATAGTTCCATTTTTTGCCTCATCCTTGACACCCTGGAGTATTTAAGCAACCTGAAATCTCTAAGGGCTCTTATTGTACCTGGATTGTTTAGGGAAATCATATTATGTTCTTCATGTTCTCTTTCCCTCCATGTAATCATCATTTTTATCCAATGAATACCTAAAACAATATCATAAGCTTCACTAGGATCCATTTCATGCAAAAAAATTGGGAAATTATGGGCACACAGTAAGAAACAAACATGAGAAACGTACCCAACGCAACTAAGGTAAAGAGACAGAGCATTGCAGTGCATCTGGCCTTCAATTTCAGTGCACCAAAAAGTACCTTTCGACATTCAAGGGTGTGTTTCCCTTGGAGCATAATATATTTACCCTAAGGGGATCAAAACCCTAAAAATTGACCATGAAATGCAATAAATATGATACTAAAATAAAGAGAAGGTTCATAGTTCCAACCTGGATCAAACGGAAAGAGAAATCGTCCACTGAAACTGTTGCCATCAATCACTGAATTTTGAGGGAAAAACTAGTTCAGAGGTCTTAATTTTAAAATGGTAACTTTGGAATGGTAAAAACTCTTTTATTTAGTCATATGATTATTTTAAATCATATTTAATGCTGTTACTATGGTTTTTATTCATTTTTACTATGAAATAGGTATTTTTAATTCATTTTATGGTTCTCTAAACAGGTTTTACAGCTGATACAGTGAGTTTAGCGTGCACACTTATTCAAGAATGATTTGACCACAAATCATACTTTTATCCTTCTTTTTCAACATTTGATAAAAATGAAAAAGGATTTACAGTGCACTTTTATCTCTTTTTCAAGCTTTGATAACTCCGAAAAAGGAACCCCCTAGAGTCTTCTTTTAGCTCTTTTCAGACTTCGATAATGTGAAAATATTTTCAGGAACTTGTCTTTTTGAGCTTGTAAAAGTAAATGAAATGACATATACTCATTATAAGTTTAACCCTTTTCTAGACTGAGATAGATTATTTATGAAAAATGAAAACCTTAGTCGAACATGGCTAAGAGGTTTTCTCAGGTATCATTTTACACTTTTCGTACCTGAGCGACAAATTTATGAAAAAGGACTCATGGAGTTTTATTTTTGTACCCTTTTTCAAACTCTCTAAACATGAAAAAGGACCGGTTTTTCACTGTCGTTAGACTCGTTAAAACATAAAATAGTGACAGACTTGTTGATCATGGTAAGATCTAGTTTCATTTATTACTAGACTCGTTAAATTACTAAATAGAAATGGATTCACCTGAAGGGTCGAATTATAGTTCAAGCATATGTCACCCTTCTCAATCTTGTTAAAAAATAAAGAGGTATTGGTCAACAATGACTGGGGAAAATTTGGGAAAAATAACAGAACACTTTATGGTAGTAGGTCACTCTTTAACATGACACATTCACTCAATCACCGTGATTTTTGGGTTGGGTAATATTCTTGACAGTTCATCATACCAACGGTTCATCATATCATCACTTCGGTTTCAAGTCAATGTTTCTAACTCATCTCACTGTCATCGATATGTTTAAGAGAATTCATCCAGCAATTCCTCATCTTTCTGCAATACTCATACACCTTCATTTTCATGACAATCATCCCTAGACATTGCTATATCAAGTCACACTTTGTCTCCGAAATCATTACTCTTGCTTCGCGATAAAGTTGCTTCCTATCATCATCATCTCATCATCCAGGAATTTAACTTAGAAACGTCTTCTAGTACCCTGAGGCTTGCTACATCATCGGCAGGTTTCTCACTTCTGGACCTTCGACCAAAAGGTTTTTTTTGGAATTCGACATCAAATCATCTATTCACGCCTTGCAAATTGTATTGCAGTACCTTGAGAGTCATTAACATCAATGGTGGTTTTATCGCATCTATTAACAACTCACATCATTGGCTGATAATCAGACGATGTCTTACAATGCTCGACTTTAGATCATATATTCGCATGGTTAGACTTGTACCTGAACGATTGAGTGAACAAGATAAGAAGACCTCGGATCTAGTTTCATCCATTTGGGTTGTGATTTCAAGATTGTTGTACACATCATCTATATGATGACTTTACATATAGATCGTCATCTAATAATGGGCCTATATCTGTAGGCATGTCTATATCGGGAAACATTCCAATGTTGAAGACTATCTAAATTATGCACATGTTATGATAGTTTATTTGTTGAGTATGGGTATGCCTCCCTTAGTAATTCATGTCCAAGATGTAGGATCTCATGATGTAATGTGTTGCAAGTTGATGCAGGTCACCGCCTGCATTAGATCTTACTCATCGCATCGTAAATCATCTCATCCAAATACTATTCTTATTTTTAATTCATGCTTTATGGGGTAGTTGTTATAGGTCAATTTGGGCATCATCCCCCAAGACCTGGTCAAATTGGGCATCATCCCCCAGGACCAATGAATATGGTCTATCATCTCCTTAATTTCAGTTTCTATATGCCCTAAGTGAAGACATTCCTTTCATGGCTTCAATTGTGAGATTTCCAAGGTTTGAATTATATATTATATGACCCACTAATGCACCAATGCTCCTCTGCAAGGGACTAACTATGTTGCAGTGCAAATACCTCCATTCAAGGGTGCACTATAATGCACTTCCCAACACTCAATGGTGCGTTGGTCACCTGGGAGAAAAATCATCATTGTTCCCGGAGTATCCACATGGTTAGTGCCTTCTATAAGAGTCCATTTATGTCATACTTCGAGTCCCAGTGTCCATCCACCACCTCTAAACTTGGAAACATGTCTTACCTATTATTTTAAAGCTATTCAATGAGAAACTACCATCAGTTTCCCTATAAATTGAGCACTCATATAAGTTCTAGGGAGGAAGAATTTTGTGCAAAGTTATGCTGTTGGATTCTCATTTGATAAGAGATTGGAAGTAATGATATGTTGCTGAGATGATGTTGGATGTGATGAGGCTGGAATGAAGTTGGCACAGGTTGACAAAAAATCGATCTATTGGTTGTAATCTTCTCCTCCTACTTTCTTAATAAAGATATATGTTCATTTTCCCATATATATGTTTATATCTTGTTAAATTTATTCTTAATTATGTATGTATTCTCGGATCTAATCAGTTTGATTTGGTTAAGATAAGTAGATACTTGTATATTGTATGTTTTTTTCTATTCTTTGTCTTTGATTGTAGGAATCGATCTAGTGGCTTGAATTGGATTGAGAGCAATGAAAACAATGACGGAAGGAGAAGGAGAGAGAAAAGGATCACAAGTAGGATATTTCCCTTTCTATATATCTATTTTTCTTGGAGAAAATAATAGTTGTATTTATTATGTTGTTATGAGTGAAGGAATACCACACTCAGGGAATTTAGTTTATCCATAGATTAAAATTCTACATAACAACAACCATGCAAGTCTAGTAAAGAAATACTAGCAGACAAAAATAACAAAGACAACCAAAAAATGGGGAAGGCGAAACTAAATTTATCCCTTCACATGGAAGTGAGTGGCCAATGTACCCACCAAGACCCCACCACTGAAATGCAAAAAGTAAAAGCCGCAATCTTCTTCCAAAACCAGGCTAGAAATAATGAAATTTTTAAAAACCAGGTAATCTGGAGCCACAAATTTCAGAAGAAACGGGTAATCCAAAATATCCAGGACCTTAGTTACCATGGAAGGAGAACCAAAAACATGTTTCATGGCAAAGGTAAGAAGAAAATTTGATACATACCCTCGCAAGAAACACGTTGAAGATGATAGAGCTCTCCCCCGACTGGATAACTGCCTTATGGTACTATGTGCTTGAACCACTACCATACACCAGAATATGGCAAAGAGAATGTTCATATGCCGCTTCTACCTCACGTGCCAACTCTTTCCCCTAAACTTTTCTGAAATCCCACCTGACGTGCCTAGCTATTAGACATTCATCATTAATGTCGTCATTAAGCTCTATGGGTGGAGTCGCCACCATTGTTAGCTCTCATCATCATTGGTGTGGGTTTGACGGTTATCACGTACGCCCTCCACATTTGTCCACAAGTATTACTCCTTGCAACGCCAGTTGGCACCCCGATCAGGGGGAATGGTGGAAATTTAATTTCTAACGAATATGTTGGAATATTTATAGTAGTATTCACATATTAAGGGTTGATATATATCTCAAAGTTTGTTATTTTTTTCAATTTAATTTATCTCTAACTAATTAAATAAATAAAACACATATAATATTTGGCATTTGGTATACATAAGCCGTAATATTGTAACAATGGCTATTAACAAGTTAAGAATTTTTATGGTAAAGTGGAGGTGAATCTCCATAATTAAAAATATTGGTGCATGTTTTTTAAAATGTATATCAATTTACATCATATATTAATTATTTTTATAATTAATAACAATTTAAACAAAGTTAATCTTTATTGTTTTTTATGCCGGTAGGACTCCGAGCTGAGGGGTTGTCCTCTATCTTGGTTGGTTGTTGTTTCTCTTCACCAATACCAGTTAGCTCGACAGGCGCTAATAATTTAGCAATCCGGCCAGCTATGGAGGCCAGGGAGAGTGCTCACAACCAATCCTCTGGTGGATATCCACCAAGCCTTCCTCCCCGACTATATTTCATTGGCTGAGTAAACGTAGGGAAATTTGTCTTCCTGCGCTTTTTAAATTTTATTATTAATTAAAAAAACCATGTAAGCCATAGATGCTTAATCTCACATAACATTTGTTAGATACCATAGGAAAATAACATAGCTTATCAATACCACATGGCCAAAAATCCATAACTCATTTCATATGACATATTTTTTAATCAGTAAATTTAATTAAACAAAAAACAAAAAAGACATAACTACTTTGGAGATAAATCTTAATATTTGTATACTACCAAAAATATCCTAGATTGTTTAGTGGAGGTTAAATCCCTACCATCCACCTAATAATTATTGATAGTTAAATCAAAATTATAGAAACACTAATTTAAAAAAAACACATGCTACTTGATTTGATGCCTACATTTACAAGTCATTAAAAGACACACTACTTCATTTGATGCTACATTTACTAGTCATTTAATCACGCTACTTGATTTGATGCTTACATTTACTTTTTAATGTTATCTAATGTGGCATGAAAAAATCCAACCAAATTAAAATGGAAATGAGAGGAGTTGTCACTCCTAGAGATAGCCTTGAGTTGAAGAAGACCAATGCCTAGGACATCTTAAAGCAGGAGGTCATCTAGGTTCTCTTCATGTTCTTTGACAGGAACCTCCTAGATATTTACTGGATGGAATTGTTTGATCTGTGGTTTTGGATCATAAGGAGAGCAGAGTAATAATTGTGAACTCAGATTTTAGGGAGAAAGGCTTGCTCAAAATGGCCCTATGGATATCATGGAATTGAATTTGCTGCACACAGGGTCAGATGTGAAACCAATGAACAATCTTTAAAGTTAAACGAGATGAAAACTATGAAGAATTAGGATGGTAAGTTAGAGTAAGGCAGGATTACAAGGTATAATAATCCACCCTTCAAGGACTTAAGGAGAAAGTGGTAGAGAGAAGGAACTTGAAACAAAAATCATGCACCGAGCCTAATTAAGGTAGTATTATAGATCATAATACGAGTATCATTCGAGATAAATTCATACATAACCTATAGACCGCCTACATTCTGAAAGAATGATAACAAGAAAGAAAATGTGATGGTATATAGCATTAAATTAAACCAAATACAACAGAGACATACATATTATTCATAATTCCAGTAGGAATCCATTCTTGCAACAAACAATCGTTATATTATTTCTTCAAAACGTCTCTTTAGGTATACATTAAGATCAAATCTCAAAACTACAAAATGTGTTACGCAGACTATACACTTCCAACTTTAAAAGAACTCAAAACCCTTAATTTTTCTGCGATTTGGCCTTTTATAGTTGTTTACATGGGTAGCATGGCCAGATACTTCTTCAAACAAAATATTCCCTTGTAATATTCCAAATATGGAACAACACAGCAAGCCTGCTGAAATAAAGCACTCCTGGGAGATTGATGCACAAAAATGAGTTTAAAACCCTTGGATCCCTTAGATAAGCAGATCTAGAGTCTAGATCCAAAAGGGGGGCAAAAACAAATCAAACTAGGTGAGGTAAACAGATCTCCCACCACCCAGTCTAGCTGGAAAACACCCTACAAGAGGGGCTGCAGCTATGCACAACAAACCGCTTTAGAAATAATGCAGTCTTGGACAGTATGAGAAGGAGGCCATCAAATATGATTCACTTATGAGTATACATCAGAAAATCAGAATTATAATGAAGCTCTTTCAATATACAGTAGAATACAAGAGACAATAGAGCAAGAAATCTTCATGAAAGAAGACTACAACACATATATAACTGCAGAAATGGCTCAAAAACATTATTTTAAGGGGCTGCAGTAGCTGAATATTACAACTCAGATCTAGGACAGATCTGTGGAAAAAACATTAGATCCATTTCATACCTGGAAACTAGATAGTCTTATCTACAAGATCCCCTTGGGGTTTTGACCGAATCATACACAAACAAGAGTAGATCTGAGTTTTATTTTGTAGATATGTAAAATACTACAAAAATTTCTGAAGATGAATTTTCATTACAATAGATCATATCTAAACAGAAAATGGATCAGAAAGCCAATCCATGGATCACCAAAGTGAAAGGAAAAGCCCAGCACCAGAGATCTCCCATTAAAAATGGGATCAAAACACGCTGAAGAATCTCATATGAAAATAACGCAGTTCCTCAATGAAAATTGCACTGTAGCTTGAATAACATAGATGGCTAGCTACCAAGATAAAAATCTGAAGCAAAAACAGGAGAGGCACTCTTCCAGGAGGTTAAAAGACACACTCCATGGGAAGAGGCTCCCAAAACAAGCTAGATCTCTGTAGATATAGAATCCCACTTGCTGTAGCTTGCAAAAGCAGAAAAACCCTCACTGGATCTACACTGCAATTGGAAGTAGAGCTTGGCCTCAAGCCTGATAGTGGATCAAATCAGAAAATACTCCTCCAAGAATCCTCAAAGGAAGAGGTGGAATCCCTACATAGGAACTCCAAGTGCTAAGCAGCACAATTCTCTACTAAAAAGTAGAAAATAGTATTTGTCTAAGCAAACAAGATACTCAGAAATATAATCAATCAACAACCCTCTCTTGCTTCCTTCCCCTTCCTTTTATAAGATAAAATCCTTTGCAAACCCTAAACCACCTTGATGAGTTATCTCCTTTCACATGAGGGGCCTCCTTCTAGAACTGCGCTATCCCTTCATGAGATACATTGAACCTAGACAACGTTGTATATTTGGTCAAGGTTGAACCAGTCTCACAGCTCAAACCCCTTTCACACCTGCAGTGATTTATTTACATGGCCTTGATTTATATTTGTTCACATGTGAATTGATTTATTCAATCTTTTCAGGAGTTTTACATGCCCTCCTTTATTCATTTATTCATGCAACATAAAGTAAAACAAAAAAATGAATATTCCTCTTAGCTTAGGCTAAGTAGCAATATTACAGTCCTCCCCTCCAAAATGTTGCTTGTCCTTAAGAAACTGATAGGGTAAGAGCTGTAGAACTTCTCCTCCTCCATTGATGGCATCATCAAGGATCAACTCCTCATCATAAGCCAAGTGCTAAAAAAGCCAATAAATCATGAATTGTTCCTCCAAGGTCAACATAATATGTGCATATTCCATCCCACCAGGAGTGAAAAACTCAACAGAAATAAACATGGTTGAAGCAATGCTATATCTAAAACATGTATCATGAAGTACAGGTAGAAATTCTAAACCATGTGGTACATACACACTGCCCATCCTCTGTCCATACAATCCCATAAACAATACAACTATATCATCCAAGTATGGAAGCAAGACTACATATAGGAAAACTGAAATCTGAACTTGAGGAGGTGGGTCAAAATCCCACATGTGATGCCAGCGCAGTGCACCTCTTTTCTTCATTAGATCTAGGTGTGGAAAGTGGCATTCCCACCACACATTTGCTACATGAGTCACCTTAACATGGTTGAAGATGTTACATAAGTTTGGTGCCTTTGGGAAGCACCCATCATGAAAAGGAATCTCCCTTTGCACAATAAGGGAGTGGCCAAGTCCAACATCTCTATTGGCCCACCAAAAATCATGAGATCCACATTATCTCTCACTCCCTTTAAGAGTCATAGCCTACAAAAACATGGCAAAGGAATCAGAAAATAAAACTTTCTTGGCATGATCAGATCCTTTACCATCATAGTCCTTCATACACATGGAGTTGTGCATGAGCATCCCCCTCCTCTCAAGCAAAGGAAGAGTTGGCTGAGATGACTCTTGCAAAGAGTCCATTGGTTGCCCCAATCTTCCATAGCTATTTCACTCTTGAAAGTGCTACTGTAATTCCTCTCTCATGCCTTCCCAATCAAAGCTCCTCATGATCAGGGTATAGATCTTAATTGAGTGCATATGGTTGAGGAAGAATTCTTCATGGGCCCCTTGTAGTATCTTCTGCTTGAGCTTGGAAGATCTATCCAATAATACCTTACCATGATAATAGATGACTCTTCCTTGGACTAAGTGACCTCTTCTTGCTGCATGTCATATAGTATCATACCTGTGTGGAGATCTTTGGAATACTCTACAAGAAGTTGACATTTCCAATACAGATCCACACTGCTCAACAATGACAATGATGTTGATACATCCATGGAAGTGCTTGTCATGTTGTTGATAATCTCTTTAACATTACTCATGCCAAATTTGTTTGTTGGAAAGGCTAATCCTCCCACAGCGCAGATTCAGAAAAGAGAGAGGGAGATAGTGATGCAGGAAGAAGATCTCCCTCATACTTGGGTTGTCCCAAACCATTCAACACTGTGACTTGGTCTCTCATTGCTCCAATCCTTCCTTGATCTAGATTTGGAGCAGCACTTTGTGGAGCCTTCCCCACAAGATTTGAATCTAATGGAATTACAGGTGGCTTGCAATTAGATAAAAATTTCCCTTGCAGCATCCTCATGAACATGAGAGAAGGGATTGTGAGATCCCTGCTTCCACTGCGCAAATCCATCTCTGTTGTTTGTGTGGAATTACTAGGTGAAGGATAAGTGTGCATGCCTTGAATCATTTGTGGTTTCCCACTCTTCAAGTCCACCCAATCAATCTGCAAAGCTTTCCAATCAGTGGTAACCTTCCCTAAGTTAATCAACCATTGGACACCCAAAATGATGTTGGTGCCTAGTATGTCAACTACAAAGAAGTGATCCACCAGAGTGTAGGATCCCATAGTGACAGAGAGTGATGGAACATATTGCATGCATTGCTTGGTCCTATCTCCTGGGACCAAAACAGAAAATCCCTCAAAAGTATTAGTGGGGATTTCTCTCTTTTGCACAAGATGAGCATTAATAAATTTTTGGGTTTCCCCATTGTTAATCAAAAAAAATACTCTTTGATTCATGACCGAACCTTGTACTCTTAAGGTCAAGTACTTAGGCACTCCTCTAAAAGATGCAAGAGTCCCACTTATTGGAGCAAAGGCTCCCTTCCCATATCTAGATGGTGTTTGATCATCCTCATCATCATCAGTGCTGTGACCCCTCCTAGGTTCATCATCTTCATCTTCCTCCTCAAAATATGAGAAGACTTCTATGTAGTGTCCTTTCCCAGCAGCACATCTATGCCCCAGTGCCCATGACTCTTAGCAAGTGAAACATAGTTTATTTTTCCTCAATTCCCTCCTGACATCAATATCAAGAGGTTTCTTCAAAGAGCTCTCCTTGGGAGGAGCATCTTTTCCTTCCTTTCACTTACAAAAGTGAGGGGCCTTGCTTTGGAAAGTTGCCTTTACTTTTGGAAAGGCATCTTGGAGGTCTCTAGCCCTCTCAATGGAATCATGAAAAGTGATGGGCTTGGTAGATTTGACCAACCCATGCAAAGGTTCCTCCAGGCCATTGATGAACATGTAGACTCTCCTTGCTACAAATAGAGCAGGGACCATGACTGATAATCTTAGAAACTCAGAGATATAAGTCTCTGCATCCCCTGATTGCTTTAGCTTTGAAAGGCTTATGAAGGGTGCTTCAGGATCCTTCCTGTCAAACCTCTCCACCAGTCTCCTAGTGAACTCAGAATAGGTAGTCACATTAATATGTCCCAATGTAGACAACCCATGGAACCACCAATTGTGTGCCTCACCTTCAAAGTGCAGTGTTGAAATCTTGATGGCTTCAGTCTCGGGGACTTTGTTCAACTAAAAGTAAATGTCCATCTTTTATACCCATGCCTTGGCAGAACTCGAGGATGATCCATCAAATTTGGGCAAAAATAATCTGCCCATAGAGTGGTGTCTATCTTGATTATGAAAGAACCCACCATCTCTATACTGCTGCCTTGGTCTTCTTCTGTTCTTGACGTGACAAAAATCTTGAAAACTCAAGTGATCCTTGAATATATGACTCTGAGAATCATACTCTAGAAATTAATCTTCAAGGGAAGCTTTCTCTTGTGGTCCTTCATTCTCCACAGCCAAGAAGGTAGGCATAGTGGAGTGTTGTGAAGCTTGTGGGGCTTGTGGCAGGTTCACTAGTTGACTAGTCCCATGATGAGACATGTCAGAGCTTTCTCCCAGATGAAATATCCCAAGAGATTCCCTCATTCTTTCCACCCTCATCTCCTTGATCTCTCTGGCAATATCTTGCATGGCCACCAACAGAGTTCTTGCAAACTCTTCTCCTTATTTATCACTTGTAGTCTTAGGGGCTTTACCCTTGTCTTAATCATCAGTAGTGTAATCATACTTATTATGACTTCTTTTTGATACCTCTTCTCCCTATCAGTAATAGTTTCATCTTATTATGAATGCAACATGGTTGTGGTGCTCCAAGAAAAGCACAGTTTGTGCCAAGAAAGGAGCTTTGATACCACTGTAATATTCCAAATCTGGAACAGCATAGCAAGCCTGTTGAAATAACGCACTCCTGGGAGATTGATGCACATAAATGAGTTTACAACCCTTGGATCCCTTAGATAATTAGATCTAGAATCTAGATCCAAAAGGGGGGCAAAAACAAATCAAACTAGGTGTGGTAAACAAATCTCCCACAACCTAGTCTAACTGAAAAACACCCTAGAAGAGGGGCTACAACTATGCACAACAAACTACTTTAGAAATAACGTAGTCTTGGATAGTATGAGTGGAAGGCCATAAAATATGATTAAATTATGAGTATATAGTAGCAAATCATAATTATAATGAATCTCTTTCAATATACAGTAGAATACGGAAACTGATAGAGCGGAAGTCTTCAGGTGCGTTCTACGAACTAACTATATAAACGCAAGAAATGGAGGTCGAACATTATTTTAAGGAGCTGCAGAAACTAAATATTACAACTCAGATCTAGGACAGATCTATGGGAAAAAAATTAGATCCATTTCAGATCTGGAAACTAGATAGTCTTATCTACAAGATCCCCTTGGGGTTTTGACCAAATCGTACATAAACAAGAGTAGATCTGAGTTTTAAGTTGCAGATCTGTAAAACACTACAGAAATTTCTGAAGATGAATTTTCATTACAATAGATCAGATCTAAATAGAACATGGATCAGCAAGCTAATATATGGATCACCAAAGTGAAAGGCAAAGCCCAACACCAGAGATCTCTCATTAAAAATGGGATCAAAACACCCTGAAGAATCTCATATGAAAATAACGCAGTTCCTCAATGAAAACTATGTTGTAGCTTGAATAACATAGATTTCTAGCTTCCAAGATATAGATCTGAAGCACAAATAGGAGAGGCACTCTTCCAGGAGGTTAAAAGACACACTCCATGGGAAGAGGCTCCCAAAACAAACTAGATCTCTGCAGATCTAGAATCCCACTTGCTGCAGCTTGCAAAAGTAGATAAACCCTCACTGGATCTATGCTAAAATTGGAAGTAAAGCTTGGCCTCAAGCCTAATAGTGGATCAAATTAGCAAATACTCCTCCAAGAATCCTCAAAGGAAGAGGTGAAATCCCTCCATAGGAACTCCAAGTGCTAAGCAGCACAATTCTCTACTAAACAGCAAAGAATAATATTTGTCTAAGAAGACAAGATACTTAGAAATATAATCAATCAACAACCCTCTCTTGTTGTCTTCCCCTTCCTTTTATAAGATGAAGGCCTTTTCAGACCCTCAACCACCTTGATGAGTTAGCTCCTTTCACATCAGGGGCCTCCTTCTAGAACTGCGTTGTCCCTTCATGAGATACATTGAACCTAGATAGCGCTGTAGATTTGGTCAAGGTTGACCCAGTCTCACAGCTCAAACCCCTTTCACAGCTGTAGTGATTTATTTACATGGCCTTGATTTATATTTTTTTACATGGGCATTGATTTATTCAGTCTTTTTAGGAGTTTTGCATGCCCTCCTTTATTCATTTATTCATGCAACAGAAAGTAAAACAAAAAAATTAATATTCCTCTTAGCTTAGGCTAAGTAGGAATATTACATCCCTTCTGATATTATAGTTTCCCATCTAAATAAAAAATGATGCGGTGTAAAGACATCGCGTCCAAAACAGTATTGTCCGACACAGACTATAACAAGAACATAACAGAAACATGAAATGGAGAGAGTGAGTAGGGTGAAATCGAGATTTCACTCAATTTTACATTACATGGAACTTGAAAATAAAAATAAACAAAGGTCGCATGGTCCTAATAATGATGTCCATTAGTTGGTACAACGAGGAGTGCCCAAGTCTTCTGTGTGGCGTGATCAGACTGAAGACATGGAGGAGCCATGTTGACGAGGCAGTGGGGGTGGCAGTTGCTGTGAAGTAGAGGAAACTAGAGGATTCACATATTCATAACACTTTTTCCATAAAATTGATCTGGGTAGCTGTGCTGTGGTGTAGGTTTGAAATATAGACTACAATTGTGTAACCTCTATATAATCCATGTGGACAAAAAATAATTTCTTGACTTGAGTGAGAAGGAAGAATTCCTTACGCAGTGCATCTACTAAGGTCTCTGCTTTTAGCCGCTAGGTTTTCGCTAGTGTTATGTCTGCCCTACACATGATCTCTGACATTTTCTGATCATAAGCCATTAGGGGAAGTAGTGCGCCTGACTGTGGATCTTAGCATGGCGGGAGGCCAGCTTCTACCAACTTGCGCCATTCCTGATTGAACCTTTCCACTCCCTTTTACACCAGCGTAACAACCCCAACGTGTTCACGCATTTGTTCTATTTGTCAATCATCTTACTGGCGTCCATAATAGTCCTGAAATGGTCGACCACTCCCTGTGTGCTCAATTCTTCAGACGAAATCTCATTGAGATATCTAACATATATTTTTATTATTGCTATCTTCTCTTCTCCTTCCCTACGTCCAACCTCCAATTGTGCCTTATGCTCGTGAATAGAAATCTTCTTCTTGTTGGTCAGCACGAGGAGCTCCCAATGCTGCTTGAACTCTGCTATGATCTCCCCCCCCAAAAGTCGCCTCGCTTCTTCCAACAACATGTTACCTTTAATCTACGCTTTTAAGTCTTTGATATAATTCTTATGTCTCTGAGCTTCCTTGCGAAGGTTCTCTACCTCTTTCTGAAGCAATGCAACCGGCTTTTGATTCTCTATGTATGCAACCTTAGCCTCATCTAGGAACCGACATGTAGTGCGTGTTTCATCTTCTGACATCCTCAGATCTGCCAGAGCCTTGGTGAGATGCTCCAGAGCATTCTGTGGATCTTCCGGTACAAGAACTACGCACATATTCTCACCCCACTTAAGTTGTAGCTCTGACAGCCTCTTGTTTAGCCCAGAAATTTCCTTATCCTTTTGAGTAATCTCTTCTTCCCTTTGAGTGAGGGAATCAACAAGAATTTTCTTTTCCCTTTCTACTTGGGCAAGTTCCTCAGTTTGAATATGTTCAGAGCAAGGGATATTCAAATTTATCCTCAACTCCTGTACCTCCAAATCTGATTTGGTTAGAAGGGCTTGCAATGTTGAATTGGTATCAGAACCCTTTCCTCTTATCATTTTTCTGGTGTTCTCTAGTTGATTAGCCACAACCTTAGCACTAGCCCTTTCCCTTTGTTGGGTGATCTTAATTTGAGTCAAATTCCTTTCGGTCCTCTGTAGGGAAATTGTATCCTTCACTACCTCAGTCCGTAGCATGTCCCCGACACACTGGTGCAAATCCATCTTATCTGGCAACAGAACATCGCCCAGATTTAGAATTATTTCCAAAGCTCTGTATCGGGATCCCAAAGGTTCGGGATGCATGGCTAACTCCTGAATGGCCAATATGAGTTACTCTTTATCCATATCTAGGACTGAGGAGAGCCTACTATGGTGTTTATCTATGAACTGAGAAACTTCAGCCCTCAGCCTTTCTCTCGTGGACTTGCTCCTAGTCTCAATCTCCTCCCTTGCATCATATTTTCCCAATGTGACCACCTGTGAAAGCTCTGAGGGGGCTGAAGACAAGTTAGAATCAAAGGAGAGTAGAAAGCCTGGTTTTCCTTTTTCAGGACCCTTGAGAAAGGGGACCTCGTCATCGGATAATTCGGTGTCTAGGTCCTTTGGCCCTTCAGTTCTCTGATTTTTATTGGGGTGTGTTTCCTCATCAACCTCTAGGAAACCTTGACTTCCCAAGGGGTCCCCCTATTCTTTCCCTTCTTCCTTAGTGAGCACATTATCTCCTTTTCCTTCAGCAGCTGAGGATTCGGCCTCCATCTATCTATCCAAAGGCCATGTATCAAGGTTAGCTTCCTATTCAATGAGAGGCCTAGGTTCATGCGCATATGATGTTGATTTAATATTCTTCTTCCTACTTGTGAGGAACCCCTTAGGATCATAATTCTAGACATCTCCCTGAGGGAAATTAATCTCCCACAACATCCTTTCCACAGTGGAGAGAGCATGCCTTGAATTAATGGTGAAAGGGCCTATAGAATGTGGGATTTTGAAGGTGTGTCCCTTTTTTGGGGGCACGTAGTGGACTTCACTGGCCCTTATGAATTGATGGATGAACTCGAGGGAAAAAATCCTCATGGATGGGAACACTGGTAGGTGATAAGGAGGTACTTCAGCATCGTACACCTTGATCTCGATGTGGTCTTCGAATAGGTACCAATCACCCGTGCAATCTCTTTCACTGAACTGGAACCAATCATTCTGCTCAGGAAAGATTATGAGCTGGGAGTTGTCGTGTATGAGAGCATAGGATATGGTCATAAAATAAATAACTAATTTCGCATATCCCTTCCCCTTTGGATGCTGGCGAACTGTCAGATTCCACTCGAAAATAGACTTGCATTTAGCGTTTCTCCTGGAGAACCTGTTCAGGCCTAGACCTTCAAACTTATCCTTTCAAACCAGAAAGAAATATTTGAAAGAACATAAGGACAACATATCATGGAACTGGGATTTGATAGATGAGGCCAGAAAAGAGGGGATATCCAAGAGGATCTCAGCCTGCATCATGAGCCATAGGAACCCTAAACCCGCCTTAGTCACCATCTCGGCATCCTCAAACCCTAGCATAACTAAGATAATCACTAGAATAGGTTTTATAGTGTTATAGAATGAAGATAGTGGAATATAATCTGTGTGAGGGAAAGATAATAGGCATGAGTCGGAGATGAGTTTGAGGAAACCACTTTTTTTTTCCAGGGGTTGATTCCAGAAATGGCAGGAGAGAGTGATTTCGGAGAACTCGACATAGTCCTGGGCGCAAGGATAACATAGGGATTTTCTAATGAGTTGGGGATTAATCTAAAGAATATTGGTGCCCCAAGTGGAAAGGAAGATTTCCTTATGCTCGATGTAGGCCTCCCTAAGGCAAAAAATAAATTTTGGGAACAGATGGGTCATCGGGGCAATTTTGTAGTAAATCCCTGACTCGACGACTCTAAACACGTCTTCATTTCTTCGCTGAAAATCAAAGATTTTGGCTCTGGTGTGGGCTACATTAAAGGGATAAACCAGGTCATAGAGTTGGGTGTGAGTGTTAATGAGGGGTTCGGGTCCAGGAGCAGTCTTGACCTCGCAAGCTTGGGGGGTTTCGAGTGCGGAGCACTTCAGTTTTTCCATGATAATTTGAAATAAAAGTAAAAGGGAAATAGAGAAAGAGACACAATCAAATACTTAAAATAGCAGTGAGGTAGCAGGGGAAAATTACGTGAGAGTGAAAAGTAGCCAGTAATCCAGTTTTAACCTACCTGATAGAGCAAAATACTGCTAAATAACCAATAAAATTACACAGTCAAGAGTAAAACGTGCTACAAAAAATAGGGTTTTACTGATTATAGAGGTAGGGTAACACATGTAGGGCTAACATCGTAAGGACATCGACAGTGAGACACGTGGGGCAAGGTGGTTGGCTAGTAGAAGCTGGCTAGGTGGGGGCCACGTGCCGGATAAGACGAGTACTGGCCTTCGTACCGCCTACTAGACTTACCTTACCATAAAAATACTTGAGCCAGCTGTTGGTCATGGCGGGCCCCTTCAATCTTCAATGGGGTGGATGGAGGCCTTCGTCCCTTTTCCTTCTCCCCACAGAATCACTCTGATTGGTCTGGAGGAGGGATGATGTCACCTCCTATGGGGGGTCGGCTTCGGCCACCTCAACTCCTTTCGGATGCCGACGGAACTGTCATCGATTGCCGATACTTGGTGCGTGGTTCCGCCAATGAACTATGTGTATGTTTCCTTTGAGAGAAATCGGTATTAGTATCCTTATTCATGCCATACTCTCACATGATCGCCGCGCTTGTTCTTCGAAAGCCCCTCTATTAACTTTGTTGTTCCACATCTTCTTGGCCTGCGTTTTCCTTTTTCTTTATGCAGCAGCTCCTTTTCTTTTATCAGTGAGGTCACAAGCCAACATTGGCTCCACTTTGGGATGGCATGCCCATTCTCGAGGGTGTCGAGAACTTCGCAGACTGCCTGCTTGTGTACTTGTAAATATACCCTGGGAAATTTAAAAATCTTCAAGTACTTCAGGAAAGGGTTAAAACGAAAATGCATGCAAAAATTAAAGATGAAATATATATAGTGTGGAGGATATATATAATGGGCCCTCACGGCCACTGTCAGTACTGAAAGTAGGGTCTGAGGAACTGCCCATTCAAAGGCATGTCAATCAGGTCCCCTTCCAAATTTTCCAATATGAAGGTGTTGTTTCCCTTTACTTCTGCTACCTTGAAAGGTCTGAACCAGAGTGGATCGAAATTTCTGTGTTTACCCTTGTCAGCCTGTCTAATGTCCCATTGCAGCGCCAGGTCCCCTACTTGTATCTCCTTATCCTTTTCTCGTTGGTCAAATAGTCTTTTCATCTTTTCTTGATAAGAAACCAACCTGATGTTTACCTAGGCTCGTGTTTCATCCAGTTGTACCAGCTGATTCATCCTCCTGACGAGGTCATTTGGCTGTTCTTCACTCTCTTGCAAAAATATGGCCACAGGTAGAGAAATTTGAATGGGGAAAACTGTCGCTTGACCATACAATAGCTCATAGGGGGACTTTCCCATGGATCTCTTGCTGGTAATTCGATTTTCCCATAGTGAAAATTTGAGCTGGGTATCCCAGTTCTTTTGATTCTCACCTATGGTATTTTTTAGAATTCTTACGAAAGTCTTATTGGATGACTCGGCCAGCCCATTCCCCTACATATAATAAGCTATGGAATGTCCCATAGTGATATTATACTGCTGGTAAAATTTTATAAACTTGGCGGACTTGAATACCTAGAAATTATCAGTGATGATTTTAGCTGGGCACCCAAACATAGCTATTATATTTTCCTCCATAAATTTAATCACCACCACATCCGTGGAATTTCTTGCAAGCATAGCTTCAACCCAATTGGTGAAGTAGTTGGTGGCAGTGAGAATCCAATGGTGTTGGTTAGTGGATGCAGGGTGGATATCCCCAATAAAATCAATGCCCCATTGCCTGAAAAACTCTTCGACATGTATCGGGATCAGTGGGAGTGGCGCAAATTTTTGTTTTTCTGCAAAAGTATGGAATTTTTCACGTGCTCGAACATAAGCGTGTACATCTCCAAATAGTCGAGGCCAAAAAAAACCTTCTCTTAGGATTTTGTGAGCTGTAGGCCACCATTTTTAATGTCCGCCGCATACACCTTCATGAAATTCAGCCATCACCTCGTCCACCTCCTCTTCTGTTAGGCATAGTAGCAAAATTCCTAACGGATCCCTCCAATATAATCATCCATTTTCCATGGCATATTTCTGTGACCTTAATCTCAAGGTGCGGTACTTATCTTTGTCAAAACTGGGAGGGAACCTCAAAGTAAGGAGGTATTCCACCACATCCTTATACCATACAGGAAGAAGGTATTTTACGTATGTTTTTTGCACTGAGGTTTCTATTCCAAGTTGTACATCTGTACCTTCTGGTACTTCTCCTCCTTCCATGGAAAATATTTATACCCAAGGCATGGTAGTTTTACTCTAATAAAAAATTTTCCAATCCTTGTCCTTTAATGAGATTATTGGGCTTGATCTCCAATTCATATTCCTGGATCTTGGCAATCCAATTTCCCCTCTTCCCTTCACTATCTCCCTATATTAGAATTTCTTTTATTGCTGATGTGGGGACGTAGGCAGTTATGGCCGAATGCAATACATATATCCAAAAATCCTTTAACGATTTGACCAGGGCATAAGCCTGCTTTTCCAGGATATTATACTTTAATTATGTGTCCCGCAGGGCCTGACTGAAAAATGAAATTGGTTGTTCGTGCCTATCTTCATTCTTCTATAAAAAAACTGCAACTACTATGTGAGGGGAGGAAAAATAAAATATCATGAAAGGCTTGCTATAATTAGGGCCTTCCAGTAATGGAGCTTCAGAAAAAGCCTATTTTATTCTATCGAAAGAAGCCCTTGATTTATGGGTCCATTTTACTTCGTTATCTTTCTTGAGCATCTACGTAATATGTCAGACAATCTCAACATAATTGGGAATGAACCTTCTTAGGAAATTTATTCTCCCCAAGAATACCTGGATTTCCTTTTTATTCCATGGGAGGGAAATTCCATTGATCACTTCTACCCTTTTCTGGTCAATTTTCACTCCCTCCTTAGTCACTATGTGTCCCAGCAACTTCCCCTCCTCCACAGCGAACATGGACTTTTTGGGGTTCAACGACAAGCCGTACTTGTGGCACTTCTTGAAGGTCTGGTGAAGATGTTCAATATGCTCAGCATCACTCTTTGAGAACACAATGATATCATCGAGATAAATCACTATGAACTTATCTTGCTCTCCTATGAAAGCAATATCCATTGCACGTTGATAGGTGGCATTGGCATTAATTAGACCGAACGACATCCAGGCATACATGAAGGTCCCCCATGGTGTGGTGAATGTTGTTTTCTTCTGATCTTTAGGGAGAACTACCACTTGATTATATCCGAAGAAACCATCCATCATAGACATTCAGGAGTATCCCACCACCTTTTGCAAAATGTGGTCCATCTTTGGGAGATGGAAATTGTCTTTGAGTGAATACCTATTTAGATTTCCGAAGTCCATGCACAATATTATTTCTCCATTCTTCTTCCTTACTGGGACCAAGTTGGCCACCCACTCCTAATATCTCAGGGGAACAATGATTTTAGCCTGCAGTAGCTTTTTAATGTCTTTCTCAATTGCTGAGAGCAGTAATGAATTGATCTGCCTCAGTTTTTTCTTATGAGGCTTGGAATCTCCTTTGAGAGGAATCTTGTGTTGAATGACCTCAATGTCGAAAGTCTTCAGATCCTGGTATGACCAGGAAAAGACATATTTATATGCTTGGAACAACCGGATATATTTGTTTTGATATTCCTTAGCGACTCCCTTGGATAGCTTTACCACCTTTGGGTCTCCCTCCATCATGATATTTATATTGTTCACCTGCTCATCCTATGTCATCTTCCTGGGGTTGATTGGGATATCATTTTTATCGAACAACCTTTCCAAGGGCACGAGGCCCCTAGGAATGACGTTCCATTTTAGTTGCAATATGCGATGTCTAGCCAATGTCTCCTCCCACTTGTTATGTGGCCGATCATTGGGCTCTGCATTCACTGCATCAATCACCAAATTAGAGAATTCACCAACCGTCTCTATGAAACACTTAACTTGTTATTCATCTTCGAAGACCTACCAGTGCTTCACATTATCTGGGATGGAAGGGCAATATAGCACCTCAACCTCATACCTGAGCAGAGGATTTTGTGGTAGGCGGAAATTGTTGGCTGCAACAGCGAGCAAGTCGGTCATCCGATTCTTGTCTCTAGGCTTGAACTATATATTGAAAGCTAAGAAGAATTTTTCCACCATGTCCCATATCCAATTTCTATAAGCTCTGAGCTATGGATGTTTAGCGTGGCACTGATTTCTGACTTTTTTTACTACTAGCTCTGAGTCCTCTAAAACTATCAGGTTCTGGATATTCATATTCCTTGTTGTTTGTAATCCTAGTAGCAAGGCTTCATATTTGGACACATTATTTGTGGCTTCGTACTCCAACTTTAAAGAGAGAGGGACCAAACATCCTTTGGGCAATATCAAGAGCACCATGGCTCCATTTCCTTCTCTCAAATTGGCCCCATCAAAATGCAGCGTCCATATCTCATCCTCATCTTTACTCATGGGATCTTTTTGTTTTAGAGGGCGAACTTTAGCTTCCTACAGGAAATATTCATCTTCTTCGAACACGAGGCAAGAAAATTCACCCTCCCTACCATATACCAGGGAGTTCGTTGATCCATTATCCTTAGTAACCATCTTTGCGAACCTAGACTCCCAATATAGCCTTCTTTCCTCCTCTCCGAATATTGGAATAGTAGCATAGGTGATATCAAGTTTAACTGACCCGCAAATCTTTGAACGCCGAGATCTAGACAATAACATTTTGAATCAGGCTGGAATGTCAGCTACCACGATAACCATCACCACTCTCTTAGCTAGGATATAGGCCAGATTTACCACCATATATTTTATCATGCCCAGGCATTTAAACCTCTTGGAGTCAAATGAATACAAATCTTTATACGGACGGATAATTTTCCGCCCTAATTGCTCCATGATAGAAAACGGTAGTAGGTTGTGTGAAGCCCTGGAATCTAGCATGCAGTTGTGTAGAAGTAGATCATTAATGACTAGAGATACATAGAATGGGGGGTTGCTAAGTCCAACTCTTCTGCACGAGGAACAAACACCACCATGAGTCTTTCTTCATAGAGATTGAGACTGTCAGGGAGAGGAACTATGCCATGGGGGAGCATGAATTGGGATATTTGAGCTTTATATGAAGGTTTTTTTAAAAGGTAGACAAGGGGAACAGGGATTTTGACCTTTTCTAACTATTTTTGGAGGTTTAATATTGTAAGATTATTTTTTGTAATGACCTCCTTCTGTTGCACTTTAGGGTGGATGGGTATGTTTTAGGCTACAACAGAAGCCTTCTGATTTGTAGGGGGGTCGGGAACTGGCTTTGTGGAGGAAGAGGCAGTGGCTTTATGGTGCACAGGCTCTTTTATGGGTTTTTTCCCCTTGCTAACAGAATTTGGAGGGGCCTGCTCTTTTGGAGTGGACTCTTCCTCTTGCTCTTGTAATTAGGTCCTTTTTCTAGAGGATCTGAGGTCATACTTCTTATGGCGTTGCGCTTACACAAAGTCAACAAATTACCTGCAGTAATCATCAATATCTTGGTCTTCTGGGGAAAATTATTTCTCTTCTAGCTCCTCCTACAGAGTGAGCTCCCCCTCTTTACCTTCTGAGTAAGCAAGGAATTGGTCTTCCTGACAATTAGGAGCTTCCTCAATTTGTCCTTCCACTTTCCCTTTTAAATATGGAGGAGGTTGTATATGATCCTGCTGCTCCTTTCTATCCCGCTGTGAAATTTGCAGAGCTGGTTTTCGGTACTGTGGATTTAAACCTAGATTAGGGGCCATCTGGTTGGGTCGAGAAGAGAAATTATTAGCCTACAATTCAAGATTCACCAAATTTTTGGAGAGTATTTTGATCATCTTGTTCATCTCTTCGATCTTATACTCCGATGCTTCTCTTTCTTGATTAGAGGAAGAAGCCTCCTCCTTACCCCTTCTTCTGGTATCATGCTATGTTCTTCCTTTGGATTTTCTGGTAGAGGAAAAGTTTGATTCTACCTCTTGAGCATCTGTCTAGATCTGATCTAGGGATGTATACTTTCTTTCTCTCAAAGTGAATCCAAACTTGAACTCAAATTCTCCAGAAAATACCACTTTGGCCGCTGCTTGAGGAGGTTTTATTTCAGTCGGTAGATTGTTGTACACTTATTGATCCTTTTTATAAACTTTGTTAAGTCTTCATTGTGTTTCTTCTTCAGGGAATTAAAATATATGAGGATGTAATCATGATCCCTCTTTTCTCCCCATTTTTGAGTAAAATAATTTTCCATTTCCTCCCAAGTGGTGACCGCATTGTTAGCAAGATATTTAAACCACTTTAAAGCTTCTCCATCCAAATACTAGACAAAGAGCCTTAACACTACATCCAAGTGTTCCACATTGACATTTTTGGCAAAAGCACAAAATTCTTCAATATGCTTCTGGGCAGAATTATTGTCTTCCTCAGTGAACCAAGGCAAGAGCTTTAGGTAATCCTGAGGCATATCATTTAAAACTTGAGGAAAGGCCAATGGGGCATATTTTTAAAGTAGGAAACCCATCACAGTCATGAGGGGCAGTAGTGGTGGATTTTGAGGGGATTATGGTGGATTACAATAAGTGTATGTTGAGAAGGGATTTGTATATTTACCTAAGATGAGTTATGAAGTATGGTAACTTCTTTTACTTCCTCAGCCTCTCGGGTGGGATACAAAGGAAGCACAGAGGTATTTGCTGACTCGGCTTCGTCTTTTATCTCAGAGATGGATAGAGTAGAGTTTTATAGGGGATATTCAAGTACTCGAGCTTGTTGGAGTGTGTTTGGTGCACGTATGTATGAAATCACATCAACTTAAGGGGTGTGGTCTACCAACTTAAGTTATTGGTAACAGGCAAAAAAAGAAGTGCAGTCAAGCAAGTTAGCAGAACAAGCTAGAATCATAAGCATACTAGATAGAGAAATAGCAAGCATATATAAACTAAAACTAAACTAAAAAATAAAAAAAATAAACACGAGCTCTGAAAAGATTCAAAAGACAACAATAATATGAATGGTGGCTCTAGTCCCCTCTTATTGAGCACTGGTAGTAATAAGAGTGAAACTTTACCCTCTTTCCAAAGAGGCTCTAGAACATGGGTTCTAAGTCCCAATGTAAGGATTTTTTTATCCCAAGCTTGCCTCGGTGCAGTATCCCTCTCTCTCTACTGTGTTGGACTAGACTTGTTGGATGGAAATAAATTGAGTCCCTTCTATCTTCACCTCCGGATCACACACTACTAGTATTTCTTAGGAAATTCTGGCCAGCATAACAATGTGTTCACCCATTCTTCATCTCATGGTGGCCTTATATAGGAGATTTCAAATCCTCCCTTCCCTCTCTTGGTACACTGTGGATGGTGACCCAAGAGAGGGGTATGATTCCTTTGTGTGCTCCAAATATTCCATTGTGTGCTCACTTGGTGTCTAAGGAGGCCTTGGTAGTTGTCTTTAGGCAGCTTCAAGTGAGGAATCACTTGTCTTTTGCTTTGTGTGGTCCTAAATAGTGACATTTAGCCACTCCCAGGATTGCGTGGATATCAGGAAAAAAAGTGTGCAAAGGCGCTCTTCACGAAGGATTATGCGCACAAAGATAATTTAGGACTTGTTCAAATTTGATTTTCCTCAGACCTTAGAGATTTTTAAATACTTTCAAAATTCTGTAATGTCTTCCAGCCCTATAAACCCTTCTGCTTGACATTAAATAATGTCATCTTCTACTGTACAATTTTCTAGTGTTAACAGTTTCTCCCAATGTGTGAGGTCTACGAAGAACTGTATAGCCGAAATACATTATAGTTTATTTTCTGTATATCATGCATAAAGAGAGAGAGAGACCTGCATGAAGCTTGGAATTGAAAACACCCTACGCCGGTTCCAAGAATCACTGTGTCCTAAGGGACACCTGTAAGCAAATATAATACAATACATATGCAAATTTTCTACGAGGCGGGCATGTCCCATGCTCGTGATGATGTGGCTAGTTAAACAAATCTATTTTGACGGATATATGTTCTGTCGGTATCACTGATGTGGTAGTGATCTGGTGGTTGCTGACAACAACTACTGATGCCCTCAGGGGAATTTTTTCTTTGACAATAGGTGGAATATGGTACCCATATGCGTAAACTTTGTATGGCATATAGCTGCACATTGTACACATAGGTGTTGGCTGGGACCTTCCCGTGTAAGCATTGTTGAAAGAGACGCTTATGGAGGCATGGATCTTCGATGAATTTGATCAAAGTGCAATGGTTGTAAGGTACGATACCATATTGACATGAAAAATTTTGTTGTAGTCGAGTTTTAGGAGGATCGATGACATCTATGGGAAATGATGTCTCCCATATTGCCACCCTAGGATGCCCCTTTTATGGAGATGGGTAATCCAAGGTACCACTTCCTTTCTGGAGAATAGGTGTCGAAGTCAACAAAAAGGAAGCCTCAACCGATCGAGGGGTAGCCGACATGAGGGGTTCGGGACCTGGATGTGATGGGTTTAACATAGGAATGATAGCGAGGGGTGACTAAACACTAATGATGGGGATTCAATGGCCCAAGGTCAGAATATACTAAGTAGCTTGATAGCAGTCATAGTTATTTCTGATGGGGAAATCCTTGGAGTCGGTAGGAATTCCAGGGTGGGTATAAACTGGCTATGAATGTCATGGTGGCGTGTACGTAGGGGTGTAATATTCCGACCAAGGGTGTTAAGGGACTACTACCATGGGAGAAAAATATGGATGGAGGGTGAAGGACATAGTGCACTGTTCGAGGTCTTTGTACACTTACCAAAAGAATAAAATAATGGGGTTTGGTTTGTACAAAACATAGAGACGGGTACCCCAAAACATGAAAGTGTTCGCTCACTGATGTTGTGAGGAAGCTATTTTTTTGAGGGTGGGGGTCCCATTGGTTGGTCTCATGTGTGGGGTTGATGAAGCGAATGAGAAGTTATCGAAGATGGGATTATGCTAGTGGAGGTATGGTGGGCCAACTGCGAGGCGCGGTAGTGTGGTTTTGATCTGCTTGTACAACCTGGTCATCTAGGCAGGGTGTTTTAGCTTGTATGGTAAAATTTTCCTTATGCATGGTGAATGGATGGGCATGAGGTGCTTTCCAGACTAAATTGGTATGGCTATGGCTTCACTTTTTCTGTGATATATGGTCTACTGTGGGTGACGAGCACCATGGAGGGGATGCTTTATCGACCAATGAGGATGTTTATCATTTCCAGGGTGAGGTGATGATAAAAACAGTTGAATGTGAGGACCCTATGGTTGATTTCTGATGGATAAATGATGTCAGGATATTGTTAGGTAAATTGACTTGTGATTATAGTCAAGTTTGACTGAGTTAAACATTGATGGTTTTGGGGCACATGGTATTGTGCACCCATGGTTTTCAGCTCATAGTATTGCATGTAACGGAGCCTATAAAAGGTTCAGAGGTCTTCATTGTAATGGAGGCCTCGATGTGAGCGGTGAAGGCTCACTTCGCTGGATTAGCCAAGGTTTTGGCCAAGGATAATGAAATTTCATTAGGATGGGTTTCCCTGGAGTTTGGGGTTTTTCCCAGTTAAACATTTGTGTTTATTGTTTCATGTTTTTTGTTGGTTATGTTTAATTATTCCTCTCAATAATTAGTTATATTCTCTGGTAAATGTTTCTTCATTTGGTATCAGAGCCAAATTGGCTTCAGAAGGACGCTTATGTTGCCAAGGGGTTATGGCTTGATGAATGTAGATGAGAAGAATCATGTGGATCAAGAAGTGAGGTTGCATACAAGCACAAAACTAAGGTTGAAGGTGGTTGTTGATGAGGGATACATCGAAGCCCTAGTCATGATGGTTGCGAGTACCAAGCGAGCTCTGAAGCAAGCTGGGAGAAGACTGTTGATACAATGTTGTACCACATAGACCCACTTGGAATATCCATGCACCATATTGAAAGTCCATGGAGGAAATGGTGAAGCGGAATAGCATCGTAGGGCTCCACAGGGGGCTGACTAGATGGAGGTTACCGACTGTGTGGAGCAGTTGCACATTGAATTCAATGGGAGAAAATTCAATCTAGAGTACCACAGGGGTTGCAGGTTAGATCTAGTGGATATTTGACTTGATTGAGAATTATTTTTGTGTTAATGGAGCCGCAGAGGGCCTTGGATGAATGGATACATGAAGGACACAGATGCTGTGTGAGAGGGAACTTGTTTCTCATGCCAGAAAAACAAATCGGCCTCGAAGAACGAATTGAGCAAGATGAACGAGCAGGAGATTATGGAAGAAGTCGATGGTCATATGATTAGCAGGGGTTTTTGATGGGTTTTGGCATGGGGAAGAGCGGCTATGCCGAGATGCTCATGGCCTTAGGTGTGGGTTGGAGTTCGTCAAACAAGAAGAGCCAAAGTGCCTTGCAAGAAACGATACATGCATAGAAAGAGAAGAAAAATCTGTGAGCATAAAGTTTTGATGAATAGAAATGCCCGCACTTTCAGCCCTTCATCGAAAAAAAAAAGAAAAATGCATAGGGAAATTTCCAGATCTGCTAGAAAAATGGTGTGTCGAATCTAAGATGCACCAGAAAGATCTGAGGCAGTGGAAATTATGGAAAAGGTTGTTAAGCACTGACTTGTGAATGAATGACTCGTCGAATATGATCTTTGCTTACGTCAGTGGATTTGTAGTGGAAGAAGAATGAGATGAGATATCCATAGAAAGAACATCATTGAAGTGAATATGTCACTTGTGGTCAGTGAGTGTAGGATTAATGTCATTGTGTAAAGGTTGAAGTTGATAGTGGAAGCCGAGAGGATGGTGATGAGGGTCACGAGGTTTGTAGTTCCGAGTTGTTCGGTAAATGTTTCTTCAGATATTCGGTCAATAATTAGCTAATATTCTTCGGTAAATGTTTCTTCAGATATGCAGAGTTGACTGGGACTCTATCATGCTGGGGGTAGAATGATACCTACTCTGGAACTTTCAGTAGATCACGTTGTGGACGGTTTGGGAGCTTTTCCTACAAAAACAAATACCTCAAGTGAAAGCATCTTCTTTATCAAATATTATTGAAATTCATGAGCTTTAAAAAAGAATATGAGAGAGGGCATGCCTATCGGCACTGAAAAATTAATTTTTTGGGAGTGCGATTGTGTGGTATCGCCTCTATTAATCATGGAGTGTTGGTTGCAATGCAACTTATGGTTCGAATAATGAACCTTATGATCTCTCGTTATGGTCCTCCCAAGTTTTTGAAAAGGGCAATATATAGGTGAATATGGCCCTAATTCAATTCATTTGTACTTGCTGAGTTTTTTAGAGGTTAGAGGCTTCTGTGTAGCAGTTCTTGCCATTGCGATTAGCCTGAGCACCAGGGATTAGTGAGATCATACCTAGGTAGCCTCCATGACGTCTTGCATTTTAATTTTTTCAGTTTTATGGTGTCAAGGTCCATCCAGACTGGGTTTGTACGGATTCTGGGTGATTTCTTACCTAGATTGCGCAGGCGATTTGGGCAAAGGCACGCTCTCTTTGTACGAATTTTCGGGGGATAAATGTTTTGGTAGAGGTCGATGGGGGTTGATGGATGACCGTCGTATGCTATAAGCATAATGATTGAGGGCTTTAGTTCGAGAGACCCTAACTTCTGCCAAACATTTTTGGACATGATGCATGTGGATGCACCCTCATCTATGACACATCGGTGAATAGTGATATTCTGGACAGTCACTGGTATCTAGAAGGCGACCATGGAAGGAAGCCTAGGGGTGGATTTGTCTAAGTCAAAATCCATTAGGCGTGTATCGACAGGGTCGATAGCACCTAACTCGGAAAGTATGGTTTTCCATTGTTTTAGGCATGACTGTAATACATCCAAAGCTGACATAGCAGTGGGATATTGTGCTAAATCATCCACAATACTATAATTATGGGCCACTTTGGAGTAGTTTCCTGATCTCCTATTGGGTCCCTTCACCATTTTTGGCAATGGTTCTATAGGAATCTTTGAAATGGTCAAAGGTGCAGTTGGTGCACTAGTACTTTCCCCTAACATATTGGCATCTGGTGGGGTGTCGTAATTGTGATTTTGTGTTTGGAAAAACATCTCTTCGCCAGTCATGTAGATTTCATGGCTGCTTTTCCTGGAGTCGTCTGTATTTTGATGCTGAGTTCTTACCATCCCTTGATGGGGGAAAGGTTCTTGCATCACAGCTGGTTTCTGGGAAGATCCTCATTTTTCTTGGTTACTCTATAGCTTCTTCAGCTCAGGGATATCGGGACAGTGGTGAGTATAGTTTCCGTACTCACCACATATCAAACAAGAATGGTTTGTTCAAAAAGGTGGCCTTTTGCTCTGTCGTTGGGCATTGCTCGACTCCTGGCTCTGATTTCGATTGGAGTTGTCTCCAACCTGGGATCACGGTGGGCATTACTGGTTGTTTCCCCCTTGTCCAGGGTTCCCTTTTGGCTTGTTTTTGGATTTTTTATTCACCACGTTAGGAGGTTAGTTCTCCTGGTTGTATTGATGTGGTTGGTTCTGGGATGGCTGCACAAAGTTCACCTATGCATTGGTCTGCATAGGCAGGTCTCGTGTTGGGGACTGAACATAACGTGGTCCTTGGTTTGCACCTCGCTATTAGAGGGGAGCTCTTCCATCAGTGTTTCTTTCTGCGTACCAATTCCCCTAAGCTAGAGGATAAGGTCCTCCCTAGTGATACGCTGGCGCCCTATTGGTCAAATTTTGCTGAGGCATATGATGACTTTGAAAATTGAGCTGGGGTACGTTCTAGGTAGAACTGTATGCGTAACCAGGGTTTTGAATACTATTGCCTAGGTACCCTTGGGTCAATGACCCAATTAGTTCGTCTACAGAGTTCGACACGCCTAGAAATTATTGATAAGTTTGCAGGCACGGGGCATTTGGCAGGATGTTATAAATGTATCCTGACTGCATATAAATCAACTCAAGATGTTGGGATTTGCTGATAGCATCCTCTTCGGATGTGGGTCTTTGTTGCACCACATCCTTTGAAATATTTTCCGTAAGAATTTTCAAGAACAAATCTAAGAGAACCTGATCGTCAACCTTAGCTTTACATAAACTGTGACGCTACCTCCATTCATGCAGATGGTCCGAGATATGGACAACGAGGGTCTGTCTAAAATGTGTCAGTAATTCCATTCCAGAATCATGGTGAATGGGTAACTGAAAATATGTTAAGAATGCGGTGGCAAGGGCGCGAAAGGTTCCATGTGAAGCTGAGGGTTGCTCCACGTACCACTTCGTGGCTAATCTTGTCAGAGTGCATTGAAATAGTATCAATCGAATAGTGTCATAAATGATACTATTCAATGAGCACCATAGGTGGAAGGTCATGAAATGATTACCTAGGTCTTCCATTTGCTTTCCTTCGAACTTTGGAATATCTGAAGGGAGGTTCATGGGCATGCGAGGCCATGTAGGATTATGTACGATGGGGTCCTTTTTCAGCATGGTTAAATTGGGTAGATTCAATGAAGCTAAGAAAGGTGACTGGGAGGTTGACGTCATTGCACTGTATGAAAACACAAATTTCTGGTTGGCTTCCCTGAATGGGACACACTCCTCTACCCTCTAGGGGTCGTGGGTGGAGTGGTCTATGGTGTGGTGTTGGGAGAATGACTAGGGTTCCCAACTAAGGATGCCCCAATAAAGGAAGAACCAATAATGGTGGCATTTTTCTGTCTTTGACGCCTAAACAACGAAAGACCTGGAACCCCTCCCGGTAATGGGGGGAGGTACAAAAGATGCCTAAATCGATGAGGTCTCGTTGGGTCTGTTCTGGTGTCGACCAGGTTTGGTTTTGGAAAAATTTGAGAGGACAGAGTCGATGATCAAATCAAACTTCTTGCCACATACATAAAACAAAGTGAAAATAATATAATTTACCCTATAAATTAATGTATGTGATCAAGCAATCAAAAAAAGGTGGTTTTTGTTTGTTTGTGTATGATACTCAAAATCCTAGAAGACCTATTCATCCTCACACACTCAAATGTAACTGGGCCTTGAGAAGATTTCTTGCGAGTGTTGGCACAATGTCCCATAAGATCTCATGACACCCCAGTCAGCCAAAGAAAATCCACCAAGGTAAGGGTAGAGAGCCTAGCGCTTGCCATCGCCATCACCTATAGGGAAAGGATGCCCTAGTTTTTGGCCACTAAGAACCACCGTCCCACATGAGAATTTGAGTCTTGGGCTTCTTGGTAAGTCAGCTAACAATACCGAGTATCAGCCAAGTCAGGTAGCCCTGACTGATACCTACCCGCACTACGCCTAAGCCTAACCCCCTCTGAAACGGGTCTCTACCGCGCTTGAGTTTTCTTTTTCATGGGTGATAGGTGGATTTGAAGCTCCCTAAACAGACAGCTTATATTTTTCAAGATGAAGTATGATCAAGGTGACTTATTGGATGCCTACCCCCTTGATCCTAACTTAAGCTATAAATTCTTTTGTGGCCCCTGTCGGGAGAATTTAGTGAGTTTGTTTAAGTTAGTTTTAGGTGTCTTTGCTTCACTTAGTGAGTGAATGTGTGTGAGCACAAAGTGGACAAGCACATAGTTTTAATGTGTGGATATTCGATGATCCTTTACAAAATCCCCTATTTAAACTATGTTGTATTGTTCCTGGCTTAAAAGAAAAACATGTGCGGATAATGGGCCGCTTTCTATTTTTCCTAGTTAATCTATGTGACCAACTATAGGGAGATGGAAAATTGTGAATAGGGAATGTTAATATGCTTACCTAGGATCACCGGAGGGTGAAAAAGTAGCAGATATTACTTGCTCTTCTATAAACAATTAAATCCTAGTCCCAAAAATCCTAGTGCAAAAATTGAACTAAACTAATAACTTTTACACTAGAAAAAAGAAACTAGCTACGCATGTGTGTTGTTGGGCCACTTAATTTGGCTAGTTATCTAGGTGTGTAACTACCAAAATTTTCAAAACATAATTTTTTTTCGGAATGCAAGTTATTTTGCCCCCATACTTAAACTATGTGTGAACTTTGCAAAAATCAACTTGAAGTAAAACTAGCACTAAGCCTACAAAAAGTAGCTAAAAGTGAGCTTTAACAAGCTGTGGGGTACCACAACTAGTGCTGGCATGTGTATTAGAGGCTTTCAAGCACTTTACAAGCAAGAAAAGACAGAAACATGAGAGAAATTTCTCATTCTGTATTTTGTGTGCAAAAGGCTGGAATAGGCGCGTTGTTTGCGCACGGGTCATCTCTGAATGCTCACCCTGGGCGCGTCTATGGGAGGAAAAAGAACACAAAGTACTACAAAAGAAATTTTTGGAGTTGTTCTGCTTCAACCTGTCACTTGGGATGAACTAGGGACTGCAGGATAAATCAGGGTAAATTCAACTCCACTCCACAACACAGACAGAGGTATCTGCAAAAAAGGAGCAACCACATAAACTTGGTAATAGACGTTAGTGGAGTCACCAATCCTGTTGGAGTGTGTTTGGTGCATGTATTTAAGAAATAACACCAACTTAAGGGGTGTGGTCTACCCACTTAAGTTATTGGTAACATGCAGAAAAAGAAGTGGAGTCAAGCAAGTTAGTGGAACAAGCTAGAATCATAAGCATACTAGATAGAGAAACAACATGCATATATAAAATGAAAACTAAAACAAATAAACACGAGCTCTGAAAATATTCAAACGAAAAAAATAATACAAACGGTGGCTCTAGACCCCTCTTATTGAGCGCTAGTAGTAATAAGAGTGAAACTTTACCCTCTTGCCAAAGGGCCCCTAGAACATGGGTTCTAAGTCCCGATGCAAGGATTTTTTTATCCCAAGCTTGCCTCGGTGCAGTCTCCCTCTCTCTCTACTGTGTTGGACTGAACTTGTTGGATGGCCAACAATTGAGTCCCCTCTATCTTCAATTCTAGATCACACACTACTGGTATTGCTTCTGCAATTTTGGCCAGCATAACAATGTGTTCACACATTCTTCATCTCATGGTGGCCTTATATAGGAGATTTAAAATCCTCCCTTCCCTCTCTTGGTATATTATGGATGGTGACCCAAGAGAGGGGTATGATTCCTTTGTGTGCTCCAAATATTCCATTGTGTGCTCACTTAGTGTCTAAGGAGGCATTGGTGGTTGTCCTTAGGCAGCTTCAAGTGAGGAATCACTTGTCCTTTTCTTTTTGTGGTCCCGGATAGTGACATTTCGCCACTCCCAGGATTGCGCGCATATCGGGAAAAAAAGCATGTGAAGGTGCTCTTCACGAAGGATTATGCATGCAAAGAGCATTTAGGACTTGTTCAAATTTGATTTTCCTAAGACCTTAGATATTTTTAAATACTTTCCAGATTCTGTAATGTCTTCCAGCCCTGTAAACCCTTCTACTTGACATTAAATAATGTCGTCTTCTGTTGTATGATTTTCCAGTGTTAACAGGGCTATAGAGCCAAGGACACAAACTTTAGCCTTCTGAGATGAAGACGGAGAATCTTCTAATGAGAATGATGGTAATTCTGCTTGAACAGGTTGCTTTTCTTTCCAAATTATCTTAACTATAATTTTTTCAGGATCAGATACAGACGGAGTTCTTAGTTGAGAGGTATCTGACCTTAGATATGGCTTGGTATAATCCAGGATTGCAGCTAATTTATATTTAGATAATAGTGGAGTCGCCAAGGTGAGAGATGTGCAACTGTCAACCCTTCGTGCTCACCTAATTGAAGGGTGAAGACAATGTCATATTCTAAGGAAAATATTTTCAACTTCATTCCCTAGCAACGATGCCAAAAAGATGTTGTCACTCCTAGAGACAACCTTGAGTTGCAAAAGACCAATGCCTAGGACATCTTAAAGCAGGAGGTCATCTAGGTTATCTTCATGTTCTTTGAGAAAAACCTCCTAGATATTTATTGGATGGAATTGTTTGATCTGTGGTTCTGGATCACAAGGAGAGCAGAGTAATAATTGTGAACTCGGATTGTAGGGAGAAAGGCTTGCTCAGAATGGGCCTGTGGCTGTCATGGAATTGGATTTGTTGCACACAAGGCCGGATGTGAAACCAATGAACATTATTTAAATTTAAACAGGATGAATACCATGAAGAATTAGGATGGTAAGTCAGAGTAAGGCGAGCTTAAAAAGTATAAGAATCCACCCTTCAAGGACTTAAGGAGAAAACAGTAGAGAGAAGGAACTTGAAACATAAATCATGCACTGAGCCTAATTAAGGTAGTATTATAGATCATAATACGAGTATCATTCGAGATAAATTCATACATAACCTATAAACCACCCAAATTGCGAAAGCGTGATAACAGGAAAGAAAATGTGATGGAACAGAGCATTAAATCGAACCAAATACAACATAGACATACATATTGTTCATAAGTCTAGTAGGAATCCATTCTCGCAACAAATAGTCGTTATATTATTTCTTCAAAACGGCTCTTAAGGTATACATTAAGAGAAAAATCTCAAAACTACAAAATCTGTTACGCAGACTATACATTTCCAACTTCCAGAGAATTCAAAACCTTTACTTTGTCAGTGAGTTGGCCTTTTATAGCCATTTACATGGGTAGCATGGCCAGATATTTCTTCAAACAAAATATCCCCTGCTGATATTACAGTTTCCCATCTAAATAAAAAATGATGCGGCATAACGGCATCGCATTAGAAATAGTAAAAGAGTGCATAGGGTGAAATCAAGATTTCACCCGATTTTACATTACATGGAAATTGAAAATCAAAAATAAAAACAAAGGCCGCATGGGCCTGATCATGATGTCCATTAGTTGGTATGACGAGGAGTGCCTGAGCCTTCTGTGCAGTGTGATCAGACCAAAGACGTGGAGGAGCCATGCTGACGAGGCGGCAGGGATGGAAGTTGCTGTGAAGTAGAAAAAACTGGAGGATTCACGTATTCATAACAATTTTGCCATAAAATTGATCCGAGTTGTTGTGCTTTGGTGTAGGTTTCAAACAAAGACTGAAATTTTGTAATATTTGTATAATCCACGTGTACAACAAAGAATTTCTTGACCTAAGAGAGAAGGAATAATTCCTTGCACAGTGCAGCTACTAAGGTCTCTGCTTTTAGTCGAGAGGTTTTCTCTAGTGTTATGTCTACCCTGCACATGATCTCTGACATTTTATAATCATAATTTTTTAGGGGAGGTAGTACGCCTAAATTTGGATCCCAACATGGCGAGAGGCCATCTTCCACCAACTTTCCCCATTCCTGATCGAACCTTTCCACTCCCTTCGACACCATCACTAAAAACCCCATCGTGTTCACACGTGTGTTCTCTTTCTCAATCATTTTATTGACGTCCATAACAGTACTGAAATGATCTACCACTCCTTGTGTGCTCAATTCTTCAGACAAAAGCTCATTGAGATATCTAACATATTTCTCTGCTACTGCTGCCTTCTCTTCTCCTTCCCTGCATCCAACCTCCAATTGTGCCTTATACTCATGAATAGAAATCTTCTTGTCTTTGGTCAGCACAAGGAGCTCCCAATGCTGCTTGACCTCTACTATGATCTCCCCCCAAAAAATTCACCTCGCTTCTACCAATGACATCTTACCTTTAATCTGCACTTTTCAGTCTTTGATAGACTTCTCATGTCCCTGAGCTTCCTTGTAGAGGTTCTCTACCTCTTTCTGTAGGGATGAAACTGTCTTTTGATTCTCTACGTATGCAACCTTGGCCTCGTCTAGGAGCCGACAGGTAGTGCGTGTTTCATCTTCTGACATCCTCAGATCTGCTAGAGCCTTGATTCACTGCTTTGGAGTAGTCTGTGGATCTTCTGGTACAGAAACTACACACGTATGCTCACCCCACTTAAGTTGTAGTTCCGATAACCTCTTGTTTAGCCCAGCAATTTCCTTATCCTTTTGAGTAATCTCTTCTTCCCTTTGAGCGAGGGAATCAACGAGAATTTCCTTTTCCCTTTCTACTTGGGCAAGTTACTCGGTCTGAATATGTTCAGAGCGAGGGATATTCAGTGTTCTTCTCAACTCCTATACCTCCAAATCTAATTTGGTTAAAAGGGCTTGCAATGCTGAATTGGTATCAACACCCTTTCCTCTTATCATTTTTCTGGTGTTCTCCACTTGATTAGCCACATCCTTAGCACTAGCCCTTTCCCTTTGTTGGGTGATCTTCATTTGATTCAGCTTCCTTTCGGTCCTCTATAGGGAAACTGTATGATTCACTACCTCAGACCGTAGCATGTCCCCGATACAATGGTGCAAATCCAACTTATCTGGTAGGGGATTTTTTCCAAAATTTATAATTATTTCCAAATCTTTGTATTGGGATCCCGAAGGTGCGGGGTGCATGAGCGACTGCGGAATGGCCAATATGAGCTGCTCTTTATACCTATCCAGGACTGAGGAGAGCCTGGTATGGTGTTTATCTACAAACTAAGAAACTTCAGCCCTTAGCCTTTCTCTCGCGAACTTGTTCCTGGTCTCAATCTCCTCTCTTGCATCACATTTTCCCAATGTGACCGCCTGTGAAAGCTCTAGGGGGCTGAAGACGAAGCAAAAACATAGGAGAGTAGAAAGCCTGGTTTTTCTTTGTGAGGATGCCTGAGAAAGGGGACCTCGTCATCAGATAATTAGGTGTCTAGGTCCTCTGGCCCTTCAATTATCTGCTTTTTACTGGGGTGTGTTTCCTCATCAACCTCCATGAACCCTTGACTTCCCAAGGGGTCCCCTTGTTCCTGCCCTTCTGCCTCGGTGAGCACATTATCTCCTTTTCCTTCAGCAGCTGAGGATTCAACCTCCATATGTGTATCTAAAGGCCACGTATCAAGGTTAGATTTCCATTCAATGAGAGCCCTAGTTTCATGTGCATATGTTGTTTATTTAATCTTCTTCTTCCTGCTTGTAAGGAACCCCTTAGGATCATAGTGCCAGACATCTCCCTGAGGGAAATTCATCTCTCGCAACATCCTTTCGACAGTGGAGAGGGCATGCCTTGAATTAATGATGAAAGGGCCTATAGAATGTGGGAGTTTGAAGATGTGTCCCTTTCTCGTGGGCACAAAGTGGACTTGTTCGACACTTAAGACTTGACAGATGAAATCGAGGGAAAAATCCTCATGGACAAGAATAATGGTAGGTGATAAGGAGGTACTTCAGCACCGTAGACCTTGATCTCGGTGTGGTCTTCAAACAGGTACCAATCACCTATGCAATATGTTTCACTGAACTAGAGCCAATCCTTCTGCTTAGGAAATATTCTGGGTGGCGAGCTGTCGTGTATGATAGCATAGGCTATGGACATAAAATCGGTAACAAATTTTGCATACCCCTTCCCCTCTAGATGCTAGCGAACTGTCGGAGTCCACTCAAAAATAGACTTGGGTTTAGCGTTTCTCTTGGAGAACCTGTTCAGGCCTAGATTTTCAAACTTATTTGCATGCTCAAATAGGAATAAGTAGAAAACAAGGGAGAAATATTGGAAATAACATAAGGAAGACATATCATGGAATTAAGCTTTGATAGCTGAGGCCAGAAAGGAGGGGATATCCAAGAGGATCTCAGCCTGCATCATGAGCCATAAGAACCCTAAACCCACCTTAGTCACCATCTTGGCATCCTCAAACCCTAGCATTCTCGAGATAATCACTAGAATAGGCTGTATAGTGTTATAGAATGAAGATAGTGGAATAGACTCTGTGTGAGGGAAAGATAATAGGCATGAGTCGGAGATGATTTTGAGGAAACCACTTCGTTTTACCAGGGGTTTATTAGAGAAATGGTAGGAGAGAGTGACTTCGGAGAACTCGACATAGTCCTAGGTGGGAGGATAAAATAGGGCTTTCCTGATGAGTTGGGGATTAATCTCAAGAATCTTGGTGCCTAGAGTGGAAAGGAAGATGTCCTTATGCTTGATGTAGGCCTCCCCAAGCCAGACAATAAATTCTAAGAATGGATGCGTCGTCGGGGAAATTTGGTAGTAAAGCCCAGAATCGAAGACTCTAAACATGTCTTTGTTTCTTCGCTAAAAATCGAAGAGCTCAGCTCTGGTGTGGCCTACATTGAAGGGATAGACCAGGTCGTAGAGTTGGGCGTGAGCGTTAGTGAGGGGTTTGGGTCCAGGAGCAGTCTTGATCTCGCGAGCTTGGGGGGTTTCAGGTGTGGAGCACTTCATTTTTTCCATGATAATTTGAAATAAAAGTAAAAGGGAAATAGTGAATGGGACACAAATCAAATACCTGAAATAACAGTGAGGTAGTAGGGGAAAATGACGCAAAAGTGAAAACAATCCAGTACTTTAGTTTTAACCTATCTGATAGAGCGAAATACCACTAAATAACCAATAAAATTACATAGCCAAGAGTAAAAAATGCTACGGAAAATATGTTTTTACTGATTATCGAGGCGGGGTGACACATGTAGGGCTAACGTCATAAGGATGTCGATAGTGAGACATATAGCACAAGGTGTTTAGCTAGCAGCAGCCGGGTAAGTGGGGACCACGTGCCAGACAATATGAGTACCAACCTTCATACCACCTACTAAACTTACCTTATTGTAAAAATATCTAAGCCAGCTGTTGGTTGTGGTAGGCCCCTTCGTTCTTCAGCAAGGTGGATGGAGGCCTCCATCTGTTTTCCTTCCCCCCACGGAATCACTCTGATTGGCCCAGAGGAGGGATGACGTCATGAACTCCTCTGGGGGTTGGCTTCGGCCACCTTAACTCCTTACGGATGTCGACGAAATGGTAATCGAATATCGGTACTTGGTGCATGGTTCCACAAGGAACTGTGTGTGTGCTGCCTTTAAGAGCAATCAATATTAGTATCCTTATTCATGCCATACTCTCACCTGATCGTCGCGCTTGTTCTTCGAAAGCTCCTTTATTAACTTTGATGTTCCTCATCCTCTTGGCCTGCGTTTTCCTTTTTCTTTATGCAGTAGCTCCTTTTCTTTTATCAGTGAGGTCACAAGCCAACAAGAGGCATCAAATATATCTTCACTCTAAAAGGGGTTTTCATCTTAATTTTTCATGTTAAGAGATTTGATCCCTCTAGGTGTTAGGTAGATCCTGGTTAAGATGGATCTAATCTAGTTAATTTGAAATTTAATGTGACATGACTACATCCAACCAAATTAAAATGGAAATGAGTAGGATCAAATCTCTTTTCACTCTAAAATGGGTTTTCATGTTAAGTGATTTGATCCCCATAGGTGGTTGGTAGATATGGGTTAAGACGAATCTAGGCTAGTTAATTTGAAAAGAGATTTGATCTCTCAACCCTTGGTAGATGTGGAGTTAAGATGGATCTAGGGTGGTACAATTTCACTCTTTAAAATAAGGTATATCCCACATGAATACTATTAGTAAATACCATGGATGAATACCATCAAGTTATTTTTATTTTAAAGTTATTATTATTATTATCTTATTTTGACAAATAAAAATATGTTAATCTTATTTTTTAGAAAACAGGAAATTATAATATATCTTTTCTATAATAATAATAATCCAGTTTTAAGGTCACGGCCAAGCCAGACACCAAATTGCTATATGAGAGGGACCCACCTCCGTGCAGCAATTTGACTGGTTTTAAACCTATGACCTCTTAGGAGAAAACACATGCTCTTAACCATTAAGCCCACTTTAGCTAACATAATATATTCCCTGCCTGGGGTGGATTTTATGTTTTGTAGATTTTTTTTATCTTTTTCCTTGTGTATGCATTGACCGTGGACGGTACCCTGGCAGGGGGTGGATTTTATGTTTTGGAGAGTTTTTTATATTTTTCCTTGTGTATGCATTGACTATGGATGGTACGTCATTTAAATATTCACCTATCACTTGGAGAGCTTCATACTAAAATTACATTCCTGGTTTCCTGGGTTTTGAACTCATTAATGGAATTAATATTGATGTTGATCCACGCATGATTGAATATATATATATATATATATATATATATATATATATATATATATATATATATATATATATATATATATATATATATATATATATATATATATATATTCAATCATGCGTGGATCAACATCAATATTAATTCCATTAATGAGTTCAAAACCCAGGAAACCAGGAATGTAATTTTAGTATGAAGCTCTCCAAGTGATAGGTGAATATTTAAATGACGTACCATCCATAGTCAATGCATACACAAGGAAAAATATAAAAAATTCTCCAAAACATAAAATCCACCCCCTGCCAGGGTACCGTCCACGGTCAATGCATACACAAGGAAAAAGATAAAAAAAATCTACAAAACATAAAATCCACCCCAGGCAGGGAATATATTATGTTAGCTAAAGTGTCAGGGGTCAGGAACAAGGGATTAGGAACAACTCCATGTAATTGTGTTAATGATTTGTATTTGTAATTATGGGAAACTTCCACCTGATCTGATTCTTAATAGAAAACCATAGATTTTTCTCTTGTGTAAAAAAAAACTTCCACCCAATCACAATATAAATTTAATTTATCTTGATTTCATTTCTAGCCATCCTTGGTGTTGAGATTACACCTTTCCTCCATTTCTTCTCCCACATTCTTTCCTCGTCATCCACCCAAATCAGTCCAACCGGTAACCATGGGATTTCAGGGTGAATCCAAGGCAGAATACGAGGCAATGAAATGCCAATTAACGCCTCTTTAAGTCCGAATGGGTGCATTCTCAACACTACACAATTTTCACCACGTGTGCATGCTATCTTAGAGTTCAACCATCCCATCAATGTGTCTCACACCAAGCAAGTCATCTGGGATATCCTCTTCCCTCACAACCCCCGATTCTCTTGCATCGTGGTAATTTCATATATTCAACTCATTCCTACTTTGTTTATTTATGGAGGATCCCTGAATGCACATGCATACTTGTTCTGCGTTTACTATATTGAACATTTTCCTTTATCCCTAGGGTAAGAATTACTAATTCCATAGAAGTGCAATGATTACTCCAACACTCCCTCAAAGGCAGCTCGGGGGAATCAACACCCCCCACCCCCTCAAATGCAGCTCCAGAATTGAACTCTAGGCTCGGATACCATGAAGAGGTTTTCCTTATGCCAAAATCTGCAGATATTGGTAAATTTCCAAACTGGTAACTAGGATCCCTAGGGTGGGAATTACGGATTCCATAGAGGTGGGGTGATTACTCCAACACCCCCCTCAAAGGCAGCTCGAGGGAATCAACACCCCCTGGGGAATCGAACCTGAGTCTAGGCTATGATACCATGAAGAGGTTTTTCATTACACCAAAATCTGCAGATATTAGTAAACTTGCAAACTCGTAACTAAGATCCCCAGAAATTACTGATTCCATAGAGGTGCGATAATTACTCCAACACAAAAAAAATGACAATGGATTTCCCAATGAAAAAAAAAGGGAAAGTGGATGTGAATGATTATGTTTTTGTTCCCAACTTTCCACCTGGACTTGAAGACTACAATGTCTATGTGAATGACTATATTTCTGATATGCACCTCAGGGGCCTTCCTTCTTCTCGTCCTCGTTGGGAATTTCATTTTGTCAACTATAAGACCAGCATGACATCAGTGACAATCATTCCAACTTGCATCATACGCTAGGAGATGGATTTTCTCTAATGTCTTTATTGGTTGCTAGCTCTTCCATGGTTGATAATTGCAGCCCTCCTACTTCTGAATGTCCGCATCTCTTGCTAGAATCTCACAAATCCCAAATCCATGGGTTCACCATTCATAATATATGCTAGCAATTATTAAATGTTGTGCTTATAATGTGGTACACACTGATCGATTTGATGAGTGTTGAAATTAATCACAACAGCAGGCAGAGCCGAAGGACAGAATGCGACAACGTTTTTTTTTTTTTTTTCTTGCAAGCCACCATGAAATAAATTCCTGCCTGTAAAACTTACATATTCAATTTCTTGGTTAATGGTCGTAGCCCTTTGTAGCAGAGAACATTCATGGTTTCATTCGCCATTAAAACTTCACCAACAATCCTTCTTACCACACATTTCATTTGATTTAAACAACATCACATCAACCTCCATCTGGAGCCCACAACTCCACATCACCAAGCTGTCAAACAATCCTATGCGTATTGCACAGATTGAATCATACGTCACCAGCATCCAAAATGGACGTAACCTGTTTTGAAAAGAATTTGAAATCCACCACGTAAAGAGCGCACAACAAATGAGGGAGCGTTTGCATCGTTTTGTTGCACGGTCATCCATCCTTTGAATGGATGTGATATATTATGAAAAGGAGTTTTGTCTTAATTTTTTTGAATCCGCGAAAAGCATATGTATAAGGTTTTAAACCTTAGGCTTATAATGTTTATGTTCTCATTAAAACTTTGCGGCAGTTTTATTTTAAAGAAAACTTTTGGTTTTATTTTAAAACTTTAGAATCATATATATATTTTGTAATATATATAAAACATTGTAATGAAACAAAAAATGAGGATGTCATAAGCAAAAAAGTGACTGTGTATTTGAAAAAAAAAAAAAAGACAGAGTGTCTTAAAATAGAGAGAGCAGAAAATGTATTATGCTAAAAGGCATAAAACAAAAATACAAAGAGCAAGAAATAGAACGTTGTGTTTGTAGCAGCTTGTGTAATTTTTCTTAAAAGCTAGAACAACAGTTCTGAGGCAATATTGTAATATTTTTTCATGTTTAATGAAATAGTGGTTTTATGCCATCTCTATCCAACATTTTCAATTGACTTTCTTTGTGTTGATTTGAGGTATTTTTATTCCTCTTTGTGTTAGCAATTGGCAGAAATTCCAACATGGTATCAGAGCTAGTCCAGGGTCTTTGCATTTGCCAAAGAATTTGAAGGAAGAAGAGTTTTTTTGAAGCTTTTGACCAGCAGTGTAAAAGATCAGCAAAGCTAGGTATTTGCCAAAACAAAGTTTAATCTCTCAGCAGTGAGAAATTTTAAAAGAAACAAAGTCAAGTTTATTAAAAGCATAGTTCAGTAAGCTAGCCATGGCAGGAGCCATCACAAGCACGAGTATGGGAAATACTCAACTCCCACAGTTCAATGGGAAGAACTATGACTATTGGGGAATCACAATGAGAGCCCTGTTTTCCTCTCAATATTTATGGGAGCTAGTTGAATATGGTTTAGAAGAACCAGTAGATCAACAAGCATATAATGCCTTAACACATGCAGAGAAGGATTTGATGAAGAGTAATAGGAAGAAGGACTCAAAATCCCTCTTCTATCTCTATCAGGCAGTGCATGGAAGTGTATTTCCAAGGATTTCAG
This sequence comes from Pinus albicaulis, assembly GCA_034641835.2. Lineage (NCBI taxonomy): Eukaryota > Viridiplantae > Streptophyta > Pinopsida > Pinales > Pinaceae > Pinus > Pinus albicaulis. Next base: position 133,205,277 of record CM076570.1, on the reverse strand, counting down.
CAATAAAGAGGTCCAAGGATGCATGGGATACCCTCCAGATATCCTACCAAGGAATGGATAAGGTAAAGACAACAAAGCTTCAATTAATGAGAAGGGATTTTGAAGTCATTTTCATGAAATAATCTAATATAAAATATTCATTCTTCACAATGTTGATTGGGTTGGTTACCCAAATGAGATCTCATGGAGAGACAGTAGAAAAAAATAATAGTGGAGAAAGTATTGAGGATCTTACCCTCAAGATTTTATGTGATAGCCACAACCATTGAAGAGACAAAGGATCTCTCAAAGTTAACAGTTGATGAGCTTCATGCATCATTGATGACAAATGAACAAATATTGGGTAGAACAAAAAACTCATCTTTGGAGCATGCCTTCAAGACCCAGATGTCCTTTGGAAGAGGAAGAGGTCAAGGAGGAAAATAAAGAGGAAAAGGAAGAGGCAGAAGCCAAAATATAGGAAGAAACAACCCTGCAAATACTTGTGGAAGGGGTAGCAATCAAAATTAGAACCAAGGCCAAAGCAGTAGCCAGCAAAGTGGACAAAATCAAGCACATGGACAAAGGTATGATAAATACCAAGTCCAATGTCATTACTATAAGAAGTATGGGCATAATGCCAATGAATGTAGGAAGAGACAGAGTGACATGGGTAGTAGACCCAGTGCTAATTTTACAAAATAAAATCTCAGTCAAGAGAACTTGTTATTAGCATGTAATATGGTTGAAGAGAAAAATGAAGATATATGGTTTCTAGATTCAGGATGTAGCAACCATATCACTGGAAACATTTCTATGTTTTCCATGATTGATGAGAATGTGAAGTCTCAAGTAACATTGGGGGCAGAGATTAAAGTCTTTGTCATGGGAAAAGGCAGAGTGAGTGTTTTGACAAAGAAAGGAGAAAGAAAATCCATATCAGATGTTTATTATGTGCATGGTATGAAGTGTAGACTTTTGAGCATTGGACAGCTCATTCAGAAAGGATACAATGTTTTCTTTGAAGATGATGTATGCACCATCATGGATAAACCACCAAGAAAGAAATGCATTACACAAGTGAATATGACAAGAAATAGAATGTTTCCTCTCAAGATGAGAGCAGATTTGAAGAAAGGAGCTGCAATGGCAGCAGTGACACAAGAGACATTCCAAAGAGAAGAAACAGATGAAAACTGGTTATGACATTTGAGATTTGGAAATTTCAACTTTGGAGGTCTGAATTTGTTGCATAGGAAAGGAATGGTAAAGGGATTACCATTGATTGAAAAACCGGACAGCCTTTGTGAAGGCTGCATCTTGGGCAACCAACACAGAGAAAGGTTTCCATCAGGAAAGAGCATAAGGGAAAATTCACCCTTAGAAATATTCCATTTAGATCTGTGTGGACCAATGCAAACATGATCATTAGCATGCATCCACTATATGTTGACCTTTATTGATGATTACACAAGAAAAACATGGGTTTATTTCTTGAAATTTAAAAGTGAAGTGTTTGAGAAATTCTACCACTTTAAAGCTCTTGTAGAGAATCAAAGTGGGTAGCATGTTAAGGTCCTAAGAATAGACAGAGGAGGAGAATACATCTCCAAATAATTTCTATGTTTTTGCAGATAAAATGGGATACACAAGCAATTTACAGCAAGGTATACACCTCAACAAAATGGAGTTGCTGAAAAGAAAAATAGAACCATCATGGATATGGTAAGAAGTATGTTGAAGGCAAAACATTTGCCAAATGAATATTGGGTTGAAGCTGTACATTGTGCAGCATATGTGCTGAATAGATGCTCAACAAAGAGTGTTATGAACAGAGTTCTAGAAGAAGCATGGAGTGGCATAAAACAATTTGTCACCCGCATGAGACTTTTTGGTTGTGTGGCTTATGCACACATTCCAGATCAACTAAGGAAGAATTTGGATAGTAAGGGGGAGAAGTGCATATTTGTTGGATACAATGAAGAATCAAAATCATACAAATTGTATAACCCATCCACCAAGAAATTTATGATAAGTAGAGATGTACAATTTATTGAGGAAGAAGCTTGGGATGGAAGCATTGAGAAAATAATGAATGTAAAGAGTTGTTTGTCTCATGATGATGATGAGGAAGAAATGGCTGAAAGACATCCCTCATTAGCAGCACCACCTCCACCAACACAAGGACACCAAGGGAAACCATAAGCAGGTATGAAAACACCCTTGAGAATTGATGACAGTGCTTCTCCAAGCACATCACAAGGCACAGATTTGAGTGCTTCTACAAGCACAAGTTCAGCAAGTGAAAGATGAACCAAATTCAGAATTCTGAATGAAATCTATGAGAAAGAGGCAGAAAATGAAGATATGAACTATTTCTTTACATTATATTGTCACATATAGCTATTCATTTTGAAGAAGTAGTAAAAGATAAGAAATGGATAGATGTTATGGATGAAGAGATAAATGCCATAGAGAAAAATAAGACATGGGAATTGGTTGATCTCCTAAAAGGTAAGGAAGTTATTGGAGTAAAATGGGTTTATAAAACAAAAAGCAATGTTGAAGGTAAGATTGAAAGGCACAAAGCCAAACTTGTTGTAAAAGGCTACAAGCAGCAACAAGGAAGAGACTATGAGGAAAAATTTGCACTGATTGCAAGAATGGAAACAGTAAGAGCAGCGTTTTCCATAGCAGCACAACACAAATGGAAGGTTTACCAAATGGATGTGAAATCATCATTCATAAATGGAGTATTGATGGAAGAGGTTTATGTTGAACAACCTCTGGGATATGAGAAAGCAGACCAAGAGCACAAAGTATGCAGATTGAAGAAAGCTCTGTATGGGCTGAAACAAGCACCAAGAGCATGGTACAGTAGGATAGATGCCTATCTACTAGAAAATGGGTTTGAGAAATGTGAAGGAGAACCCACATTATGCATCAAAGAGAAATATGGTAAGATGCTCATTTTTGTTTTATATGTTGTTGATGTTATATTCATAGGTAATGATTCTTAGCTCATTGAGAATTTTATGATAGTCATGAAGGATAAATTTGAGATGACTGATATGGGATTGTTGAGATACTTCTTAGGAATAGAAGTAGAGAAAAATGAAAATAAAATTTTTATTTCTCAAGAAAAATATGTGAAAGAAGTTTTGGAAATATTTAACAAGAAGGATTGCAAGGCAGAAATTACTCATACAGTGATGGGATTGAAGTTGAGCAAAGAAGACAGTAGCAAGGATTTTGATCCAAGTTTGTATAAGAGCATAGTTGGCAACCTCATTTTTTTGATTGCAACTAAGTCAAATATTATGCATGCTATAAGTTTAATTTCTAGATTTATGGAAAGGCCAAAGGAGGCACATTGGTAAGCAACAAAAAGTATTATGAGGTATGTGAAAGGAGAAAAGAGGTATGGAATTTTATACACCACTTCAGAAAAATTTGAATTGATTAGATATACTTACAGTGATTGGGCTGGATGTATAGATGACAGGAAAAGCACCTCTGGATATGTTTTCCATATGGGATCAGGAGCCATTTCATGGGCTTCTAAGAAACAGCCAATTGTGGCTTTATCAACAGCAGAGGCAGAGTATGTGGCAGCTACAGCAGCAACATGTCAAGCAGTATGGATGAGGAGAATGTTGAGAAGTTTGTGTCATGAAAAGGTAAAAGGCACAACAATTTATTATGATAATAGCTCAGCAATAGCATTATCAAAGAATTCACTGTTTCATAAGAGAACGAAACACATTGATGCCAAGTATCACTACATCAGAGAGCTAGTGAACAATGGAGAAATTGTTTTGAAACATTACAGAACTGAAGAGTAGTTTGCTGACATATTGAAAAAACCAATGGGGTAGAAGAGTTTTAATTATTTGAGAAAATGTCTGGGCATGGAAGAATTTAGTAGTTGTGATTAAGGGGGGGTGTTGAAATTAATTGCAATAGCAGGCTGAGCCGAAGGAAAGAATGCGGCTGCGTTTTTTTTTTCTTGCAAGCCACCATGAAATAAATTCCTGTCTGTAAAACCTACAAATTCAAATTCTTGGTTAATGGTCATAGCCCTTTGGAGCAAAGAACATTCGTGGTTTACTCCATGCCATCCAGCATTCAAGTTTCGGCAATTCCACCATTAAAACTTTCCCAACCATCCTTCTTACCGCGCATTTCATTTGATTTAAACAACACCACGTCAACCTCTGTGTGGATCCCATGACTCCACATCACCAAGCCATCAACCAATCCTATGCGTATTGCACAGATTGAATCCTACGTCACCAGCATCCAAAATGGACACGATAAGAAATTGAACTTGTTTTGAAAAGAATTTGAAATCCGCCACGTCAAGAGCGCTCGACCAATGAGGGAGCGTTCACATCGTTTCATTGCACAGTCAACCATCCTTTGAATGGATGTGATAGATTATGAAAAGGAGTTTTGTCTTAAGTTTTTGGAATTTGCGAAAAGCATATGTATAATGTTTTAAACCTTAGGCTTATAAATGTTTATGTTCTCATTAAAACATTGCGGCAATTTTATATTAAAGAAAACTTTTGGTTTTATTTTAAAAATTTAGAATCATATATATTTTGTAATATATATATATATATATATATATATATATCGTAAATATAAATATTTACAATATATATAAAACATTGTAATGAAACAAAAAATGAGGATGCCGTAAGAAAAAAAGTGACTATGCATTTTTATTTTTTTTAAAGACAGAGTGTCTTAAAACATAGAGAGCAGAAAATGTATTATGCTAGAAGGAAAAAAACAAAAAGATAGAGAGCGAGAAATATAACGTTGTGTTTGTAGCAGCTTGTGTAATTTTTCTTAAGAGCCAGAACAACAGTTCTAAGGCAACATTGTAATATTTTTTCAAGTTTAATGAAATAGTGGTTTTATGCCATCTCTGTCCAACATTTTCAATTGATTTTCTGTGTGTTGAGTTGAGGAATTTTTTTTTCTCTGTGTGTTAGGAATTGGCAGAAATTCCAACAATGAGCAATTTATTAAGAGTGAAATGGATGGACGATAGCGAGTTGCCAATTCGGGGGCTCCTAGAGTGGAGTGGATGCCTAAAGTCATGTCATCTGTCACTTTCACAATGCAAGATATTCAACGCGTCAAGAATTCTGTTGAGGGGTTAATTTGTTAGTTTGCTATTAATTTTGAAACGTTTTACAATTAGGACTTGGCTTTGTTGAACCCTGCTGCATTGTTTTACCGACCGTGAATGATGTGCTAATGAGCGTGGTATTTTATGGACTTCAACACTACCTGCGGATTACTCTGGGTCATCCCAATCAAATCCTTGTCCCTTTTCTTTCTCTTCCTCATTTATGTATTTTCAATGCATGACTACTAATAGTTGAGATTTTGAATAATGCAGATGAGAAAACTACTGGGGTAGTAGAAAACCTGAGATCAACGATGTTGGTGGTGATGAACACGAGAGGCAGGTCCCGCACCAAAGTATGATTTAATAAATTTTTATTTTGTTATTGCAGTTCGAATACCATTACTTTCGTGAGTCAAATGGATGTTGCTAACATATGAAAATGTTCGGGATTTGAAGCCGATGATTAAATCTAGCAATAAAGCAGCTTGGGGAAACTATTTTGGGTTTTTACATGTTGTGATACCATTGGAGAAGTTGGATAACCCATTGGACCTTCTTTGCAACGTAAAAGAAAGTCTAGATAGAAAGAAAATGCCTTTTGCAACCTTCATACTGAAAAAAGCTATTCGCTATGTAACAAAATTAAAAGGAACCCAAGTACATAACTACATCAATTTTTATTATGATTACTGTCATCTATATGGGAGACTACTGAGGAGACTACGGTCACCTGTAATAGGCATCCACTAAATGCATGTACAAAACCATAGAAAACACGACGCTTACAGTGACAAATTTGGTGGGGCTCGGAGAACAGATATCTCTAGCTGGAAATATTGTTAAAAGTATATATTTCTCTACATCGGGGATGCCCCAGGTTATATGTCACCCTTTCTTTACATGGGTAAATCAATAGATCATAAATTTGTGATTCTCATTTATCAAATTGATTTGAACCTGGCAGGCGCTTATTGTGACAAATACAAGCTACATGGGAAGCTTGAGGGTGCAGCTCACAGCTACAAAAGGATATGTATATGCAAGCCTGATCTCCAGGTGATTTGCTCATTATTTTCATGAGATGAAAGAAGCTGTTGGGATGTGAGAAAAACCCTTCAGTTTTTCTTTGTATTTTGATATTTGAATGATGGAATGACGGAATGGAACAGTGTGCTCAAAGATGTTAACCTGCTTAGCCACATAGGAGGAAATGTTTCATGGAGCTATTGTTGGAAATAATTACGACTAGAAATTCACTGCACACCACCCTGTCGTCACCGTCATGACTTGCTTAGATTTGAAGGGTGCAACCCCCTTAACCTCATCAACATCGAAGGGATGCCATCGCTTTAACCTCTTCAGCATCAAAGAGAAAGTATTATTATTATTATTATTATTATTATATAAATTTGATCAGTCATAGAAGAAAGTGGTAGAGTCTGGGTGTAGAGTTCAAGTGGTAATTCAACTGTAGTTGCTTCCATGTTTCATGGTTGTAAAGTTTAGTTTTTTTATAAAATGGCGTATGTTTTTTTTCTAAGAAATTGTAGTTGTCTTTTGTTATGTTATTTTTTTTCTGTTGTGCACTCTGTAACCTTTCAATTGGTATCATAGCCTTGTGTGAGCATGAGTAGTGAGATATGAGATTGTGTTTCAGTTCTTTACTCCAATATTTCAATTGGCATCTGAGATCATGTTTCAATTTAAGTTAATATATGGTGAGGCTTTAACATTATCCAGCCACCCTAAGTAAAGGATTTTATTGAGTTTTTTTTTTTTTAATTCTTTTGTGGAAGGATGTTTCTTTTAAAGAGTGGAAAACTAGGGAGAAATTTAAAGTGTTTTTTTTCACTAGGCAGAATTTTAAAGTGATTTTTTGATTTTACTCACAAAAATGTTTAGGGTTTTGAAAAGTATGTCTATATACACAAATATTTTGGTATTTTGTGAAGCATAAGAGTGTTTTGGGTGAATTTTTTTCCTTATTGAGGCATATATTGAAAATTATATTTTTTTTCGGGGGTGATATGGGAGATAGTCTCATGCAATTGGAGAAGTAGTTATAAGACAAAGGAAAGGAAGTAGTCATGGGTCACAAAATGAGACTAAAGCATATTAAGAAAATGAATCGAAAAGAAATGGAAAAGATCATTGCGATTCAGGCCAGAGCCAAGGAACTCAGAAGTCTAGCAGAAGACTGAGAAGAGATGGATGGTGAATGGTGTAGCTTTGATCTTCTACCACCACCTATGTTTACTGGTAAACATTTTGATTTTTGGGTTATTATAATGTTAAAATTTCTTTGAACTAAAGACTTAATTGAATAATGGTCTAATAACCCATATGATGAAGTATGTGATGCTTTAGTATTAGATTTTATCAAAAAGGGATTGGATGAGATGTTTTTGTGCAAGGTAGAAAAAACTACAACTTCCAAGGAAGCATGGAAGATGCTGGAAGCAGAATTTGGTGCAAGGGGGTGTAATCAGGTCGAAGATCACAGTGTTGTACAACTTTTTGAAGCAGTGTTTGAAGATGAAATTGAAGATGGATCTGTAGTAGAAAATCTATAGAAAGATTAATATTTTGGTGAATTTCACTTGAAAGTGGATGAAAATATTGATGGTGTGTTACCAACATGAGTTTATTTTGGCATAGATAATGTTGTAAGTGGTGAAGAAATTGATTCAGTGGATCAAGAAATGGAAATTGTTGATGTTAATTTTGATGAAGACGAATGCACTAGTGATGAGTGGTTGCAGATGGTGCAACAAAAACATCTTATTGATACATTGTTATTCGGCGAAAAAAACCCACTTGTGCCTAGAAACCAAGTGGAAGAAAACCTGTTTGTAGAAGCAGAGGTAGAGAATCACGATTATGAGGCATCGAAAAATTCAAAGAAGGAAGCGCAAGAGCAAAAAGCTCTCATTCGAGAGAAGAATGAACATAAGCAATATGGTTTTGAAGATGTTTTTTCATATAAAATTAACATTGATTTTGTGTGTGTAGTTGTTAGAAGCAACCAAGAAGAAGCAACAAAATATGAAGAAGAAATAAAGTTCCTTGAAGAATGGATTAAAACACCATGTGTTGTTGATGTTTGCATAGAAGCTGGAGAAATGAATGTTGAAGACAACATGGAAGATGTTGAAAATGAAAATGTCTTGTGTATTGGAATCCTGAAGAGATAAAATTCTATTATGAACTTATGTTGCAACAAGTTGGTAATCAAAGTATTAATGATAAAGAACAGACTATAGAAGATTATATGTGGTAGTAGTCCACATACGAGCAGATTTCTGAAGAGGTAAAGGACATCCATGGACATCCTAAAATGATTTTTTATGTTTTTATGATAAACAAAGATATCATGATGGAAGAGCTGCAACATCAAATGAAGAAACTGAAATTTGGAACCTACAGCAAAAAGGCAAAGATGAAGCAATTCAAAGAATACATGATATGGAAGAAACGGAAAAAGAAATCCATCCCAAAATTTGATGTCAAATTTTTTGAGTCATTGTAAGCCTAGCTAAGACTTAGACTAGCAGACATGTTTAAATTATGTTATGTCATGGTTAAGTTGCCAGTCGTAATTAAGGGGGAGTCCTGGAAATAATTACTCCTGACAACTCACTGCACTACCTCACTGCACACCACCCTACCGTCACCACCATGACCTACTCAGATTTGAAGGGGTGTAGCCGCCTTAACCTCTTCAACATCGAAGGGGAACCACCGCCTTAAACTCTTCAGAATCGAAGAGGCAATAATCGGCTTATTTTTTGTATAAATGTAGATTAGTCATAGAAGTAAGTGGCAGAGTATGGATGTAGAGTTCGAGTGGTAATGCAGCTGTAGCTGCTTCCATGTTTCATTGCTCTGAACTTTAGTTCTTTTATAAAATGGTGTATGTTTTTTCTGAGCAGCTATAGTTGTCTGTTGTTATTTTGTTTTCTGTGGTGCACTCTGTAAACTTTCAACTATTACATATTAAGGGTTACATAATAATAAAATTGTTTGTTCATTCCAATCTAGCAACTCTAATAGGTTTTGTAGGTTTGCAATAAGTATGCAATAATTTACAATTCGGTGTTGCTTCCATTACTCTATTGAATATAAAAGGAATTACCCCAATTTTGTGATAATTTTATTGTTTTTCACAACTTTATCTATCTATATATTTAGTCTATTGTGAAATATTTTTTAAATATTATGTGAGATCCATTTATGAATTTCTTTTTAATGGTTATGTGAAATCTATATAATACAGAAGAAAAGACACAACCCATTTGTTGTTGTAATATTTATTTAGTTATTATTATATTTTAAAGATTAGTTTGAATGGTAAGTGTTAAAATGAGTTTTAATATAGATGAGTATCATAAAAACTTATTTTACAATAACCAAATATGACATTTCCAAATATAAAATTTATGATTAGCAATTTCATCCAAAGGTGCAAAGGAATGTTGAAGGAGGAGTGGGGATTTAAAAATTTACATAGATTTATAGTCATGATCTGCAAAGCATTAAGAGGAATCAAATCTTTCTAGATGAGAATTTTTTTCAAATTTTACACTAAAAAAATTTACATCCTAAGAGATTTGATCCATCTTTACACTTAGGAAACCTGACTTAAAATAGAACTATCCTTATTTAGATATAAAAATTTTAAAAAAAATCATTTTTTATTAAAGTGTGTATATATATATATATATATATATATATATATATATACACACTTTAAAAAGAAACTAAATAAGTTCAACATATTTCTCTTTTAGTAGATAGGCATGTTTATTTAGAAATAGTGATTTAATTTTTATTTTTTTAATAAAAATATTATATAATTTTCATTATATATATATATAGTTTTCATAGTTTTAAAATATAAAATAATTATATTAGACTCTAAATCTTATTTTGGTAGTTAATCAAATTTCTTTTCATATATATAAATAAGTTGGTCATACACTTTAAAAAAAAAAAATTAGTAGTTCCTTACTTTTTAAATATAGAGCAAGTTGCAAACATATTCACAGATGGTGGCCTCAACCTGCCCGTAGGAAACCAGGTATGTTGGCCACCTTAAGGCATTAAATGCCATCCAAAATTGAAATTGTTTCATTCGTCTTTTTGCCGCAATGGTTTGTTCATTGTTTACTATCAAGCCTATTAAACAACATGAAATGTAAAATCTATCCACAAAAAAAATTCTAACTAAAAATCAATTAGCCATTAGAGGAGTCTACCGGAGCCGGATCATTTGTTGTTGAGCCTGGCATATCTACCTGCTGCATTTGTTGTAGTTGTCTTTCAATTCTGCCTATATGAGCAGTTGCATGATACTATGATACCCTCATCTCCCAAATATCAGTTTTGATTTCCTGTAATATTGAAAGAACCTGAGGATTGCCTTCATTAATCTGTAAGCTTTGGAGGGCTTTGGCTAAAACACATTTCAGTGTCCAATATGTATGAATTGATTGATGAAAAAGAGAAAGACGTCGTCTCGTGGTCCTAGGATCAACCACAAAGTCCATAATTTCTTCTTGCTCCTCCATTGCCTCATCTTTACTATCACTCTCTCTCTCCCATCCATGAATTACATTTCAAATTTGTGGAGTGTTTCCTGCTACATAAACTTCAAAGAGATTTTCCATTATCTCTTTGTTCATCCTTCTTCCTCATTTACTAGTTCCATCTTTATTCTGCGGAATATTTTTCTTCCCATTATCCCTTGGCTATGACTTTGTAGCTTGCTTCTTCACCATTGTGCTCCTCTGGTTTATGAACCATAGAATATAAAAACCTGCAAGGTGTGTGAGAGAGCCTGTACAGGGTGACATGTGATAAACACAGAAGGTGGTAATCACAGTGAGTTTCTCCATATTTTGGTGGAAACACATATAATTCATATTACAAACATGTTTAATACAAAACAGTTGACCAAGGTTCTCAGTAATAGACTCCTGACCCAACTTATCCCTCCTATCATCCTGACTGAGGTAACTAACAAACAGAGTCTGCGAGGTACCTAAATAGAAGTAAGGACCGAGCAACATCATATTAATTTTACATAAATGACAATTATCCTAGCTTTGCATGCTTAGGATTTCATCTAATATAGGTTGTTGATTAGAGCTGCGACAGGGACAAGCAATAAACCTTTCAAATTGCGAAATTCTACACAGAATTCGACCCAGGGTTCCGCAAGGACTATGAAAATAGGGGTTGATATTTTTCTTATTGGAATACTGAGATCTGATACCCTGCCTAGAAGCATTACTACACCGAGATTGAATATGAAGCATTCTAGTAATGTTGGCACTACTCCTAGCTTCGCTATCCAAGGCCCTACAATTTCCTATGATTTCATAAAAGAAAAGGAGAAGGACATGGCCAAAATTCATTACTGTAACATACACATAACCCAAAGCCCTCGGCGATAGTTGCAAGCTTGGCTGAGCAAAACCCGTAACTTTCTCCTCCGCTCCTCCACAAAAATTGTTACCCAAAACAATGTTTTGGCCACAGGTTTTATTAGACCTCCACATTTTTTGTTTCCTATGTCTATTTGACAGGATTAAATGGCTTCCAGCGAAGATCATCATGCTCCAACATGCATAGTACCATCACCTTAAATGTTGACTCAATGCTTGGCAGGCGAATTCACTCCATCACGTGCTTGCCTCGCCCGTCTAAATGCCACTTTCCCTTCTTGATCATCCACTTGGGATCTCGATCGGGGGTCTTTGGCCTTTTCTCCATCTCTTTCAATTATTATTTGAAGGGAGTGTAACTCAATATCCCACACCCGATTTTATTGATTCATGTCCAACTGATGTCATTCATTGCTACAGCCCCAATTCGCAAGTCTGCAGCCTCATTACCTGATCTAAAAACATGATAGGGTGTCAAATACCCAATTCCTTGAATTAATTGACCTATCTCCTCTATGAGATGTGTTGTCCTCTAACTCTTACTTATTTTCTCCCATGGTGTCCCATGTTGCAACTTCCTTAACATTCCTATAACCATTGCGGAATCTCCTTCTACAATTAATCGGTGATAATTTTCTCGAGCCGCTATTATAAGCCCCTATTTAACCGTTGTTAGCTCTGCCTCATTATTCGTAGCAAACCCTATATCCACAGCATAAATCCTGCAAGCTATTCCAAGAGAATTTCTAAATATTCCTCTTGACCTTGCCTGAGCTGGATTTCCTTTAGATGCCCCATCATAATTAAGTTTTATAAATCCTGGTTGTGGCAGTTGAAATATGTGACCGATGGATTGACTAGGAGTCTTGAATTTCCATAACTTTTTTGCCAACATTTGAGGTTTTAAATTCAATTTACTTAAAATGTTACCTTCCATTCCAATGGCTTTCCAGTCTTCTTTTACCCATTTCTCTACCAAGATAGTCTCTCGTATGTTTTCCACAATCCCTTGCTAGATTTGATTGATATTGCGACCCTCACCCCGAAATATGCGACAATTCCTCTCTTTCCAGATTCCCCACAATATAAATCCTATTGATAATCTCCACACTTTATTAATTACTTCACATTTGTAACCTCCTTTTCTCCATCGTATGATTGTCTCGTTAATACTGGTGTTGTCTCTATCAGTGTGTTGAAATAAATTTGTATTATTTCCCCATAGAGTTTCTGCCATGGTACAAGTATTTAAGAGATGTTATTTGGTTTCTACTTGCCTTTTACACAATAGACATAGTGAAGGGCCGTACATTCCCCTCCATTGTAACTGATCCCATGTGAGGATTTTAGAATGGCTCAATAGCTAGAGAAAGTGTTCCATTTTCGGCCAATGTTTAGTCATATACTTATTTAGAAATAGAGCTTTACTTTTTTTTATTTAATAGAAAAAATATAAATCAGATTTGTTAAAAAATATATATAATTTTCAATTAAAATTTATAATTTGTATTGTTTTAATATATAATCTGATTAAATTAAACTCTAAATTTAATTTTAAAGTTAATCATATTTCTATTTATTATTTCAATAATAATGTATATACATCATTTTAAAAATTAAAAATAAAATAAAATTAAAATTAAAAAAATACTATCATTTTAAAAAATAAAATTAAAAAATTCACTTATTAAAAAAATCACACTGAAATTATAAAGATACATTGTAATTTCAATGATACATGTGAACATTGTTAAAAAAAGAAAAAAATAAAAAAGAAGATTAGAATAAATTCACTTATTAAAAAAATCACAGCTAAATTAGAAGAAGATACAATGTAATTGTGAACATTGTTCAAAATCCCGGCGCTAGCCTATTAGGAATCCGGAGCAGCTGTTACAGTACCTGTCATCTTGAACGCAAGAATTCTTGAAGGCCGAAGAAACATGCATTGATTGACAAAGTTGACTTTTTAAGTGTTTGTTTTTTTAATAGATTAGTTTTCTGTTTTCAAAATTATTAAATCATTTATGAAGAGAAAGGTTGAAAAATTTAAGAGATCTTTAAAATTGTTTTGTTTATAATATTATTAATATTAAAATTATATTTAATATTTTATAGAATAGATATATCAATAATATTTTATATTATTTTATATTTAAGATTTTTGTGATTTATAATGTAAATAATTATTTTTCTAATTAATCACAATATTAAAATAATATATTAATAATTTATGATTTATAAAAAAATTCAAAAATCTATTAATAATTTATAATTTAATAAAATTAAAAATATCAATTTAAAAAAATCACCCTTAAAACTTTACAATGACCTAATATATCTTACAATGGCCTAACGTATCTTATAAAATAGAATAAATTTCAAACCACTAAAACTTATTATATGAAAATATATCAAATAACTCTATAAATGTAAATTAAATAATGTATAAAGTCTTACTTTCTAACATTGATTTGGAATTGCAACTAAAAAATTATATAAAGTTCACATAGGTTTGTATTTTCTTAATACAGTGCACCAAATATGTTTCATAAAATCGAATTACGAGGAATGAAAAAATAAATAATACTCCCCACCACTAAAATATTAAACTAAAAATTATAAAAAATAATTTTACAAAGGCAAGGCGAGAAATTTATAAGGCCTCACGGTTTACCATCATATCATATAGAGAGTAAAGATATTTGGTATAGCAAAAGCGAATTAATTTATAGATGTTTCCCGTCGGGAAACGTAAACCATCACTAAATAAATGTGTTTTCCCTATCCCGCCGCTACTTCGCTTTGCTGTTTCAATTCGCAAACAAGGCATTCAAAATAGATATCGTTTAGCAGTGCGGGATGGATTTGTATAAATTTCATCTACAAAATATGTTTTTCACACATAAAATTAAATATTCATTGTTTTCCTTGCTTCTCTGCTTGGCACCAGATAAAATCTGTCAATTCTTTTGGTTTGCGGGAAACCCTGGTTGCATTGAGCTTGAATATCAAAGAATCGAATTTGAAGGGACAGGTTGGACGTTCAAAACAATGGCTCCGGAATTGAAAATGGAAATGAGATGCACATAATCTGTGACTCGACGTAGGTATGAACAAACAAAAGCACCGATATGGACTAGGTGTGAACAAACAAAAGCACCGATATGAACAAACAAAAGCACCGATATGGACTAGATAGTGCTTTGTTGAATATATCAACCATATGTTGTTCATCTGTTTGGTAGTATTCGATTTCAATGACTCTTTGCTGAACCAAATCTCGAACAAAATGATATTGGATATCAACATGCTTAGTTTTCTTATGAAAAATAAGAATTTTTTGTCATTTGAATAACACTTTTATTATCACCTATCAACTATCAACTATGTGGATTGTTCTTATTGCTCATCTAAATCCTTTAGAATTTTCTCCATCAAACTGCGTTAGATGTTGTCCTTCCTTCTTTATACTTTGCTTCTGCTATGGAGAGAGACATTATAGGTTACTTGTTAGCACTCCAAGAAACTATTAATGAATCCACATTGAATGAATACCCTAAAGTTGATTTCTTTCCATCCATGCATCTATCAGAAATTTGAATTTGTATAACCAAAAACCCTAAAAATCTTATGTAGACTTGTATACCAAATCATAACCAATTGTTCCATGCATATATCTTAAAATGTTATTTGTTGTTTTCTAATGCAATTCCTTGGGTTCTGCTATAAAAATCGATATCGTACTATCTGCAAATGAAATATATGGTCTATTTTTAGTTAAGAAGATCAAAATTCCAACCAATTGATGATATAAAGTAACACCAACTCAATTACAATCATCATGTTCATATAACTTCAACCCAAATTCTAAATGATTTGTCGCTAGCTTACAACTCAACATTCTAAAATTCTTCAGAATTTCCTAAGTATACTTGGTTTGTGACATGAAAATACCATCTTTCTTTTGCCAAACTTCAATACCAATAAATAATGCAACTCACCAAGATCTGTCATCTCAAACTCAACAATCATACATGACTTAAATCTTTGAGATAGTTAATCAATGTTCCCTATGTAGAACAAATCATCAACATATAAGACAACTATCAAAATCTCTTATCTTGGTTGAAAGATATAGAGATTGGGCTCAAATAAACTTTTAACTTAGCCATGATCTTGAAAATACTTATCAATTCTTGAATACCATGCCTTTGGCGCTTACTTAAGACCATATAAGGCCTTCTTCAAGTCATAAACATAATCTTCTTTTTCCTCGTACTTCAAAACCTCTAGGTTGCTCCACATAAATTTCTTCATCCACATAACCATTCAAAAAAGTTGATTTAACATCCATATGACAAATTGGCCATTTGTAGTGTGCATTTAATGCAAGAACCATCCTCATTGTATCCAACTTTGTGAATGTGGAAAATTTCTAAGTGTAATCAATGCCTTATTTTTGTGCATATCCATTTGCAACTAAATGATCCATGTACTTATCAATTGTGCCATATGATTTCCACTTGGTTCTATAAACCCATTTAGTGCCAATTACATCTTTTCCTTTTGGTAATTTGACCAAGTCCAATGTATCATTTTTCACAAAGGCATTCAAATTTTCTTCCATAAATTCATTCCATTTTTTCTTTCTTGAAGCTTTTGCACAATCCGGTGGTTTATTCATTTCCATTATCTGTCCTATATTACTTGTTCTTAGAAATATAAATTCTTCAACAACGCTTCCTATAAGTGAAAGTGTTTCATTATCTTTCTTAATAAGTTCCTTAAGATATTTATTTTCATCATCACTTAATGATTTGAATTCAACAAGAGAAGACATTGTAAATCCATTAGCTACAAGTTTTGATAGATATTCAGTGATGAATATAGGTTTCATGTGTTTCCTCCAATAAAAATAGTTTGTGCCAAAAAGCTTAAGTGATGCAATATTATGTATTGCCATGAGGAGAGTAAGAAAGAGATGAAGAGATAAAATGCAAAAAAAACCAAAATGTATCCCACTTAGACCGATAACAAGAACTAATGTCCCAAAAAACTTTGAAACTCCACCACAACCACAAAATATATTTTTATTAATTGAAAGAGTACCAAAAAAAAGAAGAAGCTAAAAAGCTAAATTCTTTGAAAAATTACATCTTATATCTCCCTTCATTATTTCAAACCTTCTTATATCTCCCTTCTTTAAAAATTTACTTCCCCTTTTACAAATTTATAAAGAACGTTTGATTTCCTATATCTCCCTTTATAAAAAAACGCTAATCCCCTTTTACACATTTATAAAGCATCTTTTACAAAATAAAAGAGTGTTTCATGCGCACTTTAACACACATTACTTATTACGAAGGTATAATTCTCATTTGAAGAAATCGCAAGACATTTCTTTAAAAAAAATGAAAGCTACCAAAGGGGAGATGATATCCACGCACACTTAATAGATTTCATGAGCCAACAGCGAGTCGTTTACCAAATCGATATGCGGCTTAACGTCCAAATGGAAGTAAATGATCAACTGGCAATATAAAGCTATTGGATGGGTGCAAAACTTAGGGTAATTTGACACCAAGAAGAAAAAAATTGCACCAAGAAACTTAATGAATTGTGACAAAGTTCATTGAACTAAGAAAATGATGATTAAAAAAAATATCAAAAACTTAGAACTTAAAATTATGAACAAAATTCACTTATCATTAAAATATTGTAGCGATCACACAATGCTACAACCACAGCGGGCACCATACAACAAACACATTCAATGCTCCTTGTGCAACATAAAAATAATGCTCCACATGCTCAGAATAAAGGTAGCTCCAACGCTCACATTGTCCCAGGTCGAACTGCAACAAACCCGTATGATTAGCTCCCTTTTTTGCTCCCAAGTATTGTTTTAGTGTATTTTTATCAAATTATTTGAAAAAATTGGCACTATTTATCTGGTTGGAGTTATTTTTGGCATTGTTTGCACTGAACAAAAAATTTAAGTGCTAAATTAGGTGATAATAACCCCATAAATATTGTTGGAAAGATGTATGGGGCCTTGGGCGGAGCTTCATTTTCGTTGACCTTGCTCCAAATTCCTTCAGCTCAGTAATTCCAGAGGTTGGGAACGTACATTGAGCGGGCCTTAATAGGCAGGCACTCAAGTTTCTTAGGAGGAGATGTCAAGGTCTCGTGTATGGTCCATTTGCGCTAGTATTTCCGCTTGGCTCTGGGCAGACTTTGCATGGAGGTTATGGAACTTGAGATGAGGGAAGCTAAGGTGGAGCGATGGACGTGGAGGAGGGCTCAGAGGGTGAGGCGGTAGGTGGATCGATGGAGGCTGAGGATGGCTCATCTTCAGAATTGAAGTGTCTGAGCACGTGTCATGGGTCAATTGAGCCGGAAGAGCGCCCCTGACACTGCCACGATGTGCCTTCTGTCTATGGGACGGGGCCATTGGGATTAATATTATATGTCTCAATTAAAACTTTAGGTTTTCGTATTAATCCCTCGAGTTTATAATATGAATTCCAAAAAATTATAATATTAATCTAATAGGTAATGCCTTCTTCTAAAATTTAATATCAAAACTTGTTGGAATTTTGCTGAATTCCAAAATAATGAAACTGCCCTCTTCAACACAGAGAATAATTCAAAAAACAAATTCACTCACAGACAGAGTTTTCAACTCAGAAAAATTTATATTCAATATATAAAAAAAAAAACTGCTGTTACAGACTTCCTCAAAAGAGGGATTAAACAAAAATCTGACTGCTGCAAACACAGTTCAGAAATATCACTCTGTCATTCACAAATGACACTCTGTCTCACTAAAACATTCACTGCTGGAATACTCTGTTTTTCTGAAAATACACTGCTGTGCAATTCCAAATTCACTTCTCTGTCTCTTACAAAATGCACTCTACTGTGCATAAAACTCTGCTCTCTTTTCTAATAATACGCTGCTGTGCATATATTAAAAAACAAAACATAACAAATCGGCTCTGTCTCTACATATTACAAAACAGAAAAAAAATATCCCATAAAAATATCTCAGCCCTGTTTAATGCCATTCATTGACATTCAACCACAAATTTCATAAACGATTTCATTTATGGTATCATAAATTTCTGCAGGCACCGTTTGATAACGCATTGATATCAAATTGACTTTCTGGCACTTTGATTTTTCATCCCGCACTGCTGTGCACAAACCTGTGTAATAAAACCAGTTCTGTTGTCTTCCTTTTTTTTTATTTCTCCACTGCTGTTCTTTTATATAAAAATTGCTGTGTATTATAAATAATACAACATTTAAAACTTATTAAAACCAACTATAAAAAATTCCGTGTAAAAAAAAACATTTGACCCGCGATCATTATATATCATATACCGTATGACATATGGGCCGTATAACATATGTGGGCCCCTGGCTGTTCTGAGGGGGTAAACTCCTCCGCCCACAAAACTTCCATGACCCCCGCGGACTGGCTTTGCGGCTGTGTGGTGTGGGCCCAGCTCCGAGGGGGTTCACTACACTGCCGGCCTGTCTTCCTTGACCCCCGCGGACTTGGCCTCTTCGCTGCATTTACTGTGCAGTGGAAATTATATTCCAACACTCCCCCTTAATTTCAACTGCTGGGTTTTCCTGCATACCCATGCATTTTCTGAAATGTTCAAAGCTTTTCTGCTGTAGTGGCTTTGTGAGGATATCTGCAAATTGATCCTCCGTTCTGCAATGTTGCAAAACAATCTCGCCATTGCTAACCAATTCCCGTATGAAATGAAACTTGGTGTCAATGTGCTTTGTCCTTTTATGAAAAACATAATTTTTAGACAATGCAATAGCTGAGCTATTGTCACAAAATATCATTGTCCCTTTTACCTGTTCTTGACATAAGCTTCTCAACATTTTTCTCATCCAAACTGCTTGACATGCTGCTGCTGTAGCTGCCACATATTCTGCTTCTGCTGTGGACAACGCTACAACGGGCTGTTTCTTAGAAGCCCATGAAATGGCTCCTGAACCCATATGAAAAACATAACCGGAAGTGTTGTTCCGATCATCTACACTTCCAGCCCAATCACTGTCAGTATATCCAACTAAATCTGAATTTTCTGAAGTAGTATAAAAAATACCAAATTTCTTTGTACCTTTAACATACCTCAAAATTCTTTTTTCTGCTTGCCAATGTGCATCCTTTGGCTTTTCCATGAACCTGGAAATCAAACTAACAACGTGCATTATGTCCGGCCTAGTTGCAGTCAAATACATAAGGCTGCCAACTATGCTCTTGTACAAACTAGGATCAAAATCCTTGATGCTGTCCTCTCTGCTGAGTTTTAATCCCATCACTGTGGGAGTGATTGCTGCTTTGCTTTCCTGCATGTTAAATCTTTCAAGTACCTCATTAACATACTTTTCCTGTGAGATGAAAATCCCACTTTCATCTTGTTCTACTTCTATTCCCAAGAAGTATCTTAACAAACCCATATCAGTCATTTCAAATTCTTCTTTCATGACTGTTTTGAAATGTTCAATAAGGCAATCATCATTACCTGTAAAAATAACATCATCAACATACAAGACTACAATCAAAATTTTACCATCTTGTTCTTTTATGTAGAGGGTGGGTTCTCCCTCACACTTCTCAAAACCATTTTCCAGTAGATATGAATCTATCCTACTGTACCATGCTCTTGGCGCTTGCTTCAGCCCATAAAGAGCCTTCTTCAACTTGCATACTTTGTGCTCTTGGCCTTTCTTCTCATAGCCGAGAGGTTGATCAATGTAAACCTCTTCCATTAACACTCCATTCAGAAATGTTGACTTCACATCCATTTGGTAAACTTTCCACTTGTTTTGTGCTGCTATGGACAACACTGCTCTCACGGTTTCCATTCTGGCAACCGGTGCGAAAGTTTCCTCATAATCAATGCCATGCTTCTGCTTATAGCCTTTGACAACAAGCCTTGCCTTGTGTCTCTCTATTTTGCCTTCAGCATTACTCTTGGTCTTATAGACCCATTTAACACCTATGACATCTTTACCTTTTGGGAGTTCAACCAAATCCCAAGTTTTGTTTCTCTCTATGGCATTTATTTCCTCATCCATAGCTTCTATCCATTTCTCATCCTTGATAGCTTCTTCGAAATGAACAGGATCATCAACATGACAATATAAAGCAAACAAAGAATTGATACCTTCATTAGCTATATCTTGTTCATAAATGTCTTTCAAACTTTTGAATTTCTTACCTCTTTCTGTAGATGTACAAGTACTTGAAGAAGCACTTGAATTTCCTCCTTGTGGTGTGCTTGGAGAAGCACTTTCATTTCTCCTCAAGGGTGTGCTTTGCGGTGTTGGTGTTGCTGTTTGGGGATGTATTTCAGCCACCTCATCATCATTCTCATCATGAGATAAATAGTGTTTAACATTCACTGTTTTCTCTATGCTTCCATCCCAAGCTTCCTCTTCAATGAACTGAACATCCCTGCTCACAAGAAACTTCTTGCTGGATGGGTTATATAACCTGTATGCCTTGGATTCCTCACTGTATCCAATGAAAATACATTTCTCCCCCTTGCTGTCCAACTTCTTCCTTAGCTGATCCCGAATGTGTGCATAAGCCACACATCCAAAAACCTTCATGTGTGTGACACTTTGCTTCGTGCCACTCCATGCCTCTTCCGGCACTTTGTTCATCACTACTTTTGTAGGACACCTGTTTAGAATATACGCTGCACAATGTACAGCTTCTGCCCAATAATCATTAGGCAAATGCTTTGCCTTAAGCATACTCCTCGCCATGTCCATTATGGTTCGGTTCTTCCTTTCGGCTACTCCATTTTGCTGCGGAGTATATCTAATTGTAAACTGTTTGTGAATACCATTTTCTCTACAAAATCGTAGAAAATCTTTAGATATATACTCACCTCCTCTATCAGTCCTCAAGACCTTGATATGCAGCCCACTTTGATTCTCAACAAGTGCTTTGAAATTGCGGAATTTTTCAAACACTTCACTTTTCTTTTTCAAAAAGTAAACCCAAGTTTTTCTTGTAAAATCATCTATGAATGTTAAGACATAGTGGCTGCTAGCAAGTGATGGAGTTTGCATCGGTCCACACACATCCGAGTGGACAATCTCTAAGGGTGCTTTTGCCCTTATGCTTTTCCCGGAAGGAAAACTTTCTCTGTGTTGTTTCCCAAGAATACAACCTTCACAAAGGCTGTCAGGTTTCTCTATCAATGGTAAACCACTTACCATTCCTTTTCTGTTCAACAAATTAAGACCTCCAAAGTTGAGATGTCCAAATCTCAAGTGCCATAACCAATTATCATCCTTTGGTTCGCTTTGGTAAGTCTCCTGTGCAACTGCTGCTTTCTCTTCACCATTCTTCAAGTCTGCTCTCATTCTGAGAGAGAACATCCTGTTCCTTGTCATCTTCACTTCAGCAATACACTGTTTGCTGGGTGGTTTATCCATGATGGTACATACATCATTATCAAAGAAAACATTATATCCCTTATGGACAAGCTGTCCAACACTTAAGATATTACACTTCATTCCTGGAACATAATAAACATCTGCTATGGTTTTCCTTGCACCTAATCTTGTTAAAACATTTACATCTCCTTTTCCCATAACAGAAACTTTGCTATCAATTCCTAGTGTGACTTGTGACTGCACACTCTCATCTAACATAGAAAACATTGCTAAGTTTCCTGTCATATGGTTACTACAACCGGAGTCTAGAAACCATAAGTCCTCATTCTTTTCTTCAGCCATATTACAAGCTAAAAACAAATTACTTTGGCTGCTGTTTTCTTTTGTGAAATTTGCACTAGTTTCACTTCTCATATCTTGTTTCTTCTTTTTACATTCATTAGCATAATGACCATATTTCTTACAATTATAACATTGGACATTGGACTTATCATACCTTTGTCCTTGAGCATTCTGCTGACCATTCTGCTGGCTGCTGCCTTGGCCTTGATGCTGATTTGGATTGCTGCCCCTTCCTTGAGCATTTGCTGGACTGTTCCTTCCACCTCTGTTTTGGCTTCTGCCTCTTCCTCTCTTGTTTCCTCTACCTTGCCCTCTTCCTCTTCCGAAAGATATCTGGGTCTTAAAGGCTTGTTCAAGAGATGAGTTTTCACTCCTACCAAATCTCTGTTCATGGGTAATCAGTGATGCATGTAATTCATCCACTGAAAACTTTGTGAGATCCCTAGTCTCCTCTATGGTGGTGACAATCACATCGAATCTTGAGGGTAAACTTCTCAAGAGTTTTTCCACAATCCTCTTGTCCTCAAGAGTCTCTCCACGAGATCTGATTTGAGTGACCATTCCAATCACATGAGTGAAGAATGAGTCAATGTTATGTGACTCTTTCATGCAGAGAGTCTCAAAGTCTCTCCTCAGCAACTGAAGTTTTGCTGTCTTCACTCTCTCCATACCCTGATAAGCTGTCTTGAGAGTTTCCCATGCTTCACTGGATTTCTTGGCTGCTGCTATCCTTGGAAACACACTCTCATGCACTGCTTGATACAAGAAGAAAAGAGCCTTGGCATCTTTCTTCTTATTGTTCTTTAGTGATTCCCTTTCTGCCTGAGTTAAGAGAAAAAACTCTGCTTCATTTGCTGGCTCTTCAAAGCCATCCTCAACTAATTCCCATAACTCTTGTGAGGTAAATAAAGCTTTCATAGTTATTGACCAGTAATCATAATTCTTTCCATTGAATTGTGGGAGATGGACACTTCCCAAACTCATACCTGTGCTAGAACCAGCCATTCTGCACTTCTAACTATGATTTAAAAACACTTAACTGTGTATTAAAATTAACTCACTGTTCTGCAACAGTAACACAAAACTATATAGAGAAATACCTTAAATCCTTTATGGCTGAGTCTTCACACTGCTGGAGAAGCTGCTGCACCAAAGAATTCGTTTCCTTCAGCTTATTTGACCTTCAAATAGCCTGGATTGGCTCTGATACCATGTTGGAATTTTGCTGAATTCCAAAATAATGAAACTGCCCTCTTCAACACAGAGAATAATTCAAAAAACAAATTCACTCACAGACAGAGTTTTCAACTCAGAAAAATTTATATTCAATATATAAAAAAAAAAAACTGCTGTTACAGACTTCCTCAAAAGAGGGATTAAACAAAAATCTGACTGCTGCAAACACAGTTCAGAAATATCACTCTGTCATTCACAAATGACACTCTGTCTCACTAAAACATTCACTGCTGGAATACTCTGTTTTTCTGAAAATACACTGCTGTGCAATTCCAAATTCACTTCTCTGTCTCTTACAAAATGCACTCTACTGTGCATAAAACTCTGCTCTCTTTTCTAATAATACGCTGCTGTGCATATATTAAAAAACAAAACATAACAAATCGGCTCTGTCTCTACATATTACAAAACAGAAAAAAAATATCCCATAAAAATATCTCAGCCCTGTTTAATGCCATTCATTGACATTCAACCACAAATTTCACCGCTTCAGATTTCATTTATGGTATCATAAATTTCTGCAGGCACCGTTTGATAACGCATTGATATCAAATTGACTTTCTGGCACTTTGATTTTTCATCCCGCACTGCTGTGCACAAACCTGTGTAATAAAACTAGTTCTGTTGTCTTCCCTTTTTTTTATTTCTCCACTGCTGTTCTTTTATATAAAAATTGCTGTGTATTATAAATAATACAACATTTAAAACTTATTAAAACCAACTATAAAAAATGCCGTGTAAAAAAAAACATTTGACCCGCGATCATTATATATCATATACCGTATGACATATGGGCCGTATAACATATGTGGGCCCCTGGCTGTTCCGAGGGGGTAAACTCCTCCGCCCACAAAACTTCCATGACCCCCGCGGACTGGCTTTGCGGCTGTGTGGTGTGGGCCCAGCTCCGAGGGGGTTCACTACACTGCCGGCATGTCTGCCTTGACCCCCGCGGACTTGGCCTCTTCGCTGCATTTACTGTGCAGTGGAAATTATATTCCAACAAAACTTTGCATTGTATTATTATAAATTTAAGTATTTGTGATTGAGACAGGACATGGTTATATAACTTATTTTTCTAGGATATGGCTAAAGCTTATTTGTCATCTCTTGATATATGCATGCTTTACTGGTTTATGTTCTCTTGAAAATGATGGATTTCTCATTGTTCACAATTATTTATTAAATCACACAAAATAAATAGCCCACCATTCTTGGAAATTTAGTTTCTTTGTGTTTATACAATTTTATTTCTTATTATATAAATAAGGACGTGAAGCATTTTTAGTTCAATATTAAAGCTTAGTATTGTATTATTATAGACTTAAGTGTTTGAGATTGAGTAATGATATCCTTGTCTAACATATTATTTGTATAAAATATTTAACTGCATTCTCTTTATTAAAATTTTAATGTAGAACCTCTTTAAAAAAAAATTAAAACAAATAATATATTATTAACATTTAATATGGAAATTTAAAATAAAATAATCATATTTATTTCAAATATTTTCGACTCAAAATGAATTTGCAAATCAAAATATTAAAACACAAAGAAGAAACTCATCTATTGGGTGCTCATTAAAATTTAAAATCTATAATTAACATTATCCATTGGGGTTGATATTATATGAATGTCGGATTAACATTATAAAACCAATGGATTAAACCTTTGGGTTTTCATATTAACCCCCTAAGTTTATAATATGAATTTCATAAATTTATAATATTAATCTAATAGGTAATGCCTTTTGCTAATATATATATATATATATATATATATATATATATATATATATATATATATTACAATTTAAAAAGTATTAATAGTTTATTGTTATTATGCTAATAACATTAAATGTTAATAATTCCAAAAAATTATTATGGTTAATAACATTAATATTATTTTAAATAATGAGTCCATACTGGTGAACGTATTTTTTTTAAACATAATTATTATTGTATTAACGATGATCAACCATGTTTGACCATTATTGATTTCCATATCAACAAAATCTTTGTTAGAATGCAATATTGGACCATGGTTGATCAACGTTGATTTTCATATTTGTAGATTCTTAGTCACCGTGTGACGTTCGACCATGTTTGAAGATGATTCATTTCACACAACATGACTCACCATGGTTGACCATGATTGGCCAGGATTGACCATGGTTAACGAAGATTGACCTTTGCTCACCGTGGTTTATATTAAACCATAATATCAAAATAAATATAATAAACCCTAATATCATAACCCAAATATTATATAATCCCTAATATTAATATTATAAATCCAAAGATAAATGTATTAGACCTTGGGATTATAAACCCTGACAATAGTATTGTGAACCCAAAGGGATTAATATTATAAATGTTTGTTATTAATAAGCCCTATGATTAAGAATATAAACCCCACAATTATAAACCTTAATATTATAAACCATAAATATCTTGGATTAATAAACCCAAGGGATTGACATTATAAAACCAAGTGATTAAAAAACCAAAAGGATTAATACTAAAAACTCAAGGGAATAATGTTAATCTAAAGGACTAAATATTATAAACCCAAGATATATAAACCCTAAGATAAATACTATAAACCCTAAAATAAACATGGTTGGCAATGATTTACCATGGTTTATTTTCATATTGAGACAAAACTTATTACAATGCAACATAGGATGATGATCAACCATGTTTAACCATTATTGGTTGCCACATTGACATAATCTTTGTCATAATGCGACGTTGAACTCTTGAAGACCTATGAATAATATTATACCTAGGAATAAGAACCCTTATAGTAATAAACCCAAGGGATTGACATTATAAACCCAAGTGATTAATAAACCAAAACGATTAATACTAAAAACCAAAGGGATTATAAACCCAAGGAATGATATTAAACCCAAGGGCTACATATTATAAACCCAACATATATAAACCCCAAGATCAATGTCATAAAACCTAAAATAAACATGGTTTACCATGATTCACCAAGGTTGATTTTCATATTGAGACAATCCATGTCATATTGCGATGTAGGAAAATGATCAACCATGTTTGACCATTATTGATTTACATATCAACACAATCTTTGTAATAATGTGACATTGGAGTGTCGTTGAACAAGGTTGATTTTCATATTGGCAGAATCTTTGTCACCATGCAATTTTGGACAATGGTTGACCATGATTGATTTCACAGAACATGACTAGCCTTGGTTGACCTTGGTTGGCCAAGATTGACAATGGATGACAAAGATTGACCTTCGTTGACCATGGTTGATATTAATCTCAAATATTAAGCTAAATATTATAAACCCTAACATCATAACCCTAATATTCTATAATCCCTAAGGTTAGTATTATAAACTCAAATATAAATATATTAGACCCTTGGATTATAAACCCTGACATTAGTATTGTAAACCTAGGGGATTAATATTATAAATGTTTTTTATTAATAAACCCTATGATTAACAATATAAACCCCAAAATTATAAACCCTAATATTACAAGCTCTTGCAATTATAAACCCTAAATCCCTTGGGTTAATAAAATCAAGGGATTAATAAACAAAAAGTATTATTACTAATAACCCAACGGAATAATATTAATCTCAAGGGATACATACTGTAAACCCAAGATATATAAACCCTAATATAAATATTATAAACCATAAAATAAACATGGCTCGCCATGATTTGACATGGTTTATTTTCATATTAAGACAATCCTTGTCACAATGCAATATAAGACGATTATCAACCATGTTTGAGAAATATTGATTGTCATATCGACACAATATTTGTCACAATGTGATGTTGGACTCTGGAAATCTTATGACTAATATTATACCTTTGGAATAAGAACCCTTAGATTAATAAACCCAAGGGATTGCCATTATAAACCCAAGGGATTATAAACCCAACCAAATGATATTAAACCTAAGGGATAAATATTATAAACCCAATGTATATAAACCCCAAGATAATATTATAAATCCTAAAATAAAAATGGTTGACCATGATTTACCATGGTTTATTTTCATATTGAGACAATCCTTTTCACAACGCGACATAAGAAGATGATCAACCATGTTTGACCATTATTGATTTCCATAGCAACACAATCTTTGTAAGAGTGTCACATTGGACCATGGTTGACCAAGGTTGATTTTCATATTGGTAGAATCTGTGTCCACATGCGATGTTAGACCATGGTTGACCATGATTGATTTCACACTACAGGACTAGCCATGGTTGACCAAGATTGACTTTAGATGACAAAGAAAGACCTTCATTAACAATGGTTGATATTAAACCCTAATATAAAACTAAATATTATAAACCCTAACATCAAAATCCCAAAATTCTATAATCCCTAAGATTAATATTATAAACCCAAAGATAAAGATATTAGACCCTAGGATCATAAACCTTGACATTAGTATTGTAAACCTAAGGGATTAATATTATAAATGCTTGTGATTAATAAACCCTATGATTAACAATATAAACCCCACAATTATAAACTTTAAGATTATAAACCCTAAACCCAGTATTAAAGAAACCATAAACACTAAATCCTAAACCAAGTATTATAAGCCACAATATTAACCCTAATCTATTCAATGTCGTCAGACGACATTGAATAAATTACAATGTAATGCATAAACCTCAATATTATAAACCCTAATATTGTAAACTCTCATATTAAACATAACTTTGTAATTTGGCATTGCAACATTGAATAAATTTTGATGCAATGTAACATTACAACAATCATTGTTAGATTGATTATCGTAGTGAAAAAATGTTTATCACATTACGATGTTGCTCATATTTTGTAGCATTTCAACATTGCGATATTAAACCCTAATATTAAATTGAATATTATTAATCCTAACATCATAAATGCAATATTATAAACCATAAGATGATAAACCTAACTTAAATATATTAAAGTTGAGATTTTAAACCCTAACATTAGTATTATAAACCCAATTATTTAATATTAATAAACCCAAGGGATTAATATTCTAAACCTTTGAGATTAATAAACACAAGGTATTAATATTAGAAATCCAAGGCATTAGTATTAAAAACTCAAGGGATTAATATTATACACCCTTGGGATTCATATTATATGCCCTTGGGGTTAATATTATAAACCCAATGGAATAAACCCTTGAGTTTATAATATTAATGATATAGGGGGGACTTTTTTTTTTAATATTAAATATTAAATATTTTTTAACTATCAATATTATTAATATGAATGTTACAATTAATGGTATTAATAATGTTAACGTTATTCTCTTAATAACATTAAATGTTAATAAATTTTAAAAATTATTTTTATTAATAATGTTATTAATATAAATTTTTTAAACAAGATTAATTTTGTATTAACGATGTTATTTATTTATTTTAATAACATTAATAATAATATATTTTTAACATTAATTTTAAAAACAATACTATCGAAAAAGGAAAATGAGAGAAGCTTTTGATATTATCTTCATAATATCAACAGGGATGGAGGGAGTGAAATGAGTGGTAGTTAGCTTCCTCTAATGAGACAAATTAGTTTTTTTCGTCCTTCTTCCCAAGTATAATTTTATTTTCTATCTCATCATTTAAATTTTTATCTTTGGGCTTAGGGTTTAATAATAAAAAAGAAAAACAACAACAATAATAATTAATATTAATGAATTACTTAACTTTTAATGATTATTTATTTATAATTATATTTATTTATTCATCACAACAAATAAATATGAATAAGTTAATAAATAAATAATTATTATTAATTATTTAACAATTAACACTAAATTTTAATTGAAAGAAGAATCTCGGAGGAAAAGATGGAGCGAAGAGGCAACAAAAACTTTGGTCTAGGGTTTCATGTCATGAAGGTTGCAAGCAGGCACTAGGTCAAACTCAACGAAGACCCTAGCTTTTATACAGGGAACAAAGATTACCACAACCTGTGGCTGCAGAATGATGATTTTTCAAAGGCCAGGGGTGGGGCGGTGGTGGATTTGGACACCAATTCCCTGCTCCCCAGCCTCCTCTGTTAACAAAATTTTTAGATGCTCCTGCATAATGCGATGGTAGGGATGAACAGATTTTTATTTGGAACGACGTGACCAGAAACAGTGTGGCGGTCTGCCATAGGCATTCCTCTCGACCCGACGAGCTTACGACGGATGACCCCTGTCAATAACTGGAGAGCTAAGTACACTATGCAGATTTGACGGTAACCATTGATCTCATTACAGGCTTGTTCGGCATCTTCATACATGGGATGCTAGTTTCGGGCACCTATTATGCCACCGCAAACTCCCTTAACCAGATCTGCGACTTCTCTGGTGCGAAGAGTGGTGGCTCTGTAGCCCAGACTCTTGACCCAATGTAAAACTTGGATTCTACTACACCAGCTCTGGCCTTTCATCCCTTGAGGCATGGCTCACTGGAGCTTGGGGTATGATACATTCTCCCATATCCTCTGTTTTCCAAATTTATTTCAATACTCGTCTTATTTGGGGGGCGAGGGCGGATTGGGGTCGACCTCTCCTTACCTGTCTATGCCACAGTCATGGCTTGGGGCTATTTTGGCACTGTTGCCAGAGTCAGTTGTCTTATTTGTACCCAAAGGACCTGTTTTGACCCCCAACAGGAGCCTACAATCATGGGGGACACGCATAGAACAACAATGTTGTGGGTTGGGTGAGTTAAGGTATACAAAACAGACTCATTAGAAAATATTTCTCAAATCTATCGATGAGAGGTCTCTCATTCTGTGGGTGCTGGGAAATGTGCTAGTATCTGAGCTGAAAGGAAACTTACAAAACATTATAGATATCTCGACTCTTAAAAAACCCCTGATCTACTCAGGTAGAGCAGTATAGGACACAACAAAACTAGAAGAATATCGGATTCAGGAAAAATCTACTCTCATCCTGAACTAGAGACTTAGAGGGGACACTCTAGGAATAACATCAGCCACCAGAGCAACAAAAACAGCAAAAGGATAGCCCTCCTTCAAGGATATACTAAGAGGGAAGGCTCCCATATAGGGGAAAAAACAAAACCTAGAAGTACCAACGT
This sequence comes from Pinus albicaulis, assembly GCA_034641835.2. Lineage (NCBI taxonomy): Eukaryota > Viridiplantae > Streptophyta > Pinopsida > Pinales > Pinaceae > Pinus > Pinus albicaulis. Next base: position 133,174,551 of record CM076570.1, on the reverse strand, counting down.
GAGGACCATACATTGTAGAAAAAGTAGAGGACAGTCCGAATCTGGCAGTTGAATTACCAAAATTCACTTGCCTGATTGATTCCCTACTGACAAAAGCAGTTATCTGCCGCTTCAATGGATATTGGCCAAAACCAGAAGAGTTACATGCCTGGATATACCAAAACTGGACCCAGAATTGCGATATATTCCTATGCGCAAAAGGATTTTTCATGGTGCAATTTGATACAAAAGAGGACTACTGTTTGGCCACTAAAGGACCATGGTTCTAGGGGCGAGTTGGGCTTTTTATAACCCATGGTTCCCTCGCTTTGACGCTAACACCATGGAAGTTTCAAAAATTCCAGTGTGGGTCAAATTACACAATCTACCGCTTTCATTTTGGCATCATCAATTTCTGGAAAATATTAGGAACACATTAGGAAGGTTCATAAAGCTGGACCGAGAAAGAATGGATATGGGAATATTCAATTTTGCACATATATGTGTGGAGATGGACCAAAGCAAGGGTCTTCTTGAATGCATCAATATTATTCACAAAGATCTCAAATGGGCTCAAACATTAGACTTTGAAAACACTGCATTCCGCTGTAGAGTGTGTCACCAAACCGGGCACTTACAGGGCTCATGCCCATTATCTAGGAAAAAATCAACCAAGAAGCCGCAAAAGAAGAATGGTTGGAAGTTTCCAAATGTACCACAGGTAGATGAAGATGAAAAAGACACAGAAGAAAACCAAATTCAAATAGAAACAAAAAATCAACAAGAAAATCAGCAAGGAACACATGAGAAGGATGAAGGAAAAATGGATGACAATGTGGAAACCAAGGAGAAGACACCTTCGCCTACATATGTTGACCCCTATCAAAGTGTGCTGGTTGGTGATCATGGAATCAAGGGCACTAAACGTACCCATATTTCCGATAGTTCAGCCTCAGAAAAGGATGACCACATCTCTCCGAGCATGGTGTTGGCCATCGTACACTCTGCTCCTTCACTGGATGGCTTGAAAAAAGTACAAAAGAAAAAAGGCAAAAAAGACAAGTCTAGTGTTTCTCGCAAAGTGTAATGTGGCTTCATTTTGAGGCCCTTGCCCTGTTTCTACACAGGGCGTTTTCTCTTATGGAATGCTACGTCATATACGATGTAAATTTTTATTTATCTTTAATAAAAAGTTCGATTTTTTCTCAGGAAAAAAAAAACACTAAATTTTATTAATTAATAAATTAACAAAATTATTATTATTTATGAATTAAAAATAAAAATTAATTAATTTAACAAATTAACTATTTCATAATTAATAATCAACAATTAAAATAATTATTATTATTAATTATTAATAATAATTTTTAAAATAATAATTAATAGTAATTATTATAGTTAATAATTATAATTATTAATATTAATTAATATTAATAATAATTATTATTATTAATTATTATAGTTAATTGTTATTATTATTATGAATTATTATTGTTAATTATTATTATTATTATTAATTATAATTGTTTAATAATTAAAACATTATTATTAATAATTAATTATTACTACTAAGAAATTTATTTATATCTTTAGGAAATTTAATATATAGTTTGTTATTATTACTAAAAATCAATCATTATTAAAAATAAAAATATTTGAAAATAATTAAAATGCATAATTTAGGTTAGGCTTTTGGTTAGCTCTGTTTTAATGATTTTTCATCCTATTACTATTTATCTTTCATTTGATCTCTCTTACAATCATTCATTCAAAAATTCTTGAAGATGGATCACTATTGGGATTCAAAATGTCGACAAATTTTTTGTAACACTCGATAATTCGGATCATTCTTCTTCAAATGATAACCATAGAAAATTAAAAGCTAACATTAATTTTGATCTTATTGTTATTATTAATCATAATTTTTATTTATATTTTCTAAGGGATTTACTGTATATTTATTTATGATAATAACTATTAAAAACTTATAAAAAACTTACTATAAACTATTTATAAACAAAATTAAAAGTAAAAAAAAAATTATGATAAACCCAATGCATTTTTTTTCTAAGTAAGCTTAACTCTATTAATAAAACATATAATACGAGCGAGATCGGGCATCGGGAGCGCCATACGACCAGCGAGAATATCAAAAAATTGAACCGCCCTCTCGGGGGGAAACCGGTCCGAGAATCGTTTGAGGGCTGCCTCGAGAGAGGAAACCAGCTTTTACATGCCAAAATTGAGCTGAAAATAGAGCTGCCCGCGTGGGGAAACCGACTCACACCATGATTTTGAACAAACTCAACATAGGACATCATCTTGGATGAGACCGAGAATTGTAGCACACAAACCTAACAAAATGTCACAAAAATTAGACATAGAAACCCGGAGCACAAACTGAAACGCTAGAGCCCATAGTCACCCGAGGGAGATTCCTCCACTATTCCGCACTCGGGCCATCTCCATTGTCGTCGAGAACTGGGACATTTTGATCGGTGGTGGCTTCGCATCGCAACCATCAGCCCCGGCGGCACCAAATTCGGAGGAGACTTGAGCCACCATCGACCTCTTTCCGAGAGGAACCAATGTCCATCATCCGAGAAGCATGCCGACAGGGCGGGAGGGGCCGGCGGAATGACAGGAGACGCCGAAGGAAGGGGGTGAGGGGCAAACTTCCAGGGGATTTCCTTGAAAGAGACCGAAACCGTAGTAATAACCAAGGGGCGAGAGGAATTACATTGAAAGTGGAAGATGGCAATGGACGGATTGTGCGTGGGAGCGAGAGATAACAAGCTGTGGGATTAGGGGATTGCCGAGAGGCGGTGGCACCAAGCCGCGTGGATGGAGGAAAACGATGCACACGACCCCCGCTGCGAAGATTGCGTGAGGGAGGAGGGCTTTCACCGAGACTATGTGAGGACGAAATGGAATCGGAGGAAGGGGATCGACCCACGTCCGGGAGGAGCCGGGGCGAGAAGTTACCCCAACGACAATGCAGCGGTGCCTTAAGTGTGGCATAACAATGGTGGTATGATGAGAGAAGGCGGAGAATTCGGGTGGCATAGGCGGGTGAAACGAGGCGAACAAGCCGAGGCGAAGAAAAATGCAGAGTGCGTAAAGGACTATGAGTGTAATGAAAACCGGGGGAAAAACTAACGCAACGACCCCGGAGGGAAACGCTTACCCAAAAGCATCTGCGGAGGTCAGTGAACGTCAGCCTCAGGGAGAGCAATTGGAACCCACTGGGGCAGGGAGCTGCAGCAACATGGAGACCCTGCAAGCCAACACACATCCAAACCAAAAACGCCGAAACCACATTCGAATGCAGGGGACGGAGGACCAGGAAAGCAGGGTCATTTTGAAGCAAGCGATGTCTCGGCCTCCCCATCGGCATAAATGCCGCGTAGGGGTGACGGCCTGCAAGATTTAAGAAACCCAGGGGAGAGTAAATGCGAGCCTCGGGGTGGCCATGTGGGCTAGCCACGCACCCGCTCGCAGATTCATAACTGTCAATTCCTTAATAACCACCCGCATCCGGGAGATAAACCCAATGCATTAATATTATAAACTTTTGGGATTAATATTATATGCGCGATGGCTTAACGTTATAAACCAAATGGATTAAACGTTTGGGTTTTCATATTAATCCCTTGAGTTTATAATATAAACTCCAAAGATTTATACTATTAACCTAATAGGTAATGCCTTTTGATAATATTTAATATTTAATTTTTCTAATCATAAATATCATTTTTTCTTTAACTATCCATCTTATTAATATTAATGTTACAATTTAAATAATAATAATAATAATAATTTATTGTTATTATGCTAATAACATTAAATGTCAATAATTCCAAACAATTATTATGGATAATAACATTAATAAGATTTTATATATTTAGTCCATAGCAATGAACTTATTATTATTTTTTTAACATAATAGTTATTGCATTAACGATGTTATTAATAATCACATATAATTATTAAATGTTTCTAATTTATCATAATTTATAATAGATTTAATAATTATCATATTAATATTAATATTAATTATTAATAAATGTAAACTTACATAAATACTTACATTAATATTTGTTGATAACTACATTATATTGGGTTAATGGAATCAAAAATATTATTTTTTCAACATTATTAATATTATATTAATCAGGCTATTAATAACACGGTTTTCAATATTAATTTGAATGTTATTGTTATTTTTAATTATATTTATTACTATTAGAATTTTTAACAATTAACATTTATAATAATGTTAATAATTTCTATTTGAATATAAACATTAAAAATATTAAATACAAGTATATTTCTTAATATAAAACTTGTTTTAATAAAAAATAATTAAAATAAATAATAATTTTATGAAAATTTAAAATGAAAATTTGAAATAAAGAATCATATTTAATAACAATTAAATGAAAACTCTATTATTATTCTTAAATGTAATATTAAAAAAGAAATCAAATATTAAATCCTAAAATTTAATCTCAAAACTTTGTATTGTATTATTATAAACTTGAGTATTTTTTATTGGGACACGACATAGTTATCTAACATATTCTTCTAGGACTTGGCTAAAGCTTATTTGCCATCTCGTGATGCATTCATTCTTTATTGGTTTATGTTCTCTTGAAATTGATGGATTTATCATTGTCCACCATTATTTTTAAAATCACACAAAAAAATAGCCCATCATTCTTGGAAATTTTGTTTCTTTATGTTTATACAATTTAATTTCTTATTATATAAATATAGATGTGCAACATTTGGCGTTTAATATTATAACTTAATATTGTATTATTATAAACTTAAGCGTTTATGATTGAGAACGATATCCTTGTATAATATATTCTTTGTATAACATATTTAAATATATTCTCTTGATTAAAATTTAATATGGAAATTTAAAATAAAATAATAATATTTATTCAAATATTTTTGACTCAAAATGAATTTGCAAATCAAAATATTCAAACATGGAGAAGAAATTCATCCATTGGGAGCTCATTAAAATTTAAAAGCTAATATTGACATTATCCAATGGGATTAATATTATATGGGTGACATATTAACATTATAAACCCAAGTAATAAAACCTTTGGGGTTTCATATTAATCCCTTGAGTTTACAGTATGAATTTCAAAAATTTATAATACTAATCTAATAGGTAATGCCTTTTGCTAATATTTAATATTTGATATTTATAATATTAAATATTACATATTTTTTTTTAAATTATTCATATTATTAATATTAATGTTACATTTTAAATAATGATAATAATTTATTGTTATTATGCTAATAGCATTAAATGTTAATAATTCCAAAAATTTATTAAGGTTAATAACATTAATAATATTTTAAATAATGAGTCCATATGAGTGAACTTATTATTTATTTCTTTAAACCTAATTATTATTGTATTAACGATGATCAACCATGTATCACCATTATTGATTTCCATATTGACATAATCTTTGTGAGAATGCGACATTGGACCATGGTTGACAAAGGTTTTTTTTCATATTGGTAGAATATTTATCACCATGCAACATTAGACCATGGTTGACGATGATTTATTTCACAAAAAACAACTCTCCATGGTCAACTATGGTTGGCCAAGATTCACCATGGCTAACGAATATTGACCTTTGCCAACTATGGTTGATATTAAACCCTAATATAAAAATAAATATTATAAACCCTAACATCATAACCCCAATATTTTATAATCCCTAATATTAATATTATAAAACCGAAGATAAATATATTAGATCCTAGTATTATAAACCCTCACATTAGTATTGAAAATCCAAGGGATTATTATTATAAATGCTTGAGATTAATAAACCCTATGATTGACAATATAAACCCCAAAATTATAAACCTTAATATTATAAACCCTTAAGATTATAAACCCTAAATCTCTTGGGTTAATAAACCCAAGGGATTGACATTATAAATGAAAGGGATTAATAAACCAAAAGGATCGATACTAAAAACTAAAGGGCTTATAAACCCAAGGGAATGATACGAAACTGAAGGGATAAATATTATAAACCTGAGGGATATAAACCCTAAGATAAATATTACAAACCCTAAAATAAAGATGGTTGAACATGATTTACCATGGTTTATTTTCATATTGAGAAAATCCTTATTAAAATGCAGCGTAAGATGATGATCAACCATCTTTGACCATTATTGAGTGTCATGTCGACACAATATTTGTCACAATGCGATGTTGAACTCTCGAATCCGTATGACTAATAATATAGCCTAGGAATAAGAACCATTATTTTAATAAACCCAAAGGATTAATAAACTAAAATTATTAATACTAAAAACCAAAAGGATTATAAACCCAAGGGAATGATATTAAACCCAACGGATAAATATTATAAACCCAATGTATATAAAACCCAGGATAAACGTTATAAAACCTAAAATAAACATGGTTGACCATGATTTACCATGGTTGATTTTCATATTGAGACAATTTGTGTCACAATGCAGCATAGGACGATGATCAACCATGTTTGACCATTATTGTTTATCGTATCAATACAACCTTTGTGAGAATGCAACATTGGAGCATGGTTGGCCAAGGTTGATTTTCATATTGGGACAATGTTTTTCACCATGCGATGTTCGACCATGGTTGACCATGATTGATTTCACACGACATGTCTAGCCATGGTTGACCATGGTTGGTAAACATTGACAATGGCTTATGAATATTGACCTTCGCTAACCATGTTTGATATTAAACACTAATATAAAACTAGATATTATAAACTCTAAAATCATAACCGAAATATTCTATAATCGGTAATATTAATATTATAAAGTCAAAGATAAATATATTAGACCCTAGGATTAGTATTGTAAACCCAAGAGATTAATAGTATAAATGCTTGTGATTAATAAACCCTATTATTAACAATATAGACCCAAAAATTGTAAACCTTAATATTATAAACCCTAAATCTCTTGGGTTGATAACCCCAAGGGATTAATAAACCAAAAGGAATAATACTAAAAACCCAAGGGAATAATATTAAACTGAAGGGATAAACATTATAAACCAAAGGTATATCAACCATAAGATAAATATTATAAAACATAAAATAAATATGTTTGACCATGATTTACCATGGTTTTTTTACATATTGAGACAATCCTTGTCACAATGCAGTGTATGTCGATGATCAACAATGTCTAACCATTATTGATTTCCATATCAACACAATATTTATCACAATGTGACGTTGGACTCTCGAAACCCTATGACTAATATTATACCCTTGGAATAATAACCCTCAAATCAATAAACCCAACGGATTGACATTATAAGCACTAGGGATTGACATTATAAGCCCAAGGGATTAATACTAAAAACCCAAGGGATTGTAAACCAAATGAAATGATATTAAAACCAAGGGATAAATATTATAAATCCAACATATATAAACCCCAAGATAATATTATAAACCCTAAAATAAACATGTTTGAACATGATTTACCATGGTTGATTTTCATATTGAGACAATCCTTGTCATAATGCGGCGTAGGGAAATGATCAACCATGCTTGACTATTATAGATTGCCATATCAACACAATCATTTTCACAATGTGACATTAGACCATGGTTGACCAAGGTTGATTTTCATATTGGTATAATATCTATCACCATGGGACGTTGGACCACATTTGATCATGATTGATTTCACACAACACGACTATCCATGCTTGACCATGGTTGACCAATATTTACCATGGTTGACAAAGAATGACCTTCATTGACCATGGTTGATATTAAACCCTAATATAAAACTAAATATTATAAAACTTAACATCACAACCCCAATATTCTATAATCCATATGATTAATATTATAAAACCAAAGATAAATATATTATACCCTAGGATTATAAAATATGACATTAGTATTGTAAACCCAAGGGATTAATATTATAAATTCTTGTGATTAATAAACCTTATGATTAACAATATAAAACCCACAATTATAAACCTTAAGATTGGAAACCCTAAACCCACTATTAAAAATGACATAAACACTAAATCCTAAACCGAGTATTACAGGGCACAATATTAACTCTGCCTTATTCAATGTCGTCACGTGACATTGAATCAATTGCAATGTAATGTATAAACACCAATATTATAAACACAATATTAGAAAGGTCCTAGTATTGTAAACCCTCATATTAAACCTAATTTTTTAATTTGGAACTATGACATTGAATAAATTTTGATGTAATGTAACACTGCAACAATCATTGTTAGATTGATTATCGCATTGAAACGCTATTTATCACAATACATTGTTCCTCATATTTTTGTACCATTTCAACATTGCAATATTAAATTATAAATCTAAGTTAAATATATTAAAACTAAGATTATAAACACTAATATTAGTACTATAAATCTATTGGTTTAATATTAATAAACCCAACGGATTAATATTATAAACCTTTGTGACTAATAAAAACAAGGTGTTAATATTATAAATCCAAGCCATTAATATTAAAATCTCAACGCATTAATATTATACATCCTTGGGGTTATTATATGCCCTTAGGTTTAATATTATAAACCCAAGGGATTAAACTCTTCGGTTTATAATATGAATCAAATAGGGGACACTTTTAGTTAAAATTTAATATTTGTAATATTAAATATTAAATATTTTTTAACTATCAAATATTAAATTATTGGTAATAATGATTTTAACGTTATTCTTTTAATAAGATTAAATGTTAATAAATTTTTAAAAACATCATGATTAATAATGTTATTAATGTTATTTTTTGAACAAGATTAATATTGTATTAAAGATGTTATTATTATTTTTTAATAATAATAATAATTATAATATTAATTTTAATGTTATTGTTATTATTATTATTATTTTTTGTAATTTTTGGTAGTACCTCCTTTTTCTATTAATTTAATAGCAAGTTGCACCCATTTTTAAAGATAGCTAGGTGGCTTCAACTTGCTCGATGGGAAACCAAGCCTGTTAGACACCTAACAGCAACGTATGTCATCCAAAAATAATACGTTTTAAGTATTTCTAGCCATACAATTTATGACTGTATGTCTATGCATATCCTACAATCTACTTGCCTAATGACATAACTGTCTATATAGTGAAAAGTAAAAGCTATCCGCATACTTCTAAACAACATAAAAAACTTCATAAAGGGACATCATAATAACTAATTTGCTTTCGCAGCTGAGGCATATTGCACCATTTTCGGGTATTTTAAAGTAGACCCCAAGAATTTTGTCGAAGAAAGGATGCAAGGTAGGTTGTTTTCTATGCACCAGAGGCACCCATCCCGCTTTTGCATCTGGAACTAGATTTTATAGAATTTTTGTTTGTAGTTCGAGAAATCTTACACTACAGTGACCATGCTCATAGAAATATGTTCCAGGCCCTTGCCCAGAATCCCTTCCATAGAGCAGTAAAAAAATAAGGTATGTCTGAACTGTGTTACACAACCTCGAGTATGATCAAGATTGGGCACCAAGATATACCATTCATCAGCATTAATTTACATTGAACCTGCTTGGTGGTTTAGATCCACATCCAATTCCTTGATCAATTCTCTTATTTCCTCAATTGTTCTTTCTTGATAGACTTCTGTAGCATCATTGATGATGCCCATAGTAGGATTTCTGCCTCTTAGTTTGCCACTAGGTATACTGGACTATCCTACTGCCTAATTTCCTTTGTTCTTCCTTCCATGGCCCCTCGGGGCCAGGCTTCAGGTGCGAGCCGCTGGATGAGCCATGGCTATAGTTTCACAGCCTTAGGGTAGGTTATATAGCTAAGTACTCGTAGGTGGTATACCAATCCCACAGCTCAAGAGCTTTAAGATCCTGTTATCAACCTATCGACCTATCTAAATACCATCAAACAACCGTAAAACAAAAACATGGGTCTTTATGACCTTCCTTTCTTCGAAATTTTTTTTAAGAGTGCTCCCTAAAACATGCAGGGATTTAATCACATTTCACCAATATCAATAATCAGACACCAAAATATAAATGTAAACCCTATGGGGTTGGTGACCACTATGACCTTCACTTTTAAGAGACAAAATTGACACAGGCTGACTCACAGGGAAAGCGCCCAAAGTTTTTCCACCATTGGGCATCCAAGGAGTCTTAGTAGCAACATAGTTCCCACACACTGGCTTACACAACGTCAACCCATCCTAACTCGACTCAGAATTCTAGCGGATACAAGCCCGATACTTCAGTAGACTACCCAAGAGCCAAACTAGGTCTAACCTGGGAAGATAACGAGCCATGGGGTCTATTACCGCAAGGAAGCCCTGGACAGACATATGCAAAACAAGACTGAAATAGGAGTATGAACAACCAAATTACAATAATTAATCTACCAGACTGACGTATGCATTGTTAAGACAGGACAAAGAACCTCTAACCCCCAAGACTCAAACCATACCAACCCAATTCCTTTACCTAGAAGATTCTCTTCATGGAGAAAGAGGTGAAGTAACAGATTACATCATGGATTTCCAGCGCAAATGAGGGTTGAAGGCACACCAACATCAATTTTTCTTCGCAATAGCTAACATCTTTTGTCAACTCCCTTTGAGCTAGGGTCAGAGGCTCACCACCGAAGCACTGCATGCAAACCAACAGATGACTACACCTTGAATGGCTCCCCCTACCACCACCTACGATGATATTATCTTCTCTCATGCATGAGGCGACCGTGACAACCTTTCCATGTCTTAGGAAGCTAGTTGGTTTATCCTTCTAGGAACCCCACATTAATTAGGTTGAATGCACCACAAATCCAGTGCACACCCCGATAGGGGAGTCTGTTCAGGAGCTAGGGGGATCTGTGAATTACTGATCTTATATTTCTCGATAATTTCATGTAGTGGTTATAAATGAGCTTCCATGGGTTGAGGGAGCCAAGTCAAATCCAAAGGTTCGTTTTGGTGTGAGCATCCCTAATTTTTCAGGAAGTCTGTAGCTTGATTTCCTTCCCGCCTTAGATGAATTGTGATGACATAATCAAAGTTATGAATTAGGTCCCCCCAGCTCCTACACCAACCTGGAAGTTCTCCAACTGTGGCTGAGCTTATCCCAATTAGTCCCCCAACTCAGTTTCTTGAGAGTGTTGATTACAATTTGGAAGTCTCCTTCCATTACTAGATTTATGTATCCCATCGTGATGGCTAGTATAAGTCAGTGATAGGAACCAATAAATTTCACTTCATTATTACTTGCATGGCCACAATATTCCGCATAGATGAGTCTAGTATGTGCTCTATAGTCGCAAAAGAGCCCTCCAAATCCTACAAGACCTAGTTTTCCTTTTGAGGCTCCATCAAAACTTTTTTTTTAATCCCTTCGGCGAAGTGATGAACATTTAAGTTGAATCCGATCCTCTTGGAATTGATTTCCAAGAGTTTGGGGAAATCATTTTTGGTGTAATTTTTAAGCAGTGAAGGACTATAGCCTCTTGGGGAGTAACTTTCCAATCATCGGGTAGCCATTCCTCGAAAAGGATGGTTTCAATAATGTTTTGAACTATCCCTTGCCAAACTAGCTCTTGAGCTTATACTCTTCTCTTAAATGTTTTTTTATTTCTATCTTTCCAGATGGCCCAAAGAGTAGAGCCTTGAGCTATGTCCCAAGCCTGGTTGAGGAGTGGGATAAAGAAGAGTCCTTGTCACCAAAGAAGAATGGATTCTCTAATGCTTTTGGGATTCTGATCCATTCTGTTGGAGAGATATTTAACTTGATTCTATTTTTGAGTGGCGAACATGAACAAATTTAGTAGGTGTTCTAGGTCCTCTATGTGACAACCATAGAAGATACAGTATGAGGGTCTGTAGAAACATATTTTTTGGAGTTGATCCTAGGTTACGATTTCACCCTTGAAAATCAGTCAGAGAAAGCAGGCCACTTTCGGTCACAACCTTCCCTCCAAGAAGAGAGTTGATTCCAAAACCTATCACCCAGGATAAGAAGGTTTGGATGTTCCTTGCTATCTTGAGAAAGAATATGTATGATTTTTCATTGTTTAACAAGGTCCCAAAGGCTTCTATAATGTCATGGAGAATTTCTTTTATACGGTGAGATTCCTCCAAGGAGACATGATATAAGAGCATGATGTAATCAACAAACTATTGGTCTGTGATAGGGAGGTCATTTCCCCATAGTCCTAAGCCTCATATTTTCAGGTATTGGGCTTCCTTTTTCTGGTATGTGCCCAGAACTTTAGCTGCCAGAATGAATAAGAACAACGATAAAGGGCCGCCTTAGTTGATATGGGTTGAAAGTTCTTGATGGAGGGCCATTTAGGAGGATGGAATAAATAGGGGAGGATACTAGGGCAAGGATCAAGCTGATCCATCTCTTGTTATGAAACCAGCTCCAAAAATAGAAGAAAAGAGAGATCAACGCCTTAGAAATCAGCCACTTTAAGGGGGAAACCTCCAATACATTACATAAATGAAGAATTCTTGGATGATACAAATGACCAAAACCTCCTTCTATATATATGAGTCCATGGGCCCACAATATAATCCTAGCTGACCTAAAAATAACAATCTAAGGGCCTAATAATAACAATATTGGGGTTACAAGGGTACAACAATAACAATAAGGGGGCTACACTAATAAAAATAAGGGACTAAACTAGTAATATAGGGACCTAACATGCCCCTTTCCTTAAAAAAAGTTTTGTCCTCAACGCTTGAGTAGCTCTGGGTGCCTCTGTATAAAATTCTCATCCTCCCATGTAGAATCTTCAGTTGGTAAGTTCTTCCACTTGATGAGATACTCTGAAATTGATCGATTTCATAGCTGTCAAGTTATTATTTCCGTGACCACTTCTGGTTCCAATATGATTTTTCCTTCGTCATCAAGTTTTGGCAATATTGTTTGAATTGGAAGATTTTCACCTATAACCTTCTTTAAGCATGAAACATGGAAAACTGGATGCACTCGCGAAGAAGCAGGAAGCTCCAATTTGTATGCCATAGTACCAATCTTTTGCAACAGCTTGTAAGGACCATAGTAATTTGGTGATAATTTATTATCCTTATTAGCTTGCTTGAGGGACATTTCGTTGTATGGTTGTAGCCGTAAAAATACCTATTCTCCTACATCAAAACTTCTCTCACTGTTATGTTGATCTACCTGTTGTTTCATTCGATTTTGTGCCAAATTTAGGTTATCCTTTAAGAGCTGGATAGCTTCTCGTTGATGCTCAATGTGATCTTCCACTGCTTGAACCTTAGAATTTTCTCTTGAAGATGATGTGATGGACGGTGGATGATATCAATAAAGTGCCATAAATGGGGTCATTTTTGCTGCAGTATGGAAGGAAGTGTTATACCACCATTCAGCGAGAGGTACCCACTTGACCCATTGTGTTTCTTTATCAAATACAAAACAACGAAGATATCCTTCAAAACATTTATTCACTATCTCAGATTGACCATCGGATTTAGGATGATAAGATGAGCTATGAGATAATTGATTACCTAAACAATAAAATAACTCCATCCAAAAATTTCCAGTAAAAATGGGATCTTTGTTGCTCACAATAACCTTTGGGTTCCATGTAGATTTTGAATTATGTCCATACACGTAGTAGCGAATGTACTTGATTTAAATGGATGAGATAATGCACAAAAGTGTGCATACTTGGTAATTCTATCAACTACCACTATGATGACACTCTTTCCTTCGGACTTAGGTAAAATTGTGATAAAATCCATTGAAATATCCTTCCAATGTTGACTTGGAATGGATAAAGGTTGTAGAAGACTTGGGGTCTTAATTTTCTCAACTTTATTTTGCTGGAAAACCAAACATTCCGCCACAAACTGTTGAATATCAGATTTAAGGCCATCCCAAAAAAATTATTTCTTCACCCTATGGTAAGTTTTTAAAAATCCTGAATGTACTTCTGAAGGAGAAGTGTGCAATTCCAAAAGAATCTTTTGTTTTTGCTGGGAATTCTTACAAAGATATAAGTGATCTTTGTACCATAAGGAATCATTTTTGCAACTAAATGTATCATATGTACTAGGATCTTGCTACAACTTTTGAATGAGTGTCGACACTTCTTCATCCTTCTTTCATTCATCCCTGCTTCAGTTATCCAATCTAGTTGGATAATAGAAATGGCACAAAGCAATGCTTCCACCTATTCATTCTTTCTTAAGAGTGCATCTGCAACAACATTTAGCTTCCCTTTTTAATAGATTATTTCAAAATCATAACCCAACATCTCAGTGACCCATTTTTGATGCTATTTTGAAGATAATCTTTGTTCCAAAAAGTGTTTAATACTATCATGATCAACTTTTACCATGAAGTGTCTTCCCATTAGGTAAGGTCATCATTTCTTTAGTGCATGTAGTATTGCTATCATTTCCATCTCATAAATAGCTTTCTTTAAATACTTTCCTTTGATTGGATGACTTTCAAAAGAAATAGGTCTTCCTTCTTGCATTAAAATAGCACCAATTCCATTTCCTGATGCATCACATTCCACAATAAATGTTTTTGTAAAGTCAGGCGTAACTAATACTGGTGCTAGGCACATTGCCTCTTTAAAATGTTCAAAGGCCTTAGTTGCTTCAGGAGTCCATGAAATGCATCTTTCTTCAATAATTTTGTTAGAGGTGTTGTTATTCTCCCATAATTCTTAACAAAATTGCGATAATACCTTATTAACCCTAGAAATCCTCGCAACTACTTTATGGTTGTGGGGACTTTCCATTCCTTAATGGCTTTGATTTTGTTAGGGTCTTCCTTAACTCCCTTGTGAGATACAATATGACCCAGATATTCCACCTCTTGTACTCTAAAGAAACATTTGGATGTTTTTTCATATAATTATTTCTCCTGCAATATTTTGAGCACCCTATCAACATGTTGAACATGATCCTTCCAGGACCTGTTGTAGATTAGTATATCATAAAAAAATACTAGAAAAATTTTTCTAAGGAAGGGTTTGAAAATGGAATTCATCAACACTTGAAATGTAGAAGGTGTGTTGGTAAGGCCAAAAGGAATGAGAAAAAATTCATAATGACCCTCATGAGTTCGAAATGTTGTTTTCAAAATATCTTTAGTCTTCATTCTAATTTGATGATATCTTGAACGAAGATCCAACTTGGTAAAATAAATTTCTCCATGTAATTCTTACAATAATTCATCAATCATAGGAATCGGAAATTTATCTTTAATGGTGAGCTTATTGAGCTCCCTATAATCCGAACACATGCACCATGATCCATCCCTCTTGTGCACCAATACTACTGGAGCAGAGAAAGAACTTTGACTAGGTTGAACTATACCAATCTCTAACATTTCTGCAATCATACGTTCAATTTCTCTCTTTTGGACAAAAGGATATCTATAAGGCCTAAAGTTTGGAGGAACACTTCCTAGAATAAAATGAATAGTGTGATCGTGATGAAAAATAGGTTGGAGTCCTTTGGGAGTTTCAAACACCTTGGAATGATTGTCCAAGAATTTTTGGATATCTGTAGAAATAGATGATTTTGATGTTGGAACTTTGAGTGAGCATAATTGTGCAATTACATGTCATTATTCTCTCTTCAGAAGCTTTGTCATGACATTATAGCTTATTATATTTCCCGGCTTCTCTACGATACCTTGTAATTCGACTTACTTTCCTTCTAAAAAAATATTCAAGAAAATTTCTTGAAAATTAAAAGCTACCATCCCCAAAGATTGTAACCATTGTACTCCTAGTATAACATCAGCACCTCCCATAGGAATGGAAAGCATTGGAATATTCAATACATATTCCCCCATGGTTAGCTTGATATTATGGAATTTTCCATAGCAATTCATAGTTCCTCCATTTGCAATCATCAGTTGACATTCTGGTGCTAGGTATAGGAAACAATTCTATTCCTTGGCTACCTTACAATGAATAAAATTATGGGTACTACCCAAATCAATCAACACTATTACCTTTTTCTTCTTGATATGTCCTTCTATCTTGAGAGTTTGAGGAGTGGTAATTCCTGCTAATGCATTACATGATATTGTCAGACTCATTTCTTCCTTTTCTAGGGTTGGTTCCTGGTGTATATCCTCTTCTTTTGAAGATTCTTGTTCATTTTCTTCTTCCTCTTCACAATCTATGTAAAATAATTTCTTCGCAGCACACTTATGACCTTTAGTGTATTTGATATCACAATTGTAGCAAAGCCCTTTTGCTCTTTTTCTTCCAATTTTTGTGGTTTCAACCTTGTAGGTTGTGGAATTCTAGTAGTAGCAACACTTCCACCTCTATATATGTGAGTGGTAGGCTTCCCTGTCACCATAATTTTACATTCAATTTTTCTTGCCAACCTAAATGCCTTTTCCAATGAATTAGGTTCCCAAACACAAACTTCATGTTGGATGTTCTCCATTAAAGTCCCTATGAAGACATCAATCCTGTGTTCCTCTGGAATATCAGTTACCCTAATATTCAATTTTTGGAAGTCCTCAATGTGCTCCACCACTAAACCCTTTTGTTTGAGATTTATCAATTGGCTAAAGAAGGTGTTGCTTTTTGTATCCTCATAATGTACTATCATTTCCTCTGTAAAAATTGACCAAGTGAAAATTTTTTTATGGGAGCAAAGCCATTGATACTATGAAAATATATTTTGTTCTAAATATAAAGTTGCAATGCATACCTTTTGTGTGTTTTGCACATTATTGAGATCAAAATATTGCTCCATCTGTAGTATCCATATTATGGGATCCTTGACATGCAGGAGCATCAAGCTCAATTTTCATTATTTAATTATGTAATAAGGGGGGTGAGACATTTTAATTATTTTATTAATTAAATTGTTTATTTTTAATAAATTAGGAGAGAAATTATAAATGTGAGGATTATTGTATATAATATTTTAATAATTAAAAGGATAAGAGTGAAATAGAATTAGGTAGCAAAATTAGGGAGTAGGAATTCTATGTACGGGACTTTGTTGAGTTCACACCTACAATGAGTCTAAATTAGATTTAGTTGAGATTTATGTGGAGAGATTTTTGGAATGGAGTAAATCCATATTTTTGTATAAATAAGAGAATTTTATGAGAGTGTAAATAGAGGAGTGAGAGAGGTGAGAAATGAGCGATTAAGAGAGAGTGTGAAGTAATTTTAGAGCTTTTTAAAGGGCCAAGAGTTGAGAGAAGCTCTCCATTGTAATATATGGCCAAAGGTTTCTAATGTTATTTTATATCTGTGTTTTATCTGTATAAGCTCTCTTTTAATTATATGCATATTTGTTTGAAGCAAATAGCATTTTAATGAGTTTTTTTTAAGTGTTTAAGAAAGGAGGAAGTATTCATTGTTTTTTATGCAGGGATATGATTTAACCCAGATTCCTGGCATCATTTGGTATCAAAGCCAAAAGATGCTTGTTTTGAATCTACAATTTTATTAACATGAAAATTGTAGGAAGAACCTGGAGTTTACATCATTGGTGAAGTCGAGTTGGGCAATGTACCAGAAAATCTAGCTGTGATTTGAAGGAAGGATGGCATTAGTGAGAATGGATGAATTGACAATATTAAGTGAATTGAGTGCAATGGCGCAGCAATGAAAATTTCCAGAAATGAAGAACAAACGATTCCGTTTGTATCGAAATTTCAATTACATTCAACGTGTTCTTTATGTTAGCATCCAACTAAAGAAATGGTTACGTTTTTCTTTTACAACATAACCTTTAAATGGAATTGAAATTGTGTGATTGATATGTTGCTTGGCTACATCGTGGATTTATAGCAGTGTTGGGTTATATGAATGTGGATTCAAGCAACCAGCTGTACCAGATAAGTAGTTCATCTTTGTTTACATATAACATATGGATGAGTAGTGCCAAGACTGGCAGTGATAAGTAGCATATGGTTGAAGGGACAATTTTAATGGAGTGTAGTCGGAATCACAAAGGTAACTGAAGGCATTTGAATGTAACTGCGTTGTTGACATATTCCAAACCCAAACCCACGACAGCAAGTAACACACAACGACGATTGGAGGAGTTGTAAAGTTCTGCGATAGATGAAGCTGTGTGCGGTAGTGAACGTGGGAGAAATTTGACAGGGTTGCAGAACCCAACCTACAAGACACACCGTACACCGAAGCTGCATGCGGTTGTAAAGTCTGCTATGGTGACTCGTATATTATGGACGCAACCCAATAGCACTCGTTTTTTATTGTTGGAATTCAATAAAATCAACGAGTTCTATTTGCTTATGGTATATTCAAACAATGAAATATTAAAGATCGCTTTGATTTGTTTAACGACATTCATATAATTTGTGCTTGAAAAGAATTTTCATTCGTATAGTGACAACAAAGGTATATTGGTGTGTGTAAGCAAGGGAGCACTAAAACTTGAATTGATGAGAAGTATTACAATTGAGTTGAGTGACAACATTGAATATAAATGGTTGAGCGGTGTTAATGTCAAGGAATAACACAGGTGGAGGAGGACGGAACATCACCAGCGTGACAAAGTTGCAATAAAAGCACAACTGCGGGTAATTATTCCTTAGACAACGTGCTCTATAGGCCGTGAGTAACGATTTGCATATGAATAAATTCTTATGTTTATTGAGAGTCTGCGTTTGATGGGATTGACCGTAAGCTATGGAAATTGGTATGGTAACATTTAGACATCTAATGTGAGAAAAGATGGGTTGAAGTCTGCATTCGATGCAAGTAATTCAACATAAATTGCAAACAATTTTGTAATTGGGTTTGAACATGGTAATTATATTGTTGTGATGTTTGATGTGGCCAATCGTTTCAAAGATAATGCAGAGTTATATTGTCCATCACCGATTCTACACTCAACAATGTAATGGGTTTTAATTTAATTATTGCATATAAATACAAATGCTAACCATCAAAGTATTTACAGCTGTAAAATGAAGTTTGTATAATCAAACATTGATACCTGGAACGTATTATCAGGGGGGAGAAATTCAACGATTGCATTGAATGTAGTGATAGAAGCCACTTTCGACCGGTGATATCCCATGCAGAGTAGCAAACAGAGCTTGGGAGCTCATTGAAGGAAATTGCAGTTTGCGCTGAGATCTATCATCGATCGTTGAAGAGCATGGCAATTAAGTCACCAACAAACACATGTATATTACCATGGATGTTGAATGAAAAAAAGTCACATTGTTTGAGAGGTGAATTTGAAGTGCTGTCATATTTTGTTTACAGGACCGTGACAGTAAGGGATTCGGAAGCCAGCATATAGTCCGATTGATAAACTGTGAATGGAAAACTTGCCATTGCTGGGAATTGACAATGACACATTTTGGTTGGGGTTGGTTCCATCATAGGAAGCATTGTTGTCTTTGCAATGTTGTGTATCCAATGCCACAGTGACCACGCCGTAGGAATTACATATGGTATGGTTTGAGATACCTTTTCATGGAGGTGTTACATATGTCAACTGTTAACGTTGAATTCTTGAAATAACTACAACACAGTTTATACAATGGCTTGTAACGATGATAAGGTATGAGGTATGGGCGCAGCCCATATGGCATTCAATTTAAGTTTATTTCATTCAGTAAACCTAATGGGTATTCATTTATTCATGATACATTTAGAGCGGAATATTAAAAGACCATTTCGGTTGAATAAATGGTATGTTGTTTTATGACACTTATATAATTTGTGATGGAAAATAAGTGGCATTCTATGTTGATTGACATAGTAGCAATCTGGCATATTTAGACCACCAAGAGGTAACTAATTTTGTCTTGTTGGAAAGTCTGGGCCTTGGTAAAATTGCACATTTTACTACAGTACTTCGAATGTAGGAATTGTGTTGTTTGGATTTTCCTACATTATTTGGTATCATTTGTAGCAGCTTCAAAAACAATTCAACATTTTATTCCAGATCAATGATTTTTATGAAGAGCCGAAATATGAATCAAGTGGGTGCAAAGGAATTATGAGACAAGGAAAAAGGTATGACTGAGCATGTTATATGTTGAAATTTTTGGGGTTTTCTTAATTGAGCCTATAAATAAGTATTGCAGAGATGATTTATGTCCACATGCTGCAAATGTAGAGGTATAAGGGTTTATCACCACAGTGGTTTAAAGAATTTTAAAGCTTAGATTAAATGAATGGAAAGAGAGAATGTGCTAATCCTGGGTGATATAGAGAGGAACATGCATTTTATGTGAGACGTTTTTTTATGTGGGTTTTGACATTTGCGTGAAGAATTGGGAATGATGTACCATTTATAATATGAAGTTGTATGGTGCATGAAAGTACAGGTGAGAGATGGAACAATATCACACAGAGATCTTGAAGGTGAGCTGATATATTTCATTTTAAATCTAGTTTGAAGATGATATTTTGAAAATACAGGTTGCAGACAGTTGAAGGAAATCTCAGCAAATGAATATTACAATTTTAAAAGTACTGATGAAAGAGACTAGTAATAGTTTTTGAATGAAAGGAATGTGTGGGCAGAACCTTGAATAATTCCAACGAAGATTGGATAAGAAGGAAAGTTGTGTGCAGGTGAGTTGAAGCCTAGAGGGAGCAAAGATGATGCTCAAGAGGTTCCAGAGAATAGAGAACCAGTGCTTACCAAAGACCAAGTCCAGAGGGAGGATTGGTGAGGTAAGTGGCAGTAGGGAGGACTTGTTGTTGCAGAGGCTTTAGTATAGCTCATGATGAATGAGTGAGGAACTGTTGAAGATAGAGACAAATATGACTATTGAAGGTCATTATAGAGTTTCTGAAGAATACCATAGCAGAGGAAAAGATAAGGAATATGCCAAGTCAAATGGCATGGGAATGAGTCAAGAGCAGATTGACAGAGAGAGAGCTGAGATAAATTTTTTCCTTGAGTTGTTGATGGAAATGTTGCGAAGGAGTAAAGTAGACCAGAGATGTGAATGGAGTATGAAGAGGAAAGTCACATGGCAGATATTGAAAGTGAAGTGGGAACATAGAGTGAATGTTCAATTGAAGGAAGAGTTACTCAGTTTAAATGAAGACTTGATATGTGAGCCAGAAATTGGTCCATTACTTTCTGAAAGTAATGATGTGACAGACGAGAAATCTACAAAAGAACTGAATCAAATGAAGGATTTAGAGCAGCAAAGAAAGATGTTGACTAAAGCATCAAGTGAGACCACAAGGTCTTATGTTTTTACGACTAATGATTTGTGTGTGATTGCAGGTACATCACAAGATGTTAAACAAACTTTGAAGTTTGTTAAGGAGAAGAAGTTGAATTGAAAATATGTTCAGAATGATGCTGAGATAGCAAGATCTCAAAAAGAAATGAAGATAGAGGGGTTTCATGGAAATATTCAACAGAATATTGAAACAGAGGAAGAAGAGCCATCTGATGATTGGTCAATAGCAAGTGAAGGTATGGAAAGTTGTGTAAAATTTCCAAGTTCTACCCCAATTGAGATTGTTAAGTTATATAGAAAGTTATAACTTCAGAGAAGAGAGTTGGAAAATCATAGGATCTATACTCAACGTGAGTTGCTAAAAGAGAAAGACAAAGAAAATTTTCTAAATAATAATCAGGAAACAGAGGATAAGGATTTAGAAATGATTCAGCAAATCAAATAAGTTCATTTTTGTGAACCAGAACAGGGAGACATTCCTAAAAAAGATGATATGGAGGAGGGATTGGTTGATAGTCTCATGGAGGATTTAAATCAACATACTGATGTGCTGGTGGAAGAAGAAATTTCCAAGAAACATACTGAAATGTAGCCAGAGGAGAAAGAGGCACTGAGGCCTTATGTTTTTTATTTCAATAATTGTTTTGTGAGTACAGGTTTTATTACAAATGCTGGAGAAGATCTATTGGATAGAGAAATTAGACTGATAAGAAGGATAATGATGAAAGTATCCTGGAAGCAGCCAATGACAGTAAAACAAAGAAGAAGCAGCAAGAGGAAGACAACAGAAGAGTGTGAAGTATAGCCAATGGGGCAATGCAACATAAAGTGTGGAGACCTGGAGAAACACAACAAACAAAAGCAGCAACAAATGGAGAATTGCAGCACAAGATATGGGATCCAGGAAAACAAAGATCCAAAACAAATGATCAGGCGATCATGGCTAAATTTAAACCTTGGGAGTCTAATGCAAGAGCATCAAGCTCAATTTTCATTATTTAATTATGTAATAAGGGGGTTGATACATTCTAATTATTTTATTAATTAAATTGTTTATTTTTAATAAATTAGGAGAGAAATTATAAATGTGAGGATTATTGTATATATTATTTTAATAATTAAAATGATATGAGTGAAATAGAATTAGGTAGCAAATTTAGGGAGTAGGACTTCTATGTACGGGACTTTGTAGATTCCACACCTAGAATGAGTCTAAATTAGATTTAGTTGAGATTTATGTGGAGAGATTTTTGGAATGGAGTAAATCCATATTTTTGTATAAATAAGAGAATTGTATGAGAGTGTAAACAGAGGGGTGAGAGAGGCGAGAAGCGAGGGATTAAGAGAGAGTGTGAAGTAATTTGATAGCTTTTGAAAGGGCCAAGAACCGAGAGAAGCTCTCCATTTTAATGCATGGCCGAAGGTTTCTAATGTTATTTTATATCTGTGTTTTATTTGTATAAGCTCTCTTTCAATTATATGTATATTTGTTTGAAGAAAATAACATTTTAATGAGTTTTTTTTAAGTGTTTAAGAAAGGAGTAAGTATTCACTATTTTGTATGTGGGGATCTGATTTAACCCAGATTCCTGGCATCACCTTGCCATAAAACTTCCTCATATCCATCTTTGGAATATGGTGGTTCTTCCATCCAACATTAAAGTTTATGGAATAATGATTAACATTTATTTTGTTCTCATCTTGAGTTTCCTCTACTACCTTTTTGCCATTAGGAAACATTTCTTGTATCGACTTTGCCAAACCTTTGATGTCTACTTTTAGATCATTCTTCATGTTTTCCATGTTGTCTTTCATTTTTTCATCGATCTTAGCTTCCATGTCATCCATCTTAGCTTCCACGCCATCCATCTTAGCTTCCATGCCCACTTCCATGCCATCCATCTTATCTTCCAAACCATTCATCTTAGCTTCCATGCCTTTCTTCAAACCATCCATCTTAGTTTCCACGCCTTTCTTCAAAACTTCCATTTCATGATCTGTTGCTCTTTGCGATAGCGAAATTTGGTGCACCTGCTCTTGTAAATTTGATATCTCATGTTGTGTTTCTTCGTCTTCATGAGTCATAGTAGAGCCTTATGAAGGCTTAATGGGTGTTGAATTCTTTTTAGGGGGTATTTTAGAACCCAATACTAATATGTATTCTTCAATATTCCCTTGGAATAAATTCAAACTAATTTTTTCAAATGAGACTTATGTAATTTGAAAAAAATAAACACCTTTTTCTTGCTTTTGAGGAGCTCAATATTGAAACTGAATTATCTCTGTGATTTCAGATATTCAATATCTAAAATTTGGCACTGAATTATCACTCTGAATCTTCTTTCGAATGCTATAGATCTGACCTGATTTGGATTCTTTAACATAAAGTTATGCCCAATATCCCACAATGACCTAATTATGGACTGGTTCAGTAGAGAAAACTTGTATGACTTGCCACATGTCGTTGTTTCACCCTTCGGCTCTAAAATCGATATACCAAAAACTACAGTCCTTGTACTTGTGGCCACTTTTTACAGATTCTCAATTTGACGCTTAGAGAGAGAGTTATGATGTTTTTCCCACAGTCACCTCTTTGAGATGAAATTAGCGAGCCTCAACCAATCCTAATTTCCACAGATCATATCTCCAAAAATATTATGAACCAAGATCTGAAATTTTTACAGGAGGTTTCTCAATATTTCAGATTCGTACTATAAAAATTTCAGCTTCTGAAACTTTGTATACAAAACGTTATAGCGAAAATTCCACGATGACCTGTTTTATTTGAAATTTAGGAGCCTGCAAAACCCTAACTTCCCCAGATCATATCTCTGAAAATATTACAAACCAAGAACTAAAATTTTTACAGGAAGGTCCTTAGGATTTTGGCTTCACGCTATACAAATTTCATCTTCAGAACATTCGTAGGAAAAACTTTATTGCGAAAATTCCACGATGACTTATTTGGAGCAACGAAACCCTAGAATCGAAAGCTTTGATACCAAATGTTATGAAACCAGCTCCAAAAATAGAAGAAAAGAGAGATTAGCACCATATAAATCAGCCACGTCGAGGAGGCAACCTCCAATACATTACATAAATGAACAATTATTGGATGACAAAAATTACCAAAACCTCCTTCTATATATAGGACTCCATGGGCCCATAATATAATCCTAGCCGACCTAACAATAACAATGTAACGACACAATAATAACAATATTGGGGTTACAGGGGTACAACAATAACAATAAATGGGGCTACACCAATAACAATAAGGGACTAAAATAGTAATATAGGCACCTAACATCTCTGGTCAAAGCCTTAGGATTTGAGAATATTGGTGAGGAAGGTCCAACCAATACGGTCATATGATTTAGATAAGTCTAGCTTTATCATCATGCCAAGGGCATTGAGATGTTTTAGGGAGTGACGACCTCCTAAGAAGTGATGAATTCATCCAAGATCTGGAGGCCCTACACAAATCCTGTTTTCTTTGGGAAATGAGTTTATGAAGTGGAGGTTTGAGGTGTTTAACAATGACTATGGCTATAATCTTGTAGATAACATTACAAAAGGCAATCAATCTAAACCCTTGGGGATCCTTTTATTTGGAAGTTTTAGCGATTAAAGCAATAAACATAGAATTTAGGCTTGTACATAGCTTTTGGTGGCGTTGAGAATCCTCCACCACTTCCAACACATCTTTTCATATGAAGTTCCAAGATGCTTGGAATAACTCTGATGTGAATCCATCAACGACAGGGGCTTTATTCTTCAAAAATTTCTTTAACCACCTCCTCCACTTCCTCTATGGAGACCACCCTCATAAGGCCCAACTTTTTATCCCTGGAAACTAGATGGGGAATGTTTTGAGTGATTCTTTGAATTTCCTTAGTCATATCATGACCTGGTTCCAAGAGAAGAGAGTGGAAATGGTTCACGACCAGGTCCTCCATTTCCTCATGTTGGACTATTCTATTTTCGACTCCATCCTTAATAGAGAAAATCCTATTGTGTTAGCGATGTTGGATCATTGCTTTGTGAAATAAACAGGCATTTCTTTCCCCTTCTCGTAACTAGTTACCTCTGGATTTTTACTTCCATAGGATTTCTTCCTATTTCCATCGTTCTTCCAGCTGGTTGATGATCCTCCGTTCTTCTTCCACTAGGTATTATTCTTTGCCTTGGCTTATGGTTTATTGTTGGAATTTTTCCATATTATTAGTTAGTTGATGCTGGTCTCTCATATTGTGCCCAAATTCTCCCTGGTTCCATTTCTTAACCTTATGTTTTATTTCCTTAAGATTCAATTGGAAAGTTTGCATATGGTTCCTACCAAGTTACTCACTTTCCTTCCATCATCATTTTGCTTTTTTCATAAGCTTAGGGTCCCTGAGCCAAAGGCACTCAAATTTGAAGGGACAATTTTTGGGACTAGTTGTTAGGTCAATCTCCAGTTGAATTGGCCAGTGATATGATCCCATACAAGCGTGATAGGAAGCTTCCAGAAAGATGTTCCGACTTACTACCTGCTATGATGCTAGAAAATAGTCCATATGTGATGCAATCCGATGTAGTCCCCTTCTCCCATTATTCCATGTATGGATTCCAGTGTTGGTCAGCAAGTTAACTAAGTGTAGCTTGATGCTCAGGTCTCTGAACATATCCATGTCAACATCATGATGTTTGACTCCCCAATTTTTCTCCTCCAAGGATGTAATCATATTGAAATATCACACAACAATCCATAAGTCATTTGGGTAATATTTTTCATGTTTTCTAGGTTTTAAAGGAAAACCACTCTTTCTCCTGGAATATGAGGCCCATAGACTCCTGTTAGAAAATCCCAAAATCTAGATGTAATATATTGAACTATCTTATAGAGGATTCTAGGTTGACTTGCCCAATCTTCAAAAACTATTTCTATAGGGTTCCAAAGGATAACTCAAGTTTGCCTACACTACCCCTAGAATCCTAGGATATTACCTCGTAGTGCGGCTTGAAGGTATTTATTATTTCTTTGTTTTTTCTTCCTAGATCTTGGTTTCTTGGATCACCATGATGTTAGGCTTGTCTTTCTTGAGTCTATCTTTCAAGTAGTGTTGTTTTCCTTTTCTGTTAAGGCCTCTTATATTCCAGGATGTGATTATCATTTGAACGTTTTTTTGAGTTGATGGAATACCGTTGACAGTGGCACCACCCTTACAGAGTTCACCAATGCTTATCCTATGATTTGGATGGTCTCATTTAATTTTCTTCTTCCTCATTTCTTCCCGCCTTTCATAGGGGGCCTTGTTCCCCACCCCACCCCTGATAGTTTCATGTCTCCAAAAATTTTATTTTTATTTTTATATCATGTACTTTCCTGGTTTAATGCTTGCCATCCCTATTTAATCATCTTAAATAAAATTTATCTCTCCTATGGTTACAACGACCCTCTAATTGAAACCATTATCTTTAACTAAGGCTCTTAGTTATACTGCCTCAACAGGTTGGATCCTTATTAGTTGAAGGGGTCCTAACAATTTAATTATTTATAATAATAGGTTAATATTTCTAACCTATATTTTACATACCATAATCTATATTTTAACCTTTACTTACCTTTACTTACCTTTTCATATCCTCGCATACATTACCCTTTTTATTATTTAACCTATACTCTACTCCTAACTTTAATACTTTCATTAGCTATGGTCCTATATGGTTACCTCTCTATAACTTTAACCTCCATATTAAATATATGTATGGTCCTCCTATGGTTGGTATGAGGGTTTTAACCCTCATTTTATAGTTCCATTTCTAAATTAATATGTTTAACCTACCCGATGACTTGTATGACTCTGCAATATCCATGTGGCAAAGGAATGTTCCCTCACATGGCCTTCACACTTTTTGATGCCACATATGGACGGTTGTGATCATATGGGGATCTATGGATCAGAGTCTTTTTGAAAACCCTAAGGGTTTAACATACCTTACTTTGCCTCACTTCAACATTTATCTGCGTGCTTTGTGACCGTCCAGCCTAAGGGGGCCATGCCTCCATAGCTCGACCTGCAACTCAAATTTTCATATCCATGGTAGCTTTATTCTTTTAGATTCCTTCTCTAAGTCGACTCTGAGGGTGTTTAGCATGTTGACCATGGAAAAAATTTGGTTATGTATGGAGAATACCTTCACCATAGACTCAAAGGTAAGTGCTTATTGTGTTTTTACTACATTTCTCATTGGAATTAGCTGAGTTTGTTTTTAGCTCTTCAAGATTAAGTCATAATGTAATTTTGTTTGTGTTGCAGGTAACCTCACAATGCTGGCAAAGTTTTCCTTCACTTCATATTACTCGGCCTTCATGTCAGGTACTCTGGTTTACCTGTCCCCTTTGTTTTAATGTATTGACTTTCATTAATTTTTGAATACCCATCTAACTGTGGGTTGGTTTATTTTGCAGGGAGGAACCCTCCATCTCCTTTGTGTAGTCATTTGGGTAAATATCTCTCTCTTTCCTCACAGTGTTTCTATGGCAAGTATTTGAGTTCAAACTGGCAGCCCTACGACTCTTTTCTTCTCATAAAGAGGCAAGGGTTCTTCCTACACATTCTTGTTTCAGCAGTTTCAATTTTGTTCACCATTCAAATAATGGGTTCACATATGTATATTTTATGGCATTCTACCCTAGGTTTAGTGTGTCTACCGTTCCCAGAATTTTAGCCCTATGTTGTTTATATGTGACCTGGCCTATTTGATTTGGGGAAGTCATTCTCACTGTTTGAGTTTTGTGAATCTATTATGTTGGCCGAGGTGATAGGATCCTCTTATTCTATCTTGAATTTTCATAGTCTAGAATATGAATGGCTAATAAAATATGGGTTTAATTGTAATTTCAATTGGTATTTAACTGCTCATTACACTTGTCCATTCTTCCCCTATGCTATTAGTTTCGAATTCATTGCTATGTGAGTATGTTGACCAGAGCATAGGATAATCCTCACTCTATTTAATTTATGGGTTAAAATCCTTTTGTGAATTGCACATTTTTTGACAGCGTACTGGATATCCTCTGTTCCATTAAGTTATGGGTTCACCATTTTAGTTTTCTGGGTTTTATATATTTAGTTTGTCATTATATTCGGGAGGATACTTTGTACATGCTTTTCTAAACCAATTTCCTAAGAATATAAATGTATTACAACCCTTTTGTTGATTGAAACTTGAATACATTCAATTTATACAGTTATTTTGATTCTGTGTGGTATGTTCTCTTCACCCCACTAGAAGTTAAGTCATGCACTCCACATTTTCTTATGAATTAAAGGGAATTGCAATTCCTCTCTGTAATTAAATTCTTGGTTTAAAAATTTATATTTTTGTTCTATTCAGTAGGAATTGAACTCGAGACATTCATGAGAGTGGGTTTATCATTTACATCTTGTTCATAATTTTTAATTGGATCGAGGTGTATTTGTTAGAGGTTTTGTTCACTTCTGCATTACCCATACCATTCTGGATTAATACTCTGTGGTATTACTTAGAACATGCTTTACCCATGGTTTCATTTACTTCTGAGTATTTCTTTTATATTTATTCATTGAATTATATTGCATTTGGGATTGTACCTCATTGTATTTTTCATGTCATTTGCATAATCAATTTATGGGTTTCTTTCTCATTCACACTGCTCAGGGAAAATGCATAACCTATTTGGGTGGTTCTGCCCCTTAAGGTTTTCACACAATTCTGTCATGCAGTTTATGTTCCTCACTCGAGGTTTGGCAAAGCCCTTATATCCCTGCTTTATTTCTCAGTTTTGGCTAACGTTGTATATTTAATTTTGTTTATAATTTTTCCCTTATGCATATCATTTCATTTTATAATATGAGTTTAATATGTGGGTTGTTGGCACCCATGTTACTCTCCTGCTCAGTTCAATAATTTGGATGAAGAATATGAGGATGTCAGCCTATACTTGCATCCTTTAAACTTCAGGTAAATTCGATACCTTATGTAATTATTGGATTCTCATTTGTTTATTTTCATGTGTGTATGCTTGAGGATCCCATCACTCACTGCATTCTTTGATTTGTATGAACAATTGGAGAAATAAATGGCAAGACAATGTGATAAGGTAAGGCATATTTTTGTCCTTTATACAGTAATAATTTTTATTTATTATTTTATTTGGCTCTCTCCAATTTTTTCATTTCTACTCTTTTATAGGTATGATTTTTAATTTCATTGGTCTACATGACACTCAATTTTTCCTCACTGCACATGCTTACCAAATGTATTCCTCCTCAAGTTGGTAGCATGTTTCTCCGCCATGGATATCCTTCTGGCACTTAGCACAGACAGGTATTGTTGTAGTTTAGGTTTTGTCGTAGTTTAGATGTCAGTGCCACACTTGTAATTTATGTAATATGTTTTTTCTGTATAATTTAATCATGTACTTATGACTATGTAATCCTCAATGATGTACAAGGATTATTATACTAGACAGTTTATATATATTTATATTTGGAATTATGGATTACTTTTCCTCATCATATACATAATGGATGTCTTATGTACTTATATCAAACTTTGATTTTTTATAATGAATTCATCAATTTTTGAATCCATTCATATGTTATGTGCTTCTAGAATTCTCTTGTTTAATAATGGATTACTTGGTTAGCTTTTTATCAACGGTTACATGTATCTGTAATTTGTACATAAATGTATTTGTAGTTTCTTCTACACAGTATCATGTATTCATTTCATTTTACTTTGTCTTAGTAGCTAGAATTTTCAGGTTCTATATTATTTATTTTATGCCTACACATATATTAATAAGTACAAAACGTTTACTATATGATCATAACCCTTTAGGGTTTATAGTTAAACATATTGTAATTGTATCCACGTACAATACCTTAGTTTACTGTACTGAACATAGTATCGATGTTGTATTTAACACAACATTGACACTATACAATACATAGAATTATAATGACACTGTATAATACACATTACTAACATTGTATATAATATTAACAAAACCTATGCAACTAGATTGTAATATGTTTCCAACATTATTTTCCATAACATTAATCCCTTATTTACGAGGAAAATTTTTGTCTATTAACTTAGACAATATAATTCTCTAGCCATTACTAAAACACACGAAATTAAGCATAAAATTTAAACATGTTGCCTACTAATTTGTAAAGACAAATTTTCCTCCCAACCACGAGCTTCTCCTTAGAGCTCTCCTGCAAGCAGAGATCAATATTCCCCAGTGTTGAAAACCTCTTGTCACACTAGTGATGGCACTTTTTACCAACTTTCTATAGAAAATTTCCATAACGGTGTTCCATTATTATGGACCGTTGTTTCCCACAGCGTAGGCTTTACTTTTGTTTTTTCCATAAAAGTTTTCTTTAAAACTCGTTTTTCACTAGCAAAGTTTTTCTTACCTCTTCCCAGTAAATTTCATCTTTACTTTTGATTTCTTAGATATTTTTCTTCTATCTAGTTTAAAATTTGTATTTTTCTCCAAAGGATTTTTGGAGAATTTTGGGAAATTATGAAATTATATCATATCCTCATGGATAAGAATTTCCAAATCTGAATTACTCTGTCTTTACAAAATCACCATAAATTTTATAAATAATTATTAATTAAAAATATTTCTGCCAATAACATAATTGTTCCATAGGTCCACCTAGACCTTTGTCTTATTTACATAAACAGAAAAGTTATAAATCATGGGTATTACATAGTCCCCTGCTAAAGAAAAGAAAACATTGTCCTCAATGTTAGCAGATAACTCTTTTTATTCTTTTAACATTGTTGGGAACACTGCTTTCATGCTTTCCTCTCACTCCCATGTAGCTTCTTCAGGTGTAAAGTGCTTCCACTGTACTTTCACTCGAGCTATTGTTATATTCTAGAGCACGGTTTCTTCTCGTTCCACTATACGAAGTAATTCTAGAAGAAAGTCCCCTTCTATTTCCACTTGTATCAAAGTCCATTCAACTACATGAGAAGGATCATGAACATATTTTTTCAATAATGACACATGAAAAATATTATGAACTCTAACATGACTAGGTAGAGCCAATTTATATGCTACTAGGCTTACTCGTTCCAAAACCTCAAAGGGCCCGTAGTACTGTGGTGTTAACTTAGCACAAATTCTGGTGTGCAGGGTACTTTTGCAAGGTTTGATCCTCAAGTACACATGATCCCCAGCCTTAAATTATTTGTGTATTATTTTCTTATCTGCATAAATCTTCTGGCGGTCTTGAGCTACTTTGATGTTCTGTTGCATTTGTTGTATTTTCTGTTCCATTTCATGTAATGCCTCAGGTCCAAGTACCAGTTTTTCCTCTGGTTGACTCCAACTAAGTGGATTATGGCATTTCTAGCCATATAAATCCTCGAACGAACTCATATTAATATATGTTTGATATCTATTGCTGTAAGCAAATTATGCCAAATGCAAAAAAACCTCCCATCTAGTGGGTTTGTCCATTACATACATGTGAAGCATGTCCTCTAGTATTTGATTTGTCCTTTATGTTTTCCCATCTTTCCGGGGATGATAAGCTATGATGAAATTCAATTTTGTTCACATCCCCCCAAACAGTGACTTCTAGAATGTGGATGTGAACTTTACATCCCTATCAGAGATGATCATCTTTGGTATTCTGTGAAGTTTAAAAATTTCCTTCATAAAGAAAATGACCACTTGTGCTACCCCAAAAGGAGATTACACTGGAATAAAATTTGCAGCCTTGGTTAGTCTGTCTACCACTACCATAATAGAGTCATGCTGGTACTTAGTAAGGGGTATTCTTGTGATGAAATCCATGGACATCACTTCCCACTTCCATTCTAGAATCGGAAGGGGGTTTAGCAACCCTATGGGATGTTGATGTTCTAATTTAAATTATTGTCACTCCAAACATCTTGCCAAGTAATCAACTGCTTCTTTCTTCATTCCAGGCCAAAATAATTTTCTCTGCAATGTTGTCACCATTTTTTTGTAACATGGATGACCGGAATAAGGTCTCTTATGTATTCATCGAAAATCGCTTTCATCAATGTAGGTATGTTAGGAATATACAACCTCTGTTTATAGATCATTAATACTTTTGGATTCATGGTATATCCAGGGATTTCAACTTGCTGTAATGTTTTATGCAATTCCAAATACCAGGAGTCTTGTGACAAAAATTCTTGAATCTGTTCTCCAATATTGAATTTTACACTTCTACCTGCGTAAGGGAAAATTTGATGAGAGTATCTACTTAAGGCATCATCAATCCAGTTTTCCTTTCCTTTAATGTGTTTTATCTCCATATCAAATTCTCTAAGGAAATTTAACCATCTTGCTTGCCTTGGATTCAAATTTGGTTAGCTAAAGAAATAAGGATGATATGGTCAATCATCAACACAAATTTCTTACACAAGAAGTAATTTCACCACATTTTTAATGCATGTATGACAACAGTTAATTCTAAGACATAAACTACATAATTTTTCTCATGTTTTTATTTTGTTAGCTTTCTAGATTCATAGGATATTATTGCATTGTCTTGCAACAATACTACCCCTAGTCCTTCTATGCAAGTGTCAGTGCACACAACAAAGTCCTTTGATCGATCATCAATTTTTAAGATGGAAGAAGTAGTTATTTTTTGTTTCAGCATCTCAAATATTTCTTGACACTTGGTTGTCCACTCAAAATTCACACCTTTTTCATGCAAAGAGGTAACAGGATAAGCCAATGCAGAAAATCCCTCCACAAATCTGCAGTAATATCTGATAATACCCATGAATGAACATGTTGGTACATCTATGGGTACAGGCCAATTTAAAATTGCTTGTAACTTTTCTAGATCTACCGCCAAACCCTCTTTGGAAATAACATGTCCCAGATACTAAATATTTGGTTTGTATAACTCACACTTGTTGATTTTTACATATAGTTGGTGTTCTCTTAGTGTTTTTAGCACCATTTGAAGGTGTTCTTGGTGTTCCTCTTTATTCGTAGATTACACCAGAATATCATCTATGAAGACTAGCAAAAACTTATACAAATATTTGTGTAGAACACTATTCATGTGACACATGAAGGTATCAGGCGCATTTTTTAGTCCGAATGGTAGGACTATGAACTCGTAATATCCATACCGAGTTCTGAAATCTATTTTGTGGATGTCTTCATCTTTTATGCAAAGCTAGTGAAAACTAGTTCTCAAATCAATTTTTGAAAATATAGTTTCCCCCCTTACTTGATCAAACAAGTTGTTTATTCGTGGTAGGGGGTACTGAGTTTTTATGGTTAACTTGGTTAATTGTCTGTATTATAGAAACATCCTGAGTGTCCCATATTTTTTTTTAGTGAATAAAACTAGCGCTCCCCATGGAGATACACTTGGTTTGATATACCCCTTGTTTAGCGATTCCTGCAACTAAATTTTTAGCTCTAACAATTTAGGTGTGCTCATTCTATATGGGGCTCAAAAAACTGGGGTGGCTCCCAGTACCAGCTCAATAGAGAAATAAATATCTCTCTGAGGGGGAAGCTAAGGAATTTCTTCAGGAAATACATCCTAGAAGTCCCTAATCACTAATAAGTGTTCTAAAAGAATATTTTCTTCTTGCTATCCCAAATGCTCAATTTGTACAACATACATTGGACAACCCTTCCTCGCTATCCGATTCAAATGTAATGCAGAAATTTGTGTAACAGACACAGGTTTTGGTTTCCCTCTCACTACAATTGATTTTCCTAGTGCATTTGTACAATTTACTATTTTTTCTAAGAAATTTACTACTGCTTTCTGTTGTTCTAGCCAATCCTTACCAACCAGTAAGTCATAAGATCCTAAGCGGGGAATATTTAGATTCATATCTGTAATGTACCCATTCAAATTTACAGGGTACTTATGCAATTTATGTGTTACCTTTTGTTTGGTTCTGGTATCCAACTGCACAAGCGAAGAGTATTGAAATTTTTTTGTATGCAATTTACATTTTTCCACTATGTGTGGACTAATATAGCTTAAAATAGATCCAGGATCAATTAAAACAAATATAGGTTGGTTGGAAATGATACCTTCAATTTCAATCATGGTTTATTGATGTTCAACCTATCGATCTTCTAATGCGAGGTTGATTCGAGGAATTCTTCTGGAAACATCATTCACTGTGGTTACCTCATGCACTTCTTGAATGTTTTGAATAACACGGGTTTTGTGTGGGCATTCATGCAACATGTGAGTTTCTCCACACCCCCAACACTGCGAAGGTTCCCTTTTTTTTTACAACTGTATCTCATTTTTTGTTCACTTCCATGGGTTTGGAACCTGTGTGAGAACGGGCTACATGATTTTCACCACCTTTACTGAATATTTTCCACTGGTGGTTTCTGCTAAAATTTTTCAGATAGGATGGCTTGATTCTTTTTGACATTGCTTTAGCCTTCCCTTTCTCCTTACTCTGCCAATTCGTCAAGTGATCATTCCGGCCTTTAAATTGTTGATAGCACAGTTTATATTTCCTAACAGCTTCATCCATAGTCTAAGGGTTTTCAAACTCAATTCTTTCTTTGTATATTATAGGTAAACAATTTAAAAATATATGTACCTTCACTTTCTCTTCTCCTATGTATGGTACATAGCGAAATATGTTTGTGAACTTTCTCACAAATTCATCAATGGTGAGTTGCCCCATTCTTAGCTCATGTAATTCCTTCAGTCTGTCACCATAATACCTCTCACTGAGGTATTGGGATTTAAACTTGTCCCAAAATTCTTCCCATGAGATGGTCTTTTCATCCAGCAAGTGTATGATTTTGGCCTCTTCCCACCAAAGTGTTGCTTTACCTCGCAATTGGTAAATTGTGAGCCTTGCTTTAAAATTATTTCTGTACTCATATACTTGAAATTATTTTACCATATTTAGAAGTCATGCTTTTGCATCCTCTTCCTTCTCTCCGTCAAAGGTTGGAGGCTTTATTTTGTAGAATTCCCCTTGCAAGTCCTTCCTCCTTTTGGACTTAGAGTACGCTTTCCCAAACTTCTCCCCACACTCAGACTTCTTTGAGCTGGTTTTTGTTTCTTTTCTTCTCAGTTTTTATGGTCCTCCCTCTTGAAGAATGGATTTAGAGTTTAATTCTCTTACCAACCTCTCTTGTTCATTGCTAGCTTGCAGTAAACGTTCATTTCTATTACTTAGCTGAACCATTTCCTACTGCAAGTTTTTCATAATTTCCAG
Source organism: Pinus albicaulis (assembly GCA_034641835.2). Lineage (NCBI taxonomy): Eukaryota > Viridiplantae > Streptophyta > Pinopsida > Pinales > Pinaceae > Pinus > Pinus albicaulis. Next base: position 133,139,018 of record CM076570.1, on the reverse strand, counting down.
CATAAGGTTGTTGGAATCTGGTGGGATATCCTCCTCCCCCAGCTCCACATACAACTCTTATTTGTCAAACATGACAACAACTATAATTCTATCTGCACCTTATATCTGATGCACATGAAACTATTAGCTTTACTAAACCATAATATGAAACTAATCATTTTCTTGTAACACAAATTTTTAACCATAAAATAAAAATTTCCAGACATCGTAATTTCCAATGTTGGGGTCCGTGAGCCCAGTGTTTTAACTTGGGCTCTCATAACACTTGTCATGTCTCCAATTTTTAATTTTTAAATTTTTTTTATTATTATTTATTTATATATATATATATATATATATATTAATTTTTTTATATATCATTTATTTTCTTGGTTTAATTGTAAGCATCCATGTTTTATCATCTTAAATAAACTGCATCTCTTTTATGGTTATAGTGGCCCTCTAATTCAAACAAATATCTTTAACTAAGACTCTTAGTTATACTATCTCAGCAGGTTGGATCCTTATTAGTTGAAGGATTCATAACCATTTAATTATTTATAATTCATAGGTTAATATTTTTAACCTATCTATTACATACCATAATCTATACTCTAACCTTTACTTACCTTTACTTTCCTTTGCATGTCCTCGCATACGTTACCCTTTTTATTATTTAACCTATAATCTACTCCTAACTTTAATACTTTCATTACCTATGGTCCTCTATGGTAACATATTTATACCTTTATCCCCCATATTAAATATATGTATGGCCATGTTATGGTTGGTACAGAGGTTTTAACCCTCATTGTATAGTTTCATTTTAAAATTAATTTGTTAACCCTACCTGATGAATTGTCTCACTCTACAATATCCATGTGGAAAATTCCATCTTCCCTCACTTGGCCTTCACCCTTTCGATGCCATAGATGGACGATTGTGATCATATGGGAATAGATCTATGGATCAGAGTATTTTTCAAAAAACATAAGGGTTTAACCTACCTTACTCTGCCTCATTTCGATATTTCTCTGCATGCTTTGTGGCCATCCGACTTGAGGGAGCCATTCCTCCATAGCTCGACCTGCAACTTGACTTTTCAAAGCCATGGTAGCTTGATTCCTTTCGATTCCTTCTCGAATTCGAGTCTGAGGGTGTTTAACATGCTAGCCATGGATAGAATTTGGTTCTGCGTGGAGCATTCCATTGCCATGGCCTCAAAGGTAAGGGTTTTCTGTGTTTTTAATGCATTTCCTCATTGGCATGATTGCATAGCTAAGTTTTAGTTTTAACTCTTCAAGATTGATTTCTAATGTTGTTTTGTTTTTGTTATAGGTAACCTCTCAATGTTGATAGAGTTGGCCTTCACCTCAGATAACTCGCACTTCACATTAGGTACTCTGGTTTACCTTTTCCCTATGTTTTAATGTCTTGAATTTAATTAATTTTTAAATACCCATCTGACTGTGGATTGGTTTATTTTTGTAGGGAGGAACCCTCTATATCATTTTCATAGTAGTTTGGGTAAAGATCTCTCTCTTTCCTCACAATGTTTCTATGGAAAGTATTTGAGTTCAAATCGGCAGCCCTTTGGCCCCTTTCTTCTCATAAGAGGTAAGGGGTTCTTCCTACGCATTTTGGTTTCAGCATTTTCACCTTTTTTCACCATTCAAATTCTGGGTTCGTACATATATATCATATGGAATTCAACCCTAGGTTTAATATGTCTACCATTTCCAGAATTTTGGCCCTACGTTGTTTATATGTGACCCAACCTATTTGATTTGGGGAAGTCCTTCTCACTGTTCAAGTTCTGTGAATCTATTATATTAGGCAAGGTGTCCTAGAATCCTCTCATTCTATCTCAAAATTTCATAGTCTAGAATAGGAATGGATAATAAAATATGGGTTTAATTATAATTTCATTTGGTATTTCATTGTTCGTTGCACTTGGCCATTCTGCCCTATGTTATTAGTTTCTAATTCCTTGCTATGTGAGTACGCTGACAAGAGCATAGGATAGTCCTTGAACTATTTAATTTTATGAATGGAACATGTTTGGGCAGTGTACTGACTACCCTCTGTTCCATTAAGTTATGGGTTCACCAATTTAGTTTTATGGGTTGTTTATATTCAATTTGTCGTTATATTCAGGAGCACAATCTGTACATGTTTTTGTGAACCAATTGACTATGAATATAAATGGATTACGTCCCTTTTGTTGATTTAAACCTAGGTACATTCGATTTATACATTTATTTTGATTAGGCATGGTATGTGCTCTTCCCCCCATGGGAAGCTAATTCATGCAGTGTACATTTTCTTGTGAGTTAAAAGGAATTGCAATTCCTCTGTGTAATTAAATTCTAAGTGTCACAGTTTAGATTTTTGTTCTGTTCATAGTAGGAATTGAACTCGAGACATTCATGAGAGTTGGGTTTATCATTTATGTCTTGTTCATAACTTTTATTTGGATCGAGGTGTATTCGTTTGAGCTTTGGTTCACTTCTGTGTTACCCTTACCATTCTGGGTTAATACTTTGTAGTATTATGCAAAACATGATTTACCCATGGTTTCGTTTACTTCTGAGTATTTATTTATATCTTTTCATTGAATTATATTGAATTTGGGATTGTACCTCATTATATTATTCATGTCATTTCATAAGAAATTTTTGGGTTTCTTTCCCCTTCACACTGCTAAGGGAGAATGTGTAACCTATCTAGCTGGTTATACCCCTTAAATTTTTCACACAATTCCATCATGATGTTTATGTTCCTCATTCAAGGTTTGGTAAAGCCCTTATATCCCTGCTATATTTCTCATTTTTTGTTAATGTTATATATTTTATTTTGTTTATAATTTTTCCCTTCTGCATAACATTTCATTTTATAATCTAAGTTTAGTATGTGGATTGTTTCCATTCAGGTTACTCTTCTGCTTAGATCAAGAATTTTTATGAAGAAGACGAGGATGTCAGCCTATCCTCGCATCCTTCCAACTTCGGGTAAATTCGATACCTTATGTAATTCTTGGATTCTCATTTTTGTATTTTCATGTGTATATGCTAAAGGATCCCTTCACTCACAACATTATTTGATTTTTATGCATAGGTGGAGAAATCAATGGCAGGAAAACATGCTCAGGTAAGGCATCTTTCTGTCCTTTACACAATAATAATTTTTATTTATTATTTTATTTGGCTCTCTCTCATTTTCACATTTCTGCTCTTTTACAATTATTATTTTGAATGTGATTGGTCAGTGTGACACTCAAATTTTCCTTACTTCCCATGCTTACCAACTGTATTCCTCCTCAGGTTGGTAGCATGATGTTTTGCCATGGATCTCCTTCTGGCACTTAGTGTAGACAGGTGTTGTAGTTTAGATGTTAGTGCCACACATAGCCTTTGATAGTTAATGAATTTATGTAATATGTGTTTTTTTGTTTAATTTAGTTATGTACATATGACTGTGTAATCCTCAATGATGTACAACGATTATTGTACTAGACAGTTTATATATATTTATAGCTAGAATTATGGATTACTTTTCCTCATCATATCTGTGATGGATGTCTATGTACTTATATCATAGTTTCATATTTTATATTGAATTCATCAGTTTTTGAATCCATTCATATGTTATGTGCTTCCATAATTCTCTTTGTTTAATAATGGTTTACTTGGTTAGCTTTATATCAACTGTTACATGTATCTGTAATTTATACATAAATGTATTTGTAGTTTCTTCTACACTGTATCATGTATTCATTTCATTTTACTTTGTCTTAGTAGCTACAATTCACAGGTTATATATTATTTATTTTACTTTTGCACATATATTAATAATTACACATTGTTTACTATCTTATCATAACAATAAATTGGGGTTTATAATTAAACATATTGTAATTGGATCCACATACAGTACCTTAGTTTACTGTACTGAACACAATATCGATGTTGTATTTAAAACAGAATTGACACTATACAATACACATTACTAAGACTGTATATAATATTAACCAAGTGTATGAAACTAGCCTATACCATGTTTCCAACATGGTTTACATATCATTAATCCCTTATTTACAAGGCAAGATTTTTTCTATTAACTTAGACAAGATTACGATCTATCCATTACTAAAACACAAGAAATTAAATATAAAAGTTCAATGTGTTGCATACCAGTTTGTAAAGAAAAATTTTCCTCCCAACCACGAGCTTCTCCTCAAAGCTCTCCCCCGAGAAGATTCAATATTCCCCAGTGTTGATCACCTCTTGTCACACTACTGATGGCACTTTTATGACCACTTTCCCCAACAATTTTCGATAACGACGTCCCATTATTATGGGCTGCTGTTTCCTATAGACTAGGCTTTAATTTTGTTTTTTTCCACAAATTTTTTCTTTAAAACTCTTGTTTCCCCATTGCAGTTTTTCTTACCTCTTCCGAGTAACTTTCCTCTTTACTAGGGATTTCCTAGATACTTTTCTTCTATCTAATTTCATATTTTTATTTTTCTCCAAAGGATTTTTTTGGAGAATTTTGGGAAAGTATGAAATGTTATCCTATCCTCATGGATAAGAATTTCCAGATCTCAATTACTCTGTCTTTACAAAATTTCCATAATTTTCATAAATAATTATTAATTAAAAATATTTCTGCCAACAACATAATTTTTTCGATATGTGCACCTAGACCTTTGTCTTGTTTACATAAACATAAAAGCTATAAATCAGGGATATTACAGATTGATTTGTGATCCAAGTTGCTACGGTTGAACTGATCCACCCATCCCCTTATTTTCTTTGTATTGTTGGAATGTCACTTTATAAAGCTTCTTCTAATCCTCTAATATGTGGCGCTCATCCAAATGACTCCACTCGTTCAACAGTCTACGTAAAACTTTCTCTTCGGTACTTACTTCTTCTCTTTGACTATCGATTTCCATGTTGGCATGTTCCATTGACTGTCCAATATCCTCTTTGTTGAAAATTTCCTCCTTTGCATTTCATTCGACACTATTTCCATCATTTTGTTGTGTTGGTTGAATATCTGGACCTATTTCTCCCATAATTCCTTCTCCTAAATCCTCCTCCTGTAGGATGTCACAACGATTTTTGTTTTGTGGACATTTTTTTGGCTGCAATTGGGTTGACGGATGAGGGTTCTTTTGATTTTTTTTCTTCCTTTGCACTTCCTGAAATCCCTCCGCTACTTTTTCTGATTTCCCCGTGTTATCAGATTTGGATGGCTCATGGGCCTCGGGCTGGTTCATCGAGAAGTCTCAGAATAGATGGTTATATTCAAGGCATCTACGACATCTGAAGGGGATTTGATCATAGTTAATGGGTTTCTTCCATACCTCACCGTGCTATTCCATTTCGATGGATTCCAATAACGGTTATTTTATATTCATATAAATACAAATCCTTGTGTAAAATGTATACAGTCCCCTTCTTGTGCAATCTACAACATTCACAAAACTTCCTGCGGAGTTCCCAATACCCTCCAAGATGTTTGGATCTCAGAAGTCCACATGAATACATAAGAGGAAAACCCATACCAGATATGCTAATACTTTTTCTAGATCTAGATTATAACATTCCTTCGAGTGTCTTATGAACATCCCTCTATTATTAAGGAAGTAAGGGCTTCGATCGAACACCCTTTGCTTGTACTCCAGATTGGAAAAAATTACTGTAAAGAAACCCCTAGCCCCTAATTTCAGCTCGATGTGGCCTTTTGGTTTCCATTTATGTTGAATCCACTTAACCATATCTCATTAAGTTGGTCAGATTCCTATAAATTCTAGATCATTGCATGGTCCTTCATATATTTCTTATAGTTCTCCAGTTTTTTGTTCGGTATGAAAAAGAAAGGATTTTTTGTTTCCATTGGGAGGTAGTCATTGCACATGCGAGTCTGCCATTGGGCTCTGAGGACATGGGGTCCTTTTTTGTGAATATTCTATGTGTCGACGATTTGTGCAACCTATGAACTTTTTTTGCTTCTGACAATATTCCGATAGCAGGGGATCCCAACCCCCCCCCCCCCCCCTCCTCCTATAGTGATGTGCATTCTGTCCGTAAACGTGGTAGGTTGAAGAAGGGTTGGTGCTCAGGGAAAAGTTGTCAATGGTGTTCAAAGCATAGTTTTTAGGTTTCTCAGAACCCTAGTAGAAACCCTATCATAGTGATGTCAGCTCCAAGTCTTTCTATTGTCTTATTAATTCTATTGTAATGTTATTCTCCTAAAAACATTAAATGTTAATAAAGTTAAAAAATTATTATGATTAATAATGTTATTGATATTTTTTTAAACAAGATTAATATTGTATTAACGATGTTATTATATATTTAATAATATTAATAATAATGTTTTTTTTTAATATTAATTTTATTGTTATTACTAATCATCATTTATATTTTTTAAGAGATATATTGTTTTTTTATTTATGATAACAACTATTACAAGCTTATAAAAAACCTACTATAAACTAATTTTAAACTAACTTAAAAGTAAAACAATAATATTATAAACCCAAGGCATTAATATTATAAACTTTTGGGATTAATATTATATGCATGAGAGATTAACATTATAAACCCAAGGGAATAAACCTTTGGGTTTTCATATTAATCCCTTGAGTTTATAATATGAATTCCAAAAATTTATAATATTAACCTAATAGGTAATTCCTTTTGTTAATATATATATATATATATATATATATATATATATAGAGAGAGAGAGAGAGAGAGAGAGAGATATATATATTATTAATATTAATGTTGTAATAATAATTTATTGTTACTATGCTAATAATATTAAATTTGAATATCCCGGATGCGGGTGTACGTGATCGTGCATAATTTGCTGACGGGGAGGTAGATGGGCACGTGGTATACCACCACCGCCATCCCTCTGCACTCCAAGCATAAGTTATTACCGCCGGCTACCACAGTTATTGTTGCATTAATGCAGACTTCATCGCCTCGTTTTCTCGACCCCCCCATTGCTATGGCGCCCATTCCGTCGATCCATTGTGTCTCTCCTCTGCGTTCTTGCTGTTCTCAAGTTGACAATGAGCCCTATTTGCGCACCAGCATAGGGAAACGGTGTCGACTGAGCTGCAGCCTCAAGCTTTCGACCGGCATTCACATTTCCTCAGGTCCGTATTGCAACTACAGTAGCTCTTCTGTTGATTACAGGCAGCCTCTGCATTCGTTCACCATCCCTCTCTCGTTTTTTCACCCTGCCCTCCCTGCCAAGCTCATCATGCCTCGATTGAGACCTAGAATGACTTGCAGGCGCAGCTCCTCTCGTGGCCAAGTCATCAGGCCGCCTGTGTTTCCCTCTTCTGCCTCTTCGTCGGATTCCTCTAACTCCGGTGAAGGTCGTGTTGCTGATTACAGAAGAGACCGGGGACGTGGTCGAGGAAGCAGTCCTTACACCTCTACGGTGCATGTCCGCCTCTCCTCCAACGCTCACTTTCATTCAGCCCGTTTCAATTACCCCTGCTCTCTCAACCATCAAGAGTTCATCGCCTCTATTTCCATTAAGCTCAGAACCAACCCGACTGCTCAGGCTTAGCCCACGGCCCCCTCTGGAATTACTCTGGCATCCGAGGATGAAATTCTGTTTTGGCCCCCAGGGGTTAGTCTGTAGAGTGTTCAGGGTGCAATGGCCTCACATCACGAGCTTCAGCAAGCTGGGCCCAGCGCTCCTTCAGGTAGTGACTTCTTGGGCAAAGCACCTCCTCCTCCAGCTGAAGATGATTTTAACCCGTATGCATGCCCAGTGGTGGAAGAAGCGCCCTCGCCCACCAATGATGCTTAATGGTACTTGCTCGCCAGTTTTTGAACACAGGTATCAAGAAGGTGTTCACTCTCCTTTTTTACAGTTTTTTGCAGGAATTATGTTGTCATTCTCCTTTGCCATATCAATGGTTTCCAAGTTATTGTTTTCCAAGTAATGCTATCCAAGTTACTGTCCCCAGGACAGCGCTCCAGCGCTTCAATACGACTGTCTGTAATTTTTTCTATGGGAAGTGTTTGTTTTTGGTCTTGTATGTCGAGTAGATTCCTACACTCCAGACATCATTTCAGACACAAGTATCAGCTGTTTAGAAAGGCGGACAAGGTCCTGGTCACCAATGTATTCTCAGCCAATAAACAGTTGTTGTTTTTTTGTCAATGATCAGCAATGTAATGTAAGAATGCCACATCTCTGGGCTAGCTATTCTGAGGCCTTAGCCTCTCTGTAATCTTTTTGTATCAATATAGAAGTAGACCGATTCAGAAAAAATAAAATAAATAAAAATAAATAAAAAAATAAAAAAAATAAATAAATAAAAAATAAATAAATAAAATAAATAAATATTAAATTTGAATAATTCCAAAAAAAAATTTATTCTTGATAACATTAATAATATTTTAAATAATGGGTCCATACCAATGAACTTATTATTATTATTTTTAATACAATAATATTATTATTATTTTTAATACAATTATTATTGTATTAAAGTTGTTATTAATAATCAAATCTAATTATTAAATGTTATTAATTAATCATAATTAATAATAAATTTAATAATTGCCATATTATTATTAATTATTAATAAATCTAAACTTACATAAATGCTTACATTAACATTTATTAAACCACTTTAGTCAACCATGAGATTTGATATAGTATATTCAAACCACAATGTATATTGATAACCTAATATTTTTTGATAACGACATTATATTGGGTTAATGGCATCACAAATATTATTTTTTAAACCTTATTAATACTATATTAATGAAGCTATTAATAACATGGTTTTCAATATTAATTTAAATTTATTGTTATTATTAATTATATTCATTAATATTCAGTTTTTAATAATTAATATTAATAATAATCTTAATAATTTTTATTTGAATATAAACATTAAAAATATTATATACAAGTATATTACTTAATATCAAAATTTTTTTAATAAAAAATAGTTAAATAAATAATATATTTATTAAAATTTAATATCAAAATTTAAAATAAGGAACCATATTTAATAAAAATTAAATTCAAACCTAATATTATTTTTAAATGTAATATTGAAAATGAAATCTAATTTTAAATCCTAAAATTTAATATCAAAACTTTGTATTGTATTATTATAAATTTAAGTATTTGTGATTGAGACACGATATGGTAATATAACATCTAAAGCTTATTTGTCATGTGTGCATGCATATAACATATTTTCATGGACTTGCTAAAGATTATTTGTCATGTTTGCATGCATGCATTCTTTAGTGGTTTAGAAAGAAGGAAAGAAAGAAAGAAAGTATTTTTAACGTCCATAAGGCTAAAAATAGCCTATGGCACTGATTGCTTTTCCATCTCGATTTTTTATTTGGCCCTCTTCCTGTGAAGTTTTATAATAACATCTCCCAGCTTCTCAACAAACTCTTCGCTGAATAGATTATCCCAAGAACTAGCTGCCATAATACGTCTTTCAAGGCCTCACATTCTAAAATGAAATTTTTTTATGTTCCAACTTTTCCGAAAGAGAAAAAAATACATACTTTTTCCTCCCGCATTTCTTTTGGCCTTTTCGAGCGCCCTATTTCTGTATTTCTCATTGTGCACAATTATTTATTAAATCATAGTAAATAGATAGCCCATTATTCTTGAAAAATTAATTTACTAATGTTTATACAATTTAATTTCTTATTATAAAAATAAAGATGTGAAATATTTGGAGTTTAATATTATAACTTAATATTGTATTACTATAAACTTAAGAGTTTGTGTTTGAGTCACGATATCCTTCAGTAACATATTCTTTGTATAACATATTTAAATTTATTTTATTTATTAAAATTTTAATGGAAAATCTCTTTAAAATAATAATAATAATAATATATTATTAAAATTTAAAATAAAATAATCATATTTATTTCAAATATTTTTGACTCAAAATTAATTTGCAAATGAAAAAATTCAAACGCTACCACGAAACTCATCTATTGGGAGCTCAATAAAATTTAAAAGCTAATATTACCATTATCCATTGGGATTAGTATTATATGTGTTACAAATTAACCTTATAAACCCAAAGGACTAAACCTTTGGATTTTCACATTAATCCCTTGAATTTATAATATAAATTTCACAAATTTATAATATTAATCTAATAGGTAATACCTTTTGCTAATATTTAATATTTATAATATTGAATATTGAAAATATATACTTTTAAGTATCTATATTACTAATATTAATGTTACAATTTAAATAATAACAATAATATATTGTTATTATGTTAATCATTCCAAAAAAATGTTATGGTTGATAAAACTAATAATATTTTAAATAATGAATCTATACGAGTGAATTTATTATTTATTTTTTTAGACATAATTATTATTCTATTAATGATATTATTAATAATCACGTCTAATTATTAAATGTTACTAATTAATCATAATTAATAATCTATTTTATAATTACCATATTATTATTAATTATTAATAAATGTAAACTTACATAAATGCTTACATTAGTATTTATTAAACCACTTTGGTCAATCATTGGATTTGATATAGTATATGCATGCCACAATATATGTTGATAACCTAATATTTGTTAATAAGAGCATAGTATATGCAAACCACCATATATGTTGATAACCACATTATATCTAGTTAATAGAATTACAAATATTATTTTTTAAACATTCTTAATTTTATATTCATGACATTGTTAATGTCATCATTTTCAATATTAGTTTAATGTTATTGTTATTATTAATTATATTTATTAGTATTACATTTTTTAATAATTAACTTTAATAATAGTAATAGTATTAATAATTTTTATTTGAATATAAATATTAAAAATATTATATAAAAGTATATTATCTAACATAAAACTTTTAAGGTCGCGGAGGCGCGTAGGTGGTAAAGCTTCCGCCGTAATGACGGGACTCCGTCTCGTGTTCGATCCCGAGCAAGGTCGTAGCTCGTCGTGCGAGTAGCCAGTCCGAACCCAGCCAAGCCCACTACCTTTTAGTCTTCAAGGTACTCTACCAGGGGAGATGGATTCTGCTAGGGTTCCAGACCAGGCCGCCGCCGTCAAAGCTCTTTCCCTTCCTACTGACCTGATCGGCTTGGCCTCTGCAGCCGACTTCACCGCGGGCATTGCTCTTTCCACTGCCGCCGCTCCATGCGGTCTCCATTGCTCAAGAGGAAGACTGTCCAGGAGCGCTTGCCAAACTCGCGCAGGGGCTAACTTCCCAACACTCTCAGCGCCATTCACAGTGGATGCATCGAACGATTCTCAAAGCCATAGTCGCCGATCTCTTCGGGAAGCTCTCGCAAGTCATGTTGGTCTTCTCCGCATGCGTTTTCCAGTCCATGCCGCCTCCTTTCTCCGAGATCTTGATAGACAAGGGGACGGCAGCGATGGAATAAATACTGTTGCAGGCCTTACCAACTTCGCCGCCGCACCCACAGAAGAGCAGCCGCATTGCCTTAGTCTCTACCTCTCAAAGAAGACGGGTAATCTGGATAAGAGGTTACACGAGGAGGGTTTTGAATTTAAGCCGGATTCTCTCACGGCCAAAAGCCCTCCAAATCTGGGATCACGGTACCAGATCCAGATCTCCCTTCCTTGTGGTGGAACGAAGCTGTTTTGGGTGCATGCCATGGATCTAGCGCAGGACCTCATACGGGAACTTGACCACAGATTGGGGATCCCCTCAAGTCTTCTCAGACTCCTTCACAAAGGTAAACAACTTGAAGACCATTTGCCTCTAATTCACTACGATATTGAGAAAGATGCTTTAGTTGTGCTTTCCTTTCGCTTGAGAGGGGGAGCTTCTGGGCAAACCTCCTCGGCCCCTGCCTTCTCCTATAAGGATGCAGTTCATGCACATGCAACCAAGAAGGCAGCTCAACCACCTGAGGCTCCCAAGCCTTTTCTGGTGGACAAAATGGAAGAAACACCCTCCATCGAAATCTCCCATCCATCACTGGATGACCAAACCCAGGCATTTGCAGAAACAACCCTCATTTGCAGGTTTAATGGCCTATGGCCTCGAACAGCGGATCTATACCAGTGGATCCATTCCAACTGGACTAACAACTGCAAAGTCTTCTTCTGCTCAAAAGGCTTTTTCATTGTGGCTTTTGTTTCCAACAAAGACTATCAGAAAGCCTTACAGGAAGGACCCTGGTTCTGGGGATCGGCGGGGCTTTTTCTCACGCCATGGTTTCCAGACTTCGATCCCTCTACGGCGGTCATTACCAAGCTACCCATTTGGGTCAGATTACCAAATCTCCCAGCGCATCTCTGGCATTTCTCTGTTTTCCAAGGGATTGGGGATACCTTAGGCAGTTTCTTGGCAACGGATACCTCTCGGGGGGAGAAAGGATTATACACCTATGGCAGAATATGCGCGGAAATAGACATCAGCAAAGGGCTTCCAGATCAGATAAATCTCAAAGTGGGGGACTTCCACTGGACCCAACCCCTGGACTATGAAAATACTGCTTTCCGGTGCCGTCACTGCCATCAGACGGGGCACCTCCAGAACTCATGTGCTACGTTTCTTGGAAAAAAGAACAACAACAAGGGTAAATCCAAATCGAAGAGCTGGAAGCCTTGTGATCGTCCCCCCATGGATGATTCTGACACCTCCAGCTCGGATGAGGAGGAAATAGATGCAGAAAACGCAACCACAGAGAACGTGAAGGAATCCCCCATGGCCAGCCCTGAGGATCCTTCTGCTCCTCCGATCCCGCAGAAACGCTCGCATGAGACCTCTTCCTCAGATTCAGACAAGGAGTCGCTTCTTCGTTGTACGTCTCGTAATCAATTTCCGTTCTTCCTTACCATAATGATCGGATCAAAGTCAAGAAGAAGAAAGTGAAAATGTCGTTTGGAGTTTCTACCCACACGGGTAGATCTCCTCGTATCTTGTTCTCTTTCATTTTTCTCTGTATCTTTTGCTTTGTCTGCTTGCTTTTGGGACCGAGGCGATACCTCTCCATTTCCGCCCCTGCTTCCGTGCTTTGCTTTTGCAAAGCTTTGATTTGCATCTATATATTTTTACTTAATAGAATAGTCTCGACTTAGAAAAAAACATAAAACTTTTTTAAATAAAAAATAGTTAAAATTAATAATATATTTATTAAATCTCAGTTTCATAATCTTTGTTGGAATACCAATTGTAACATACATCAATAACTTCACATGGAAATGTAAGGAGTTAAAAAATTTTATACAGGTTACTCACGGGTAACTATCCATTCACTATTAAATATTCCTTACTCATCATTATATATAATGTTTACCAATTCATAGTGTAACTTTAGAATAAGAATAGTAAGCTCCTTAACCATTAACAACCTCCATTACAATACATTAATATAATATTGTATGATGTAACCTTCCACTCATTTTGTTATTGATGTAGTCATCGCATAATTGGCATTATGAACTTCACGACAAGAAAGGAATAAACATCATCATCTTGACACAATAATCAATCACATCATTGAACACCAATATACCCTAGAAACCCTGTAGGGTGAAAACTAGCGAATGTTTAATTTTATTATTAAACGCTGGTGAGGGTGATCAGCCCTCACTCAATGGCTTATAAGGGAGACCATCCCTTAGCCATCGTTTATAAATCTTACAAGGAAATATACAAATATCTAGCTTAAAGCCATACAATAAATATGATAGCATTTACCCTCTGGTCTTCATATCTTCATATCTTGGTGGCATGGATGCCCTGCAATTGACCATCGTACATTGGATCATCCTGCAGCTCGTACTCATCTACATGAACCATTAATCATTTACCTGCCCCCACGATAAGCGTAATATTTCCTCTGTACATGTCACCATCATTCCCTGCTAATGATGCCTTCAACATACATTGATGTCAATATTCATAAAGTATTAATCAACCCTTTCATATATCCATACTAGAGAGGATTCTCCATCTACTCTTGTATATTCATGACATGAAAGTAAAATAACTTGACATTGTCCCTTTAACAACACATACTGCATATGTGATATTTATGAGTAATGACATTAACTAATGTTTCCCTCACATAAGCACACATTTCTATAAAACAATAGCTACATCTCTCTAGCATTTCTTTAAAATAAACTGATACAACAGTTACGATATTCGTGCATGTGTTTTACATAAATTTAATCAAAATAGCTAACCCTTAAGCTATTACTTTTAGTGCATGGAATGCAAGCTAACATATCAAATGTTGCTCCCATGCATGCAAATTCATATAGATTCCAAAAGAGTCTCCCCAAAGGAGTGCTTACACAACGAAGCACATAGCTTCCTTCACGAGTCTTTCTGCAAATATTGCATGCCTATGCATGATCTTATTCGAAAAGAAATTAACATCATAATCATGATACCATAAAATTAATCACACAGTTTATTCTTCTAAGAAATATAATTGAATAGTTCCTTTATCCATGGATTTATTAAATAACTAAACTTGACCAACACCATGGTAATCTATTCATGGATTTGTTAAATACTAATCCTTACCAACACCATGGTAATCTATCCATGGTTTTATTAAATAATTAATCTTTAACAACACCATGGTAATCTATCCATGGATTTATTAAATAACTAATATTTTCAAACACCATGGTAATCTATATATACATACTCAAAACATGGTTAATGTATACATACATATTCATAAACATCTTCCAAGAATATTCATGTGAGAAACTTTTCTCTTTTCTTCTTCACCATACATGAAACTATTTCAAGAGTTACTCTCTTTAGTATATGTTCATTTCCAAGAAAAGAACTTGGATTTCTTATCATTGAACACACCGATACTAAAACCCTTTTAAAAGAAAATATAAGATGCATATATATAAAGACAGGAATATTTACTTATTTATGTTTTACTAATGCTAACATCTTTCAAGATACATAATAGCAATCTTTGCAAGAACTCACATGGTTTCTTCTCAACAAAACTAGCATAGTAAGTTTATCTTTTACCATGGTATATTTCTAAGAATAATATATTCCTAAAATATTAACATAATAGAAATATTTTCAAGAACCTACATTGTAAGTTTGTCTTTTACCATGGTATATTACTAACAACAATATCTTTCTAAAATATTAACATAATCGTAATCTTTATTACTTTCCAAATAAAACTAGCACAATCTTTTACCATAGTATATCTCTAAGAACAAACATGTCTTTTACTATGCAATCTTTTTTTTTCTTTCAAAAACATAGATAAAAGATTAGTATGCAAAATATTTAATACTCTTTTATTTTTCTTTCAAGAACATGATAAAATATTGATATAAAAATAACTTTCTTTCCAAAATACTTATCTTTTATCATACGTGTTGACCTTCTGCACTGCTCAGCACCCATAAGTTCTCCAACAACTCTCGCGATGCCTCAATCATCCAAGTTATGCTCCTTATAACTATATGCTTCTTACGCTTAGCAATCAAACATCTTGAGAGATCATGAGTTCTGGTGCTTACGATCTAGATCTTCCGAGCCAAGGCAATCGATGAATTTGATCGATCCAAATCGGATTCTCATAGGGAAACTGTGTGAATGCGTGGTGGAACCAATATAATAAAACAAAACCCATGCATGATGTGGCCATATAACTTCTGCAAACCCTCCTGCTATAAACGAATATAAAATAACTGTGCATATTGCAAATAACCCCCACCTCTCCATCTGAATGTTAGCTCACGGCTATTTTCCAGTATCGAGTTGAGTCCCCTGCCTCCATTAAACAGCAAATTCCCATAGATGGTTATCAAGAATTCGTTTCCAATGAATTCTTGAATAAACAGTTAAATTTACCTTACATAAAATTGATTCACCATGAGTTGGTAGGAGTACATGTGTTACACCGATCTTCCTAGCCTTTTAACAGGTTACAATTATAGTGAGTTTGGGACACTTCTCTCCAAGCTCTTTCAACATAAAAGTACAATTTTAAAACAAACTACATAATTCATTTCTTTAGGTGACCAAAGTTTGGTCTCAATAGACATTAACCATCAGCATCGTCATCATCATAAAATATAATATAAAAATTTAAAATAAATAACCATATCTATTAAAACATAAATGTAAAAAACTAATATTAATAAACTCATCCATTGGGATTAATATTATATGTCTCGGATTAAAACTTTGGTTTTCATATTAATCCCTCGAGTTTATAATATGAACTCCAAAAAATTATAATATTAATCTAATAGGTAATGCCTTTTTCTAATATTTAATATTTATAATATTAAATATTAAATATATATTTTTAAACTATCCATATTATTAATACTAATGTTACAATTTAAATAATAATATTAATTTATTGTTATTATACTAATAAAATTAAATGTTAATCATTCCAAATATTATTATGGTTAATAACATTAATAATATTTTTAATAGTGAGTCCATAACACGAAATTTTTTTTTTTTAAACATAATTATTTTTGTATTAGCGATGTTATTAATAATCACGTCTAATTACTAAATGTTACTAATTAATACTATAATATTTTTATTATTATTAATTATTAATAAATCTAAACTTACATAAATGCTTATTAGTATTTATTAAACCACTTTGGTCACCCATGAGATTTGATATAGTATTGCAAACCACAATATATGTTGATAACCTAATAGTTCTTGATAACCACATTATATTGAGTTAATAGCATCACAATTATTATTTTTTAAGCATTATTAATATTATATTAATGATGCTATTAAAAACATGGTTTTCAATATTAATTTAAATATTATTGTTGTTATAAATTGCATTTATTAATATTACATTTTTTAATGATTAACATTAATAATAGTGTTAGTAATGGTTATTTCAATATAAACATTAAAAATATTATATAAAAGTATATTAGTTAATATAAAACCTTTTTTAATAAAAAATAGTAACTATTAAAATTTAATATGAAAAATTAAAATAAAGAACCATATTTAATAAAAATTAAATGAAAAAAACTAATATTATTCTTAAATGTAATATCAAAAATGAAATATAATATTAAATCCCAAAATTTAATATCAAAACTTTGTATTGTATTATTATAAATTTAAGTATTTGTGATTGAGACACGACATGGTATATAACATATTGTTCTCTGACCTGACTAACGCTTATTTGTCATTTTTTTTGATGCATGCATTCTTTATGGTTTATGTTCTCTTGAAATTGATGGATTTCTCATTGTCCACCATTGTTTATTAAGTCACACAAAAAGAATAGCCCAACATTCTTGGAAATTTAATTTATTTATGTTTATACAATTTAATTTCCTATTATGTAAATAAAGATGTGAAATATTTGGAGTTTAATATTAAAAGTTAATATTGTATTATTATAAAATTAAGTGCTTCTATTGAGTAAAGATATCCTTCTATAACATATTATTTTTCTAGCATATTTAAATGTATGCTCATTATTAGAATTTTAATGTAGAACCTATTTTAAAAAAATTAAATAAATAATATATTATTAAAATTTAATATGCAAAATTGAAATAAAATAATCATATTTATTTCAAATATTTTTACTCAAAATGAATTTGTAAGTCAAAATATTCAAACAAAAAGAAGAAACTCATCCATTAGGAGCTTATTCAAATTTAAAAGCTAATATTAACATTCCTCAGCGATTAAAATTATAAATCCAAGGGATTAAACCTTTGGATTTTCATATTAATTTGTTTAGTGTATAATATTAAATCCAAAAGTTTATAATAGTAATCTAATAGAGGTAATGCCTTTTGCTAATATTTAATATTTATAATATTAAATATTAAATATATATTTTTCAACTATCCATATTATTAATATTAATGTTACAATTTAAATAATAATAATAATAACTAATAACATTAAATTTTAATAATTCCAAAAAAATATTATGGTTAATAACATTAATAATATTTGAAATAAGAGTTCATACTAGTGAACTTATTATTTTATTTTTTTTAACATAATTATTATTGTATTAACAATGATCAACCATGTTTAACCATTATTGATTTGCATATCAACACAATATTTGTCACAATCCGACATTGGACCATGGTTGGCCAGGATTGACCATGGTTAACGAAGATTGACCTTTGTTGACCATGGTTAATATCAAAACCTAATATCAAACTAAATATTATAAACCCTAACATCATAACCCCAATATTTTATAAACCCTAAGGTTAATATTATAAACCTGAAGATAAATATATTAGAACCTAGGATTATAAACCCTGACATTAGTATTGTAAGCCCAAGGGACTAATATTATAAATTATTGTGATTAATAAACCCTATGATTAACAATATA
The DNA here is from genome assembly GCA_034641835.2 of Pinus albicaulis. NCBI lineage: Eukaryota > Viridiplantae > Streptophyta > Pinopsida > Pinales > Pinaceae > Pinus > Pinus albicaulis. Next base: position 133,120,596 of record CM076570.1, on the reverse strand, counting down.
AACCTCACAATTATAAACACTAAATATATTGGTTTAATAAACCCAAGAGATTAATAAACCAAAAGGATTAATACTAAAAACCCAAGAGAATAATATTAAACTCAAGGGATAAATATTATAAACCCTAAAATAAACATGGTTAACCATGAGTTACCATGTTTGACCATTATTTACCATGGTTTATTTTAATATTGAGACAATCTATATTACAATGCAACGTAGGACGATGATCAACAATGTTTGAAAAGTACTGATTTCCATATTAACACAACATTTGTCACAATGCGACGTTGGAATCTCTAAAACCTATGACTAATATTATACCCTAGGAATAAGAACCCTTAGATTAATAAAACCAAGGGATTGACATTATAAACCCAAGGGATTAATAAGCTAAATTTATTAATACTAAAAACCCAAGGGATTATAAATCCAAAGGAATGATATTAAAGCCAAAGGATAAATATTATAAACCCAATGTATATAAACCCCAAGATAAATGTTATAAAATCTAAAATAGGCATGGTTTACCATGATTTACCATGGTTGATTTTAATATTGAGATAATTCGTATCACAATCTGGTGTAGGAGGATGATCAACCATGTTTGACCATTATTGATTTCCATATAAACACAATATTTGTAATAATGTGACATACGGACCATGGTTGACCAAGGTTGATTTTCATATGAGAAAAATATTTGTCACCACGCGATGTTGGACCATGGTTGACCATGATTGATTTCACAAAACATGACTAGCCATCGTTGACCATGGTTGGTCAAGATTGACCATGGATGACCAAGACTAACCTTCACTCACCATGGTTGATATTAAACCCTCATATCAAACTAAGTATTATAAACCCTAACATCATTACCCCAATATTCTATAATCCATAAGATTAATATTATAAACTCAAATATAAATATATTAGACTCTTGGATTATAAACTGTGGCATTACTATTGTAAACACAAGGGATTAAAATTATAAATGCTTGTGATTAATAAACCATGTGATTAACAATATAAATTCCACAATTATAAACCTTAAGATTATAAATCATTAAGATTACAAACCCTAAATCCCTCGGTTAATAAAACGAAGGGATTAATAAAAAAAAATGATTAATACTAAAAACCGAAGGGATTATAAACCCAAGGGAATAATATTAAACTGGAGGGATAAATATTATAAATCAAAGGTATATAAACCCTAATATAAATATTAGAAACCCTAAAATAAACATGCTTGACCATGATTTACTACGGCTGATTTTCATATTGAGGCAATCCTTGTCACAGTGCACCATAGGACGATGATCAACCATGTTTGACGATTATTGATTGCCTTATCGACACAATCTTTGTCACAATGCGGCTTAGACTCTCGAAACCCTGTGACTAATATTAAACACTTGAAATAAGAACCCTTAGATTAATAAATCCAAGGGATTTACATTATAAACCCAAGGGATTAATAAACCAAAATAATTAATACTAAAAACCCAAGGGAATAATATTAAATTGAGGAGATAAATATTATAAACCCAAGGTATATCAACCATAAGATAAATATTATAAACCCTAAAATAAACATGGTTGACCATGATTTACCATGATTTATTTTCATATTGAGACAATCATTATTACAATCCATTGTAGGACGATCATCAACCATGTTTGATCATTATTGATTGTCATATCAACACAATCTTTGTCACAATGTGATGTTGGATTCTCAAAATCCTATGACTAATATTATACCCTAGGAATAAGAACCCTTAAATTAATAAATGAAAGGGATTGAAATCATAAACCCAAGGTATTAATACACCAAAAGGATTAATACTAAAATCCCAAAGGATTATAAACCCAAGGGAATGATACTAAACCGAAGGGATAAATATTATAAAACCAACGTATATAAACTCCAAGATAAATGTTATAAAACGTAAAATAAACACAGTTGACCATGATTTATCATGGTTGATTTTCATATTGACACAATTTGTGTCGCAATACAGCATAGGACGATGATCGTGCATGCTTGACCATTATTGATTGTCATATCAACACAATCTTTGTGACAATGTGACATTGGACCGTGGTTGACCAAGGTTGATTTTCATACTTGCATAATATTATTAATCATCATTTTTATTTTTATTTTTTAAGAAATATATTATTTATTTATTTATGATAATAACTATTAAAAATTTATAAAAAAAACTTAATATAAATTGTTTATAAACTAACTTAAAAGTAAGACAATAATATTATAAACCGAAGGCATTAATATTATAAAATTTTGGGATTAATATTATATGACTCACTCCATTATAAAACCAAGGCATTAAACCTTTTGGTTTTCATATCAATCACTTTAGTTTATTTCCAAAAATTTATAATATTAATCTAATAAGTAATACCTTTCGCTAAAATTTAAGATTTAAGATTTTTAATATTAAATATTAAATATATATTTTTAACTATATATTATTAATAGTAATGTTACAATTTAAATAATAATAAAAATGTATTGTTATTATGCTAATAACATTATATTTCAATAATTCAAAAAAAATATTGTGGTTAATAACATTAATAATATTTTAAATAATAAAACCATACGAGTGAACTTACTATTTATTTTTTAAAACATAATTATTATTGTATTAATGATGTTATTAATAATCACATCTAATTACCAAATGTTATTAATTAATCATAATTAATAATATATTTAATAACTACCATGTTATTATTAATTATTAATAAATATACACTTACATAAATGATTAGTATTTATTAAACCACTTTAGTCAACCATGGAATTTGATATAGTATATGCAAACAACAATATATGTTGATAACCTAATATTTGTTGATAACCACATTATATTGGGTTAATGGCATCAAAATTATTATTTTTTAAAATTTTTTAATATTATATTAATGAGGCTATTAATAACATGGTTTTCAATATTAATTTAAATTTTATTGTTATTATTAATTATATTTATTAATATTACAATTTTTAATAATTAACATTAATAATAATGTTAATAATTTTTATTTGAATATAAACATTAAAAATAATATTTAAAAGTATATTACATAATATAAAACATTTTTTAATAAAAAATGTTAAAATAAATAATATATTTATTAAAATTAAATATGAAAAGGTGAAATAAATAACTATATTTAATAAAATTTAAATCCAAAACTAATATTAATAAACTCATCCATTGTGATTAATATTATTTGTGTGATGGATTAACATTATAAATCTAAGAAGCACAACCAGTTTAGGATGAATTTAGTCAGAAAGGCGACCCACAATCAAACATCATTGAGGTTGTTGAGCCTATGCTAGAGGATAAGACAAGTTAAACCCAATTAACTTAGTGTTGGTGTGCATGATTTTGACAACCTAGATGCCCTTGGGTCATACTTTCTTAAGCGAGAGGTCAAGCGTGATGTAATCTTTGTTGAAGTGAAACCACTTGACAAAAAAAAAACATTATAAACCCAAAAATAAAAACCTTTGGGTTTTCATATTATTCAGTTGAGTTTATAATATGAATTGCAAAAATTTATAATATTAATCTAATAAGTATTGTCTTTTACTAATATATAATATTTAATATTTAATATGATTAATGTTAATATCATAATTTAAATAATAATAATAATAATTTATAATTATGTTAATAACATTAAATGTTAATATTTCCAAAAAAATATTATTGTTAATAACATTAACTATACCAATATTTTTTTTTTTAATTTTTTAAAACATAATTATTATATTTAATTATTAAATGTTACTAATTAATCATACTTAATAGATTTAATAATTGTTGTATTTTTATTATTTATTAATAAATCTATACTTGCTTAAATTAGTATGTATTAAAGCACTTTGTTCAACCACAATATATATGTTGATTAACCACATTACCCCAATGGCGTCACAAATATTATGGTTTAAAAATTATTAATATAATATTAATAACACTATTAATAACATGGTTTTCAATATTAATTTAAATTTTATTTTTCTTATAAATTATAATTAGTAATATATCATTTTTTAATAATTAACATTAATAATAGTATTAATAATAGTTATTTGAATATAAATATTAAAAATATTATATAAAAAGTATATTACTTAATTCTAATAAAAAATCCTATATTTAATAAAACTTAAATGAAAAAACTAATATTATTCTTAAATGTAATTTTAAAAATAAAATCTAATATTAAATCTTAAAATTTAATATCAAAACTTTGTATTGTAATATTATAAACATAAGTATTTGTGATTAAGACAGAACAGAGTTATATAACATATTCTTCTAGAACTTGTCTAAAGCTTATTCGTCATATTTCTATGCATTTGTCATATTTCTATACCTGCATTCTTTACTCGTATATCTTCTGTTACAAATGATGGATTTCTCATTATTCACAATTATTTATTATATCACACAAAATAAATATCTCATCAATTTTAGAATTTTATTTATTTATTTATGTTTATATAATTTAATTTCTTATTATATAAATAAGGATGTTAAACATTTGGAGTTTAATATTAAAAATTAATATTGTATTATTATAAATTTAAGTGTTTGTGATTGAGTTATGATATTCTTGTATAACATATTCTTTGTACAACATATTAAATATGGAAATTTAAAATTGAATAATCTTATTTATTTCCAAGTATTTTTGGCTCAAAATGAATTTGCAAATTAAAATATTCAAACACTGAGAAGAAATTCATCCATTAAAATTTAAAAGTTAATGTTAAAATCCAAAACCTAATATTATAATATTATATTAATAAGATATTTATTTGGACAGGGGTAAAGTAAACTTAAAGAGATTAATGAATTGAAAACTTACATAAAGAGGCATGAAGGATTTACATTATTTAAATTTGTTTAAAATATCATTTCATAGTTTATATAGTTTTTATTAAAAAACTCTACCAATGAAAATGAATAGAACACACAAATACTTGGATTATTATTAATTTTGAAATGAATAGTATAAATAATTTATAGAGTAAATTTTTAATCATGTTTTATAAAAAAGTAATTTAAAATTTAAACATATAATTTAGATATATAAGAAAGTTAGTTGTGTGAATTCTATTCATTGACCCAGTGAATATACTAGCATCTTGAAGTTTACACTATTTGATAAAAAAAAATTAATTAACAAAAAGTTTAATTTTACCAATTTTAACAAAAAAAACACCCATAAATATATATATTAATAATTAATAGCAATAATAATATTTACTTTCTAATAACTAATAATATAATTATAAAAATAATAAGCATATATCAACCACATTAATTGTGTTAGTTTAATAGAAAATAATAAAAAATTGTTATGCACACTTTGTTTGAGATAATGCCTCAATTAATGTGCCTACCTAGTTTGGATTGGGTTGTTGAGGAAGTTGAGAGATTCTCTCAACTTCTCTCTCTAAGATTAGAAGTGGTTCAACTATATATTTGATGTATCTGATTATTGCAATAGAGAAATTAATTGTTTTGTGTGTTATTTTCTCTCTCCAATTATTAATTTGGTATCAGAGCGCAACCCTATTGACTCGCTGTGGAGAGCGGGCTTTCCATATTTGATTGAACAGAGCGAAGTTCTGGGGTTAATAGGGAAGTTCTATGGCCCAAACCCGTGGTTTAAAAACACGTTCCAACCGCTATCGTTCCAACCGCTATCGTCTCCTGCGTGGTTTTGAAGAGCCAATTCTTGATTCTTCATCGATACGATGCATAGCAGGGTCATCGATGCAGATGCAGAGCCAATTATGTGTTGCTTAGAAGCTGAACGGAGCGTGTGTTTGTTTGCCGATTTCTACATTTGTTTGCCCATTCATAATGTTCAGAACATACGCTTAGCTGGAGTGGAATCAATCAATCACTGGAGCTGGTGTTTGCCAATTTCTGCCGGATTGGTTTGCCTCAAATATTTTTTTTTTCTCATTCAATTTAATTGCAACCTGTTTTAGATTTGCAGAGCTTGAAAATCAACTTCTTTTCTTTTTAAACATGGAGCAGCCTATTGTATTAGAAAAGTTTGATGGCTTTAATTTCTACACTTGGAAGGTAAAAGTTCAGTTGCAAATGATGAGTAGAAATTTATGGAATATTGTAGAAGGCTCAGAAATAGCACCTACAGATGCTCAACAGTTAATTGTATGGGAAAAAAGAGAGGAAAGAGCCAAGTCTATCCTTGGACTATCACTTGCAGATTCCCAGCTACATCTTATTGACTTGAAGAAATCTTCTGCAACAATATGGGAAGAAATGAATAAGGTATTTGGGGCAAAAGCTGTTAATGCAAATTTTTTCTTAAAGTTACAATTGTTTAAACTCCAAATGGATAGTGAGACATCATTGTCAACACACATAAATGAGTTAAGAGCTTTGATGAGACAGCTGTCAGAAATTAATTCTAAAGTAGATGATGATGATGCAAAGGCAATCTTATTAAATAGCTTGTCTTCAAAATATGATAATGTCATATTTACTCTAAGTCAAATGCCACATCAATCACTTGATGAAATGATAGCAGCTCTTATGGCAGAAGAAAAGAGGACAGGTGGCCTAGAGGCTAGTTCACATAATGAACTTGCACTATATTCCAAACGAAGGGTGAATAAAAGTAAGACTGAATGTTTCTATTGTCATAAATATGGACATACAACATTCAATTGCAAAATTCGAGCTCGAGATCTTTTAAATGGACAATTGAAAAAATCAGCCTATGCAACATTTTCAGACGATTCACCCGATGCAATATTTGAAGATTCTTCAAGTGAGGATGAACCTCCTGATCCATCTCTTAAACTGTTCTAAAGCATGTTTTGTGATTTGCAAGTGTGTGAAATATAGTGTGGAGTGCCTTATATTTATTGCTATGAGATTTATGTAGAAGAGAACCAATTATTGAACAAATTAGCATTATTTAAATTAGTCGTTCTTGACGTCCTACGGGGACGAGAGAACAATTGGCTAATTTGACTGTGTGAATTTGTTATATGTTGATCTTGTTGTGCTACGGGCCAAGGAGCATTAGTTACAGGTTACAGTATGAGAAGCAGGTCAAGTTGTTAGATTAGCTCTTGAACACATTCAGTATTCAGACCATTTGCCTAGCCACTGATGGATAGCCGAAAGCGAAATATATGACAGATGGTGATTGGTCCATAGGATGGTTCATCACTTGTCAGCTCTATCGCGGAAGCCCCGATGAGCCGAGTTGTCAATACTGTTAATCTTGCAAAGTTCATTATCGCTGGTCAGAAACAAATGTATTTTAAATGGGTTGAATGGTAGCTCAAAAGTGGTGGAGAAAAGAGCGTTTCCAATGAGATCTCAGAGTGGGTAAAAATGTTAATGAAGACCAGAACAAACAATTGTTTGTATTAATTTAGTGTGTTTTCTATTTTTGTAATGTAGGCATTAAAGGGGGGTGTTTGAGATAATGCCTCAATTAATGTGCCTACCTAGTTTGGATTGGGTTGTTGAGGAAGTTGAGAGATTCTCTCAACTTCTCTCTCTAAGATTAGAAGTGGTTCAACTATATATTTGATGTATCTGATTATTGCAATAGAGAAATTAATTGTTTTGTGTGTTATTTGCTCTCTCCAATTATTAATTCACTTCCAATCAAAAACTTCATAATATAGAAAAATTAAACCGCACTCAGCTCCAGCTACATCATATTTAAATTATTATTTAATTTTTCCAAACACCCGAAGGTCTACGTGATGGAATGTCCCGGAATCTTAATATATAGAGTGAGGGTAATCAGGATGGGATTCGACATATCTTGGTGCAATTTGCTAACCGTCAATAGTTTACTTTAGGACGGTTGTAACCATCATTGTAGTATGGGTGTTCCCGAACTATGGAGTGTTTTTTTTTTCTAGTTTGGTGAAGTATGGAAAGATTATGCCTTTTTTAATTAACTCATAGTCTGAACTTCAGAAAAGGTGGGCTTAGTTGGTTTTTATGGGGGCGGAATTTTGGTTAAATATTAAAAAATATATATAAACAAGATTATATCGAAGGAAGCATATCAACTATTGATGGATAAAAGTCTGCAAGAGGTGCTGGATTGCTAGTTTAAGCACCAAGGGAAGATTCAAGTCCAGATAAAAATGATAATTCTGGTATGGCTGATATGGAGAAATAGAAACCTGGCGTGGGAAAATTTGCAGAGAAGAGGGTGGATGGGTCCGAGGAGGTGTGTGTTATGTCAAATTCAAGGTGAAAACAACAGTCACTTGTTTTATGGTTGTTTGTTTGTGCAGGAAGTATACTGGTCATTATGTACACAGATGAAACTGCCAGTTCCAATTTACATGACAACAGAAGAGTGTTTCAAATGGAGGAAGGTAGCTGAGGGCGACACCAATCCTGGTACATTGGTTTATATGGAAAGCAAGGAACTAAAAGATCTTTGAGGACATTGGCTGTAATCCGATGGATATTAGTATGCAAGTTTTTAGTTATGTGGTAAATTTGAAAATCAGAAATAAACCTTTAAAGGACTTCTCAATAAAAAGGAGACCTGTGGAAAAGATTTACATGGCAGGCTTTTTTGATGAAGCCTCAAAATCCCAAATTTACCGATACAGGGCATGGCTAATGGTGTCACCTAAATGCCATTACAAGATTTATTGGAATGGAGGGAGAGGAACAAACATGAGAGCCAAAATAATTGTTGTGCGGGGTCTTTTATGGTTCGCAAACCAGCTATATATGGAAGAGCTCTGGGTTTGTGGTGACTCTAAGGTGATAATTGACCATATGAAGAAAGGGACGACAGTGATCCTGGAGCTTTAATGTATTGGATTGAGAGGATAAGAGGATTGAAAAGGTCTTTCGAACACATCAATTTTTGTCATGTGTATAGAGAGAAAAACCAGCTATATATGGAAGAGCTCTGGGTTTGTGGTGACTCTAAGGTGATAATTGACCATATGAAGAAAGGGACGACACTGATCCTAGAGCTTTAATGTATTGGATTGAGAGGATAAGAGGATTGAAAAGGTCTTTCAAACACATCAATTTTTGTCATGTGTATAGAGAGAAAAATTCTGAAGTTGATAAGCTTTCTAAAAGAGGTTTAAACTGGAGTTTTGAAGTAATGATCTATGAATTCTACAATGTTTTAGGTATCAGAGCAAAGGGGAAAGTCCCTTTTAATTAAGTATGATAGCTGCTTCGTTTCGTTTTTGGAGCATTCGAGCAAAGATCCTGATATTCTTGTTTTTGTTGTTAAGCTATAGGAAGGGTTTTAGATTATGAAAGATATCAGTTTGTTTTCCTTAGACAGAGTTTTAAACTGAAAAAAAAAAATTATGTAATGGACTTTTTTGATGACATACAGTTTTTGTGCCCTAGTAACACTATATAATACTACTAGTATTTTTCTTGGTGAAAAAAATATATATATAAATTGTGGAATTTGGGTTGTATCAGCATTTATGATTTTAATTTTTTTTTGGGAATTTAGGGAATTTATTAGGGATTTATGATTTTAAATTTATATTTATATGGTTAAAATTTTGATTAAAAAGTTAAATTTTTAAGATTTTGTAACCTAAAATTACCGGATTAATTTTTTTTTTTTGAAATTTCCCAATGATGTATTATTTTAATTTTTTTTATATTGTAAAATTATGATTAAAAGGTTAAAATTTTAAGATTTTACAATTTAAGGGATTTATGATTTTTTTTTAATATTTTCAAAATTATGACTAAAAAAATATTTTTTTAAGATTTTGCAATCTAAAAATTACCAATTTATTTTTTTTTGGAATTTTGGGAGATATCAAGGATTTATGATTTTAAATTTATTTTTTATATTGTTAAAATTAGGATTTAAAACTATTTTTTAAAGATTTTAGCAATCTAAAAATTACCAAATTATATATATATATATATTCTCAAATGAAATTGTTGCTTCTTTTTTTCTTTTTCAGAAAGAAAAAAACGTTGTTTTATATTATGATAAAAAACAGTACATAATACATCATAAGAAAGTGAAGTGAGAAATCAGTTCCCAATATGCAACATTGCTCCTAAAACCATAAATAATGTGATGTGGCAAAAAACCCAGCACATGAGACTCATAATCAAGCATAGAGTCGTTGATGATGTCAAAATGGATCCCCCAATTGCCAATTGGAAAAGAAATGGAGGATCATCAAAATCCGTAGATGAGAACCCACAACATTCGCGACAAACAAAAACCACAACAACGATGAGTCAGACATCCCGCGGCATTTACCGTAGCAGCATATGAATAAGGGCATATGGAAGAACCAAAAAAAAAACAAGATAGTATCATATACAACCATCAGCGAAAAACTATTCGCCCATGCCACATGAGCTGAAGGGGATGGCAGAAATCATTTGGAGACCCAAGGAGGGTCACAAGCTCCATCCACCCTCGGATCATCAGCTGAAAAAATAGGAACCTCCCGAAGGTCAAGAAGTTCATCCCGAAAGAGGGATTTTGTTTTCGGCCTCCCCCTGAAGTGTCTGGAAGCGGACTTCGTTTTTTTCCTCACCGTAATATTGCATCCCGAAGCCGGCGAGATGACAATATCAGGTTTCCTAGGTATATTCTCAAATATAGTGAGGGCTGCCAGGTCAAGGTTCGGGTTTTTAAAAAGGGATTCGACATCACATCCAATAGTATTAATAGGTGATTCCAATAAATCCCCATTCGCACTATTATGTGGAGAGGAAGGAGGGTGGGTAGGGGATGCGGATGAATATAAAGAAGCAGTTGTGGGATAGGTTTGATGGCGGTCAGCTAGAGCAGTAGAGACATGAAGTGAGTCCGGTAAATTCACCTTTTCGGTATTATGCGGAGAGGGAGGAGGAGGGGGCGGTGATGCGTCTTCTAGGGGCGGCATGGAAGGAGAAGTATATAATGGCTGAGTGATGGGACAGGTTTGATGGTGGTCAGCAAGAGCCGAAGAGGCATGCGGCATTTTATCCTTCCTCATGATTGTCGTTCCAAGGATTACTTCGGCTTCTAATTGCTTGGGCGAACCAGAATTCACCAGGGGAGAAAATACATTGTTGATTTTAGAAAAAGTAGGAGCCATCAGCTCCTTTTCTAGTGGAGTTAACTCCGCAGATTGATCATTATCAATAGCAGACAAATCAATAGCAGAATCCGCAAGAGAAGAATTACCTGATGGAAGGACATTACGATGATCATTTGGAGACAGCTTGCCATTTGCACCCACTGATCTATGATTGCCCCACGGGGCCTCCAATGCAACTGAGGGCAGTTGTCCTGTGCTTCTATGGATATCGTCTTACCTTAAAAAAACACTGAAACAGACATCGTCGTCAATCAAATTCAAAAGTGGTTCAGTTTCCAAATTCGAACCCTGACTGCAAATAATATTAACCATGTTAGACTCTGCTGAACATGAGCAGGGCATTTACTATACACTCTTTCAATGCCCGCTTAGCGTTCAGCGCGCAGAGTGGTCTGATGTATGACTTCCCTCCTCGAACGATAAAAGGAAGATGGGTCCGGTCTAACAATTAACTTCCTGAATATGGATGAGCAAGGCATTTAACGTAGACTCTTTCAATGCCCACTAACCGTTCAGTGCACAGAGCGGTTGATGTCTATGTTTTTTTCAAGTGGAAAAAAAAAGCCGTCGTCTAAAAAAGTAACAGAACAGAATGGCTCATAATTTGGCAGAGATTTTGAAAAAAATCTGGCAAAGAAAAAATCTGGCAAAGATTTTTTCAGAATCTTGTTTATAGTTGTTAAACTTCAGTATTTTGGTTGTCTTAAGGGTTTCTGATACTGCTAATCCATTTCCACTCACAAAAATAGATTCCAAACACTGCAACTACTTCATTTTTTGAATTTTACTGAACTAAATTCCGGCAAAAAAACCTGCCCTCCGAGCTATGCGATTGCCTGAGAAGACAACTCCAAAAAAAAGTCTCATTAATCCTCAAAGTACATACATTTAACTGAGAAGTACATGAATTAGCTTTCTCTGACACTGAGAAGTGCATGAATTAGCTTTCTCTGACACTGAAAATATCTGAATTTGCTAAATAGAAAAGGTCTGATCTATGACTTCCCTCCCAGATAAAACGAAGATGATTCATGTCTAACCATTAACTTCCTGAATATGGAATCCAAATACACTAGCACAACTACTACATTAATTGAGATGCTATCAAATTTGCTATCTGATGCGTTGTATCCTCACCGACTCCGACTTAACTGTTAATCGACTCTTTGGATTTCTATTATGAAAAATCTTATCAAATTTGTTATCAGATTTTATTTTCTCTTTATCAATTTCAGGTACAGTAAGCCAGTTGTCAAAGTTCTCATGATATAATCAGAAAACAGTAAGAATTTCAGAATTTTAATTCAATCAAAAGATTATCATTCTTGCTTTTGAACTGAAAATACTGATTTTCCCTGAAAAACAAAAAAATACAGAAAAGAAACTATTTATCAATAAAATACTATCAATTTTCTTTTCTTTTTATTAATTTCAGATACAGTAAGCCTGTTGTCAAAGTTTCCATGAAACAATAAGAATTTCAGAAATTTAATTCAACCCACAAATTAACTCAAAATTACAGTTTACTATAGGGCTATTTAACTGGTACAAATAAGCCCATGTTAGTCATTCCATAATGAATTGAACTCTTTTTAGCGTTTTTCTGCTTGCGCCCATGTTGTAAGCTTTTGATCCAGGGAAAGTGTCATTGTAAGATTTTGCTCCAGGGAAACAGTTTATTCTTACACCAACTTATGTCACAACTCAGATGTTTTTACTCAAGCATAGGTCAAGTAAAGAGTTTTGACTGATTCCATAACATAAATTACGATTAAGTTTTGAACATCTTTGCAGAGATTCAAGGCGAGAAGCCTCTGCATACGTAGAGCACGAGGATGGGTTTAGTGGGACAGAGTTTTTATTAATTTTTTTTTTACAGAGAAACACTTTCATTAAGATAAATTAAGAAAGTACATATATCTAACATGACATGTCTAAAACACTTATATTAAGATAATTAAGAATGTACATATATATAACCTGACATGTCTATCCTGATTGGAATACAGAGATAGAGGTCATTTCAAGATCGTCTTCTGATGTCTTATGTCTTTAAAACAGCATAAACTAAAAGAAAAGAGTTACAGAGAGATATCAGTTTAATAAAAAAGAGTTACATTGCAAAAATATCAAGGTTCCAGAGATTGTCATCTATGAAACTATTTCCAGTTCGAGGTAATGCATTGATAAGTACAGGAAAATCTGAGAAGAGTCTCCAGAGCATCGGTCTCGTTAGTCATTCTCAAACCTATGGATGTGAGAACTGGACATTGAGCTGAAGATTTGGATCAGGTTTGGAACAGGTTACAAATTCTCTGTTTCCAATTAAAGAGTGAAGAGGGGTCCAATTTGCAGATTCTATTGGACCCATTCCATGATAGATTTAGAGTCTCCAAAAGCAAGGAAATCTCTAATTCTCAGAGAGATAGCACAATGCAGGCTCCCCAAAGAGCTAGGAGTTTCCCTGCAGTGTTAGTGCCCGAACCACGGAACCAATGAAAACTGATGTAAAGTAGAAGAATCACACCAGAAAAGTAGACCAAATGAATTTCGGAGGATGGTGGAGTTTAGGGCGACAAATGGGGCAGAGAAGAATTCGTTGTTGTGAGCAGAGATCTTACTGCTAGTCCTCCAAATATCAGCCTCAGTCTGTTCAAAGATCAGGGCGATGAGGGCCTTTCTAGCACACCAGATACTTGAAAGGACAAAAAAAATAGAAGAGTCCGGTCATGAGTATTGTCCAAGGACTGAAGTCAGACCAGTACCAGACAGCTTGAAGTTGAAGAGAATGGAGCAAGGAGAGCCCAGCCTAGACAAAAAATGGACCAAAAAAAAAAACAGATGAAGGACTTTTTCATGGTGTGTGTGGCACAGAGCAGACCTATTGGGGCCGTGAAATCCCCACTTTGAAAGGTTGCCCGAAGTCAATACATTGTTGTGTGTCACCCCATAGATAAAATATTTGATTTTTAAGAAGGGTAGTTCATTTCCAAGATCGCGAAAGACAAGGAAGATGATAAAAAGATTCATATGGCTGAGATATGAGATGATAAGCCTCGCTAACAATGATTTGACAGTTCGAGAAGCTATCGTGCCAACTAAAAAGTTCTGGTCAAAAGTTTAGTTCAGCCTGATTTGTAGTTTCCAGTCACTTTTAGATATTTTTTTTATACCATTCTGAAAAAGATGTATTTTTATAGCAATTGGTGGCCTCCATTTTCATTAAAAAGAATGTGTAGGTTATATTGTGCAGTCATTGCCCAACAAATATGTAGCTAGATGTGAGTCATTTTCACTGTATATTTTGAAAATATTAAAGGATTTTCTATAAGTTTTGATGGTTTGAAATGGTGAAGGTATATGTATTAAAATATTAATATTTTAAATAAAGTTTTGAATTTTCATTATTATCATAATTTGAATTTTGAATTTTATAATAGCTATTATTTATAAATGAATGTGTAAATATATTCTTTAGTTTATTGTTTTATAAAGCTTTTCGACAATTAATATGAAGTACTTGCTTTTATAAATTTTATTAAAATAACATTCAAATGAAATAGTAAGTAATTTATCTTTACAAATTTTACTAAAAATAGTGTATATAAATGAAGTTTAAAGTTGTTTAAAGATGTATTTTTATAACCAGTGATGCCCTTCATTTTCATTCAAAACTGGAGTGTAGGTTATATTGTGTAGTCATTTTTCTTTACAGGTTATCGATGGAAGTTTTAATTGTTTTAAATGTGGAAGGTATATGTATTAAAATATTAATATTTTAAATAAAATTTTGAATTTAAAGGGTTTAATTAAATTAATTTTATATTTATAAATATTTAATTGGAATTTTCAGTTTGAATTTTAAATTTTATAATAGTTTTTATTTATAAATGAATGTGTGAAAATATTTGTCTATTGGTTTATAAATATTTCAATATTAATCTGAAGAAATATTTGTTTTTATAAATTTTATTAAAAATAACATTCGTAAATAAAAGACTAAGTAAATTTTTTTACAAATTTTACTTAAAAAATAATATATATGAATGAACTTTGAGGTTGTATTTAAAGTTTTACTAAAAATAACATCCATAAATAAAATATTATTTTTCTATAAAAATTTATTAAACAATGTGAAAGGTATTCACATGAAATTTTATTAGGATTTGTTAGGATTAGTGCGTGTGAATGTAGAAGATTATTTTTTTTTAGAGATTGTTGTAAGTTTCTGTGTAGGTTGATTTGCTACTGTTGAAGGAAGAAGAGGAGAAGTTGAGCTTCAAGCTGAGTGTGAGAGCCAACCCTCTCAAATTTTCCACGGTAAGCAGAAGAAGCCATTGCTAGACGAGAATGACGACGCCATTGGAAGGTCGGGTAGCCATTGTAACAGGTGCATCAAGAGGCATTGGCAAGGGAATTTCCCTCCATTTGGTGTCGAAAGGCGCCAAAGTGGTTGTCCATTACTCCACCAATCAAAGCAAGGCGGAGGAAGTTGCCTCCCTAATCAATAACTCCTCCAAATTTCGTGGTGATGGTGACGGTGTTCGGGCAATTGTGTTCAAAGCCGATGTGAGATAACCCTCTCAGGTTCTCCAGTTGTTCGACACAGCCGAGAAAACGTTTGGGCTCCTCCACATCGTTGTGAACAACGCAGGAATTCTGAACCATAGTTTTCCCATCATCGCACAGACCTCCGATGAAGATTGGGACCAGACATTCCAATTGAACAGCAGGGGAAAGTCTATGTGCAACAGAGAAGTTGCCAAGAGGGTCATCTGTGGCGGCAGTAGTAATATCATTAACGTAACCAACTCCATTGTGGAATTTCCGACACCAAGGTACGGCACCTACTCGACCACCAAGGCGGTAGTGGAGATAATGACGAGGATCTTGGCACGGGAGTTAAAGGGCACTCAGATTACTGCAAATTGTGTGTCCCCAGGAGCTGTTGTAACTGATATGTTCTTTTCTGGGAGGAACGAAGCTAAGGTGGAAGCTGTCACCAAATGGAGTCCGTTTGAGCGGGTGGGGGAGGTAGATGACGAGGCTCCGTTGGTTGGGTTGTTCGTGTCAATGGAGCCGTGGTTTGATTACTAAAAATAGATTTTGATGGATAGTGCTCACTGTAGTTCGTTTTCAGAATAGTTAGGATTTTAATGGATTGTGTTCACATGGTTTGTTTTCAGATCAGTTGGGGTGTAATGTTTTAGTCAACACAGTGGTTGCTCGTCATGTTATTGGTTTTATCTAAGTTGGATTTGTGAGTTTATTGGTGAGAGTAGTGTTTTCTTGGTTTGTAAAATTTTATAATAAAGAACCAATTATTAAATAGATTTACACAATTTAAATTAGTCATTCTCGACGTTCTTCGGTGCCGAGAGGAAAATTGACTTATTTGATTGTGTGAATTTTTTATATGCTCATGGATCTTGTTGTTCCTCGAGGCTTCAAGAGCATTGGTTACAGGTTATACAATGAGATCCTTGTGTGTAAAGGTCACTTTGTAGGATTGATCGTTGATCATATTATGTACCTAGAATATTTTCCTATAGACTGTTGAAATTTATTCTTCGAGGTTATTTCACAGATGGAAATATTTCCATAGGGTAGTTCAGTGTCAAGACTCTTCTTCGGGGTTGTCAAGAATCTTTAATCTTACAAATTTAGCATTGATGGTGAGAAGCAAGTGTACTTTAAATGGGTTGAAAGGTAAGCTAGAAGATGTGGAATAAAAAAGAGCAAAGTCTAGAAGACTGCAGAGTGGGTAGAGTTGCTAATGAAGACCAGATCAGCCAAAGCGACGAAAGTTCAAAGTGTTGTCATTCTTTTGTAATTGTGATTAAGTATTATATGTTTTGTAAAGTAAGCATTAAGGGAGGGTATTAGGATTTGTTAAGATTATGCTTACTTTAGTATATCTTGGATTGGGTTTGTTGAGGTTGTTGAGAGATTCTCTCAACCTCTCTCTCCAATATTAGAATCAGTTGGATCTCACTCCAACTATATGTATCTCTTGTGTTTTTTAATTAATTTCAAAAAAATAAAGTAATTGTGTATAAAATCTTTCAGTGAAAATCACATTCTAACAGATTTTGTCGATGCGTTTCGAACCAGCTATTGTGGTTCATCATCAGGACAAGATAAGAAATCTGATCTAGGACATAGTTTAAATAGATAGGAAACTCTGACTACCCGTTATTCCAAAATGGATAATTAGACTAAATAAGGAACTTTAAAGATAAAATAATAGTAGAATTATTATTATTCCATACTGGATAATTTGACTGAATAAGGAATATAATAGCTGAATTATTCTTATTGTATTCTATTAAAAATTAAAATATTAAAATATAATAAATATTTATATATAATTAAAATAAATAAATAAATAAAAATTAAATTAAATAAAATTAAATTAAATTAAAATAACAATAAATTAAAATAAATAAAAATAAAAATAAAAATGCACTAAGATAAAATACATAAATAAATAAATAAATAAATCGAATGAAATTAAAATATAAATAAATAAATATAGAAAGAAAAAAATATAAAATAGATAAATAAATGAACAATAAATGAATGAACAATAATAATATTCAAAATAAATACTAATGATAAGTAATTAAATAAATAATAATAATAAATAAATAAAAACAAAAATAAAACTAAAATCAAGAACATAAAGGGAAGAATAAAACAAAAAACAGAGGAGACGAAAGGAAACAAAGGAGATCAGAAGAGAGGAAAACCAAAGACTAAGAGTGAAGCGCAGGGATCCAACATCTGCTAAGACTCCACCCATCAAAAATTCTATTACATTTGAAAATAATTTTGCTTATTTATAATTTTGGTGTAATTTTAGTAAGGTGTTTTTTTGTTTGTTTAGATTACATTTGATTGATATGGGTTTTATTATATTGTAATGTTTCATTTTTAATGTAGAATGAACTTGGTGTTTTGAAAAGTCTTCCTATAATAACCAACAACATAAAAAATTAATTTTTTCTAATTTCTCATTAAATTGACATTAAAATTTACTATAAAATATGTTATGGGTTAACTACACAAAATCTTTCTGTTTATTAGCTCATATCATATTATAATCATGATGGTACATTAAATGTTGAGATAATGCCTCATTTATGATGCATACTACAGATTAGGGATTGGTTTGGTTTGTTGGAGGCTGTTGAGAGATTCTCTCAACTTATCCCTCCAAGAGTGGAATTAGTTGGATCTCAGCAGCACTATAAATATTGTGGTGTATTCATGTAATTTGATATAGTGTAATAGAAATTAATTATTGGTGTGTGTATCTCTGATCTCTTCAATTTATAATATGGTATCAGAGCCAAACTGAGCTTAATCCCTCACGGGAGTGCTCAAGAAAATGAAGAGGAAATTGTGATAATTGATTTTACAGAAATAGGATTTGTGTATATTACTGTGTGAATTTATGTGTGTAATTTTGAGTGAAATATTTTATGTGTTTTATAAAGCTGTTATTTGATTTCGATTTCCAGTGTCACTACTGAAGGAGATTTAATTTTAAGAAAATTGTTCTAGAATTCGCTGTGTAGGAAGGGTCATCCGAGGCATTCAAATATCGCATAAATGTTGAGTAACAGTTTTATAATTAGTTGAGACGAGCTGAGTATCGTTACCAGAAAGGAGGCCGAGGAGAAAATTTCTGTTATCTTGTACAGTTGGGCAATTAAGGAATGGGAGCTCCACGGTAGCCAACGGAATGAGAATTGCAGCCAGCTTGACAATATGCCTCCAGTTCCTATTTGTAATGATTTGGATGTTCCTCAGCGCCATGGTGGATCCGCAGAAATGTTGGTCGGCCCAAATTGCAAAGCAATGGCGGAGATCCATGCTCAGTAATCGTCCTGGACAGGGGGTGTGCGAACTGGAGCAGAACAAAACATTGGAGTAGAGGAATATCCAGCAGAAGGACATGCACACTATAAGCCTAAAGACGGAGCTGTACAGGGAAATTGCTGGATTCCAGCGACACACCCGCGACTCCGAGACGATGGGGGAGCTACTCCACCTACCATCGACATGGTCGCCAGGACCAAGTAATGAGCAAGAAACGATACAGAGCGTGGTATGCTTATATATATGGAGAAAATTAATTAGCAGCAGCTGTCTGGTGGGAGAATGTATGGTGGGCCTAACGTCCTTGTGATGGGCAACAAGAACATTTCCCGTTTTGTTGATCCACTGGAGAAGAAGAGAAGACTGACTGGTGGCAGATTTAACATTAACGGCAAGTTTCATACCATCGGCGTACTGGCCAGGTATTCTGCATATGAAGTACATATTGTCGGGCTTTGAAAGTGTGATGGCAGAGGTGTAGTTTAAATCCATTAATCTGTTGTTGGACGAGGTTCACTGCGTGAGCAATGGTCATGCTATTGGTTTTATTTACGTTAGATTTTGTGGGTTTATTGTTGTGAGATTTGTGTAGTGAAGAACCAATTATTGAACAAATTAGCATTATTTAAATTAGTCGTTCTTGACGTTCTACAAGGATGAGAGAACAATTGGCTAATTTGATTGTGTGAATTTGTTATATGCTGATATTGTTGTGCTACGGGCCAAGAGCATCAGTTATAGGTTACAGTATGAGATCCATTTGTGTGAAGAAGGTCAAGTTGTTAGATTAGCTCTTGAACACATTCAGTATTCATACCATTTGCCTAGCCACTGATGGATAGCTGAAAGCGAAATATCCGACAGATGGTGATTGGTCCATAGGATGGTTCATCACTTGTCAGCTCTTAAAAATTATGGGTCCATTTTTTAGGCATGGGTGAATGATGTTCTAAGGGGGAGGATTGGGTTGCATCTAAGAAGGTTTATAACTTAAGTTCTAGTGTATAAATCATAAAGTTACATTTTTATATGTAATGGGCTGAATAATACTAACACAAGGTAGGAAGAGAATAAAGAACGAGAAAGAGATGTCCCAAAATTGATACCATTGCATGTAATGGTTCTTTTAATAAAATATTTATGCAATTCTCTCTCTCCTTTAACATTTTTGTGATCATGACTTATTCCATTCTTACATATTTATCAATATTCTTATAATTAGTTGTATGGTAAATCTCTATGTTTTTTTTGTTCCTCTCAAAATTTAAACCTTCTCCAATTTAAACCCCAATATTGAATATGACGGTACAATCTATTCCAAGGGCACTTTTAGATGAATGTAATTCCTCAAAATACCTATACCTAAATGGACTATGTACAGCTAAGAGTTGTTGGAGGCACGAATTATTTTTTGAGAGACCAGTGGATAACAGGGTGGAGGCCACCCAGGTTCTTTGAAATTAAACACATACTATAATGTTCTATTTCATCAATGAGTCTTGGAAGTAAGAAAATCCATAAATTCAGGAAGTTCTTCTTGATGGAACCATAAGCATGTTTCATTCGTTTAATACTCTATGAGTGCAAGTTCTTATACACCTAAAGATCTGAAGGGTTTTGAAAAGATGAACTTGTTCGAGAGAAGAGCTAGGATCAACTTTGGATTACACAAAAATGGAAATAATAAAAATCAAAATGGTATAGTTGTCGAAAGAGAAGAATATCCTGGTCCTATTGCTAATAATAATAACTGAAGTGGGTAGGTAATGCTTCAATTTTTGGTAGAGAAAGAAAAAATGGGTTGTGTGCTCAGAATCTCATGGTGGAGGAAAGACCGAGGATGAAGTTGAATGATCATATGTTAATTCTTCATTCCATCCCAACGTCTTTTTGGTGGTCTATGATCTCTATTCATTTACCTTATTCCCTTTGCTTCTTTCCTTGTTATGGTTTTCTGTGTTGACCTTGTTTGAAGTCTAATGTTAGAGAAGCATGATATTAGCGTACAAATAAAGATGTGTGAAATGAGAATCACAACATACTCAACATTAATAACAAAACGAGACACATGACTAACTGTAATGTTAGAGAAGCATGATACTTGCATACAAATAAATATTTGTGAAGTGAGAATCACAACATATTCAAATTCAATACCAAAGAGGGACACATAACTAAAATACTCGTTTCTTCTTTCTCAGGGATATCCATCCTTTATGGCTAAAGTTGTTTTTTTCAGTTGCAATGTATTCTTAATTTTTATTAGTTATAACACCAATATACTAAAAAATTAGTTCAAGGCCTTTTTTATTTTGAATATGAATTCCAATGAAAATCCTTCACATTTTGCTAAATTTGGCGCTCACGGGAGAATATTATATTATATTCCCAACACACTTCGACTTCAATTTATCACTTGGATCAATAATATATGCCCTCCTCCATTTAAAGTGTGCTTTCAATGTTGGTCTCTCTGAATAATTTATTTGTATAATTAATTTAAATTATAACTAGAACGTACAAACATTCCAAACTCAAGTTATTTATCTAATTCTGGATTTCTACTACTAATAATCCAAACATTTATTTGTGTGATATTCTAATTTATACACATGCATATAGATGTAAACATGTTTCTCCAATATATATTATTTATACGACAATGGTCTCCAAATATTTTCCAAATGGGTGCATGTGAAAAGTAATGAAAAACATAAATAAACAAAATTGAGTAAAATTGTATTGTCCTTCTTTTTGTTTTATGTTCCTTGATATTGTTTCACATTCATTGTTTCATTCAATAAATATATGTGCATTGACATTGTTTCACATTAAAATTTTAGAAAAATGTGGAGGATAATATATCCATAAACTGTATACCAACCTTGCAAAGATTTACTCTTCTTACTAAAAAGCTTATACCATTAGCAACATTATGTATTCTTTCCATTGTCTCCAAGGACAAAAGTCTGAAACCAACCCTCTTCTTATTTTTATCATGATTTTGTAATCCAAAGTTGGATTTAATGGTTTGAATACATTAATAAATCAACATATTTATAGATTAGGAAGACACGGTTATTTTGACATTAAATAAATTAGATTGAGCCCGTTTTTGAAGATAAAAAATTTTCAATGAATAAAATGTCATAAATACTCGCAAATCCTCTTTAATGTAATCAAGACTTTGTTGAGTAAACAAAGTGTTATTTAAGTTTTTTAGCAAATTGTATATTGTGTAAAATATGTTATCTCTTGCAAATTTCACTAATTGAAGACATTCGGCTAAGAAACAAATAAACAATAATGGACATATCAAAACATACCTCTTTCTCAAAGAACCGAGACAAGCCAAAGGTCATTCCAAGTAAAATTATTTGTTAGACTAGCCATCAATTTTGAAAGCCTGTGATATACCTTACCATATTGGTCGATAAGATTAGAATCTTCAAAGGGAGAGAAACCAAATGTGTGCACTTGATCCATAATAATTTTAGCTAAGAATTACCTGCAAACCATAGCAATATTATTTAATTTTCATATATAATGAAATATCTATAATGTAATTCTCATATAGTTTCTATCAAAGACAAAGGAAGAATTTGAGTTGTATACTTATGGTGTGATATAATTTGGGGATTCACAAGTTGTAGAGAATATTCTGGAATATTGGCTTGGTTGGAATCTCCTTGAAACATTAGCTTGTTATCTCTTAAATTATTGATCGTAATGTGAATGATTTCCTAGAATCTATAGTTGTGTATTTTTTCTTGTTTTCTTTTCCAAGCATGTAAATTCAATACCAAAGAGGGACACATAACTAAAATACTTCTTTATTCATTCTCTAGGGTATCCCATATTTATGGCTAAAGATGTTATTATTCAATTGCACACTCTTCTTAATTTTAGATAGATAAAAATTGAATTGAATAGAAACTGTAGCTCACAGGTGAGTATTGCACCGGGAGACTGCACACAAATGGAGAGTACACTCTACATTCATTAATCAAATGATACAACTATAAGTACATCACAAAGAATTAGGAAGTTGTAAACAAACTCCTATATCCTAGGAACTAATCCTAACTTAAGGAGCTACGTTACAACAATGTAACCATTTCTCCATTAATATACAAATAATATTAATTATTTCCAACTCTCCCCCTTAATGGAGAAAGGATTACTCTGAGTTCCTAACATCCCTCTAAACAATTCAAACTTTATTCTCCCAACAGGCTTAGTAAAAATGTCTGCAATTTTGTCACAAGATTTACAATATTCAACAAATATTTCCTTTGATTGAAGTTTTTGTCGAACAAAATGGAACTTAGTATCGATGTGTTTAGTGTTTTTGTGAAATACTGGATTGTATGCTAGCTTGATGGTACTCTGGTTGTCACTTTTAATGGTAGTTTCTTCTTTCTGTTCTTCTCCTGCATCATTGAGAAGTCTTCTCAACCAGATAGCTTCACATGTGGCTGCACACAATGCTTGGTACTCAGCTTCAGCTGAAGATAAAGCTACTGTACTTTGATTTTTGTTGCTCCATGCTATGACCCTAGATCTAATACTAAATGCATAACCTGTGATAGATCTGTAATCATCCAGGTTGCCTACCCAATCGGAATCTAAAAAACTTGCTAAAGTAACATCAGATGTGTGAGTGTATAAAATACCATAATCACTAGTACCACAAAGATACCTCAACACACTCTTTGCTGCAACCAAATGAATTTTGAGAGGTTTAGACATGAACTGGCTCAACACACTAATAAGTTATGCCAAGTTTGGTCTAGTTGTAGTAAGATATATCAGACTCCTAACTATTTGTCTATACATAGTGGCATCTGCCTCCTTAGTGCCATCTTCAATGCAAAACTTTAGATTCAGCTGCAATGGTGTTGTTGTTGACTTACGCTGCTCCATCCTGAATCTTTCTAGCAGACTTTTGGCATACTTCCCTTGAGTAAGAAGAGTCTTTCCAGAGTCTCTCCAAACTTCCAGACCCAAGAAATAATGGATATTTCTGAGATCTTTCATTTCAAATACTTGCGACATCTGCCTTTTGATTTATTTGATCAGAGTATCTGCATTACCTATTATAATCATATCATCCACATACAAAGAAATAAAAATGATTTCTCTCTTTTTATTATACTTGGTATACAGATTTGGATCATTCATGCTCCTATGAAAACCATGCTGTAAGAAGAATGAATCGATCTTCTCATACCACAACCTAGGTGCTTGTTTTAAACCATATAATGCCTTGTTCAATTTACAAACTAGATGTTCCTGCACCTTTTTAACAAACCCTTCATCCTGAACTAAATAAATCTCTTCTTTCAATTCACCATTCAGAAATGTAGACTTAACATCTAACTAGTGTAGCTTCCACTTATATTTTGTTGCTAAAGAAATTAGCATTCTAATGGTATTTAATTTCGCTACAGGGGCAATGGTTTCATAAAAATCTATTCCCTCTAGTTGTGAATAACCCTTTGCTACCAGCCTAGCTTTAAACCTTTCTATACTCCCATCTACATTCACTTTAGGTTTGTACAACCACTTACAATCTATGGGTGTTTTTCCTTCAGGCAGTTCAACTAGATCCCAAGTATGGTTTTTAGTAATTGATTCAATTTATTCATTCATCACAGCCCTAAATTCATCAGATTGGCTTGCTTCTTTATAGTTTGTGGGTTATACAATGTTTAAAATGCTTGTCATTAAATCATAGTCTTTCAATCTGGCTGGTAATTGTGTCTGCCTACCTGATCTCCTTGGTAGGAGACTTACCTCAAATCTGTCTGCTTCAGACTTGTACGGGCCATGAGGGCATCACTGACAAACCAATATTATATCACGTGCATTCATATTGGAGTAAAAAAAATCAAAAAATAAAAAAACATTATATTGCCTCTATAACTAGAGGGGAGGGGGTTTTTTATTTATTATATAAAAATATAAATATTTTGAGGTATTTTATTTTTATTTTTTGGCCAAACGGGGTTAGGAAGGTCATGGGAAGGTGGGAATACAAAGAGTGCAGAGGAGCACGGGAGGAGAGGTAAATGCAATTTTGAGTTTTGGTTGGAGTTTTGGTTCTACTGGTGTAGGGTTCGGAGCAGAGCAGACATTCATGAGCCATTTCACCATCAGGAGCAGATGGAAGGCAAATACCGCGAAGGAGCATGGGAGGAGAGGTAGATGCGATTTTGAGTTTTTATTGGAGTTTTGGTTCGACTGGTCTAGGGTTCCCATCAACCATTAGGAGCAGAACAGACATTCCTGAGCCATTTCACCATCAATTTCACCATCAGGAGCAGAAATTCATGAGCCATTTCACCATCACAGGGAGAAAGCTTCAATCTAGACTTGACGTTGGCCCTAGCTGGGAAATATTGGGTGGAGGACTAGCTTGGACTGGGGGAGCGGGGTTAGGGAGGTAAACACGATTCTGAGTTCTCAGCTACGATTGCTTCAACTGGTATGTGAGATTTTTAAGGAAATATTGCGTAGAGGAGAGGGTTGGTCCATTGGATTACCTTGAATTAATCAATAGAAGTAAAGATAGAAAAACTATCTGCATTTTGGGAGTGGTCCAATCCAAAAAATACTAATTCTGAAGTCAATATCTCAGTTTGATAGTTCTCCGTCTCTTCAAGGTTGTGGAAGTATGCTTTGATAGACTCTATGAGAAATGGTATAATTTAAATTACCTCTGTCATGGATGATGATAATTTTATTCATTACATCCAGATTCTCTAATTTCTGAATCTGAGAATTTTACTGATTTTACTGAGTTTTTTTAAACTAGCGATCTTGGATATTTCTTGCCTAACTTGCCAAAGAATTCCTGTCAGCCGGTGGGGTGGACTTGTTCAGTGAAGCACAGAACTCCTATGATTCCATCTCAAATCTTCTTATTTTCCTAACAATATAGGAAAACATGTGCAAGGGTTTTTCTTCTTCTTGGCTTGAACAACACCTAGATGGTCTATTCCTTTCTTCATAAGAGTTCCTACGGTAAGAGGTTTTCTGTGAGCCAGTCATTTTGAATTCATATTTGTTTTTGGCAAGGGTTCTATGAAATCCAAATTTCTGTGTGTCAGAGAATTAATGGCAGAGAGATTCCAAATATTTTTCCATGAGAGAATTAATACCCACATTGGGTCAATCTGCAGCAAACTCTATATATTCTTCTTGGACAATAAAATGATCAACTTCAGTTTATAGCCACAAATTCTGAAGCCTTCACTCTGGCTTATATGTAATAGTAGGAGAGAGTTTTAACTTTAGAGGAGAAAGCCAGAGTATATTTTTAAGAAATTGAATAGATTGTTCTCTAAATTAGTGTGTGAATGTGCTTATTGTGATTGGATTGTATTTATATTTGTTGGGTTGTATGTTGTTTAGTGATGTCTATTGGCTATATGATGTAGTTTCCTATTAACTGACCTTCACATAATATGACTGATTTTGTGACTGTTTCCTACTGACAGTGACCTTGATGATGTGTAACGTAGGACAGAAAAATGTATTTGTTTGAAATGTTTAAATTGGTAGAAGTTTGGGAACATGATGCAATATGTAGATTCAGAGAAACTTCATATACTTAGAAAAGATGCATGGTGACAATCTACTATTTATTAGCATTGTTTATCAATTATCAATGTTTTGTGACTCTAATAAACAAGACGTCCAATTTAATTTGTAATGAATTTCTTTTTATCTATGTTTGTTTTTTCATCTTTATAAAACTTTGTAGGTATATTTGGGAGAGCAGTATGTCAACAGTCACACTTTATCAGATGTTACCTTTTTAGTGGAAGGTGAGTGATGACATGCAGTAACACATTTCATAGGTTTATTATAAATTTCATACTATCAAATCATTGGAAGTGGATAGCTACTCGAAGGATGTTGAATTGGTTTCTTGGGAAAATTTAAGATAAGAGGATTCCAAAAATATGCAAATGAGTTTTATTGTGACAAAGCGCAAAACATATGGTGCTTAAATCTAGGTAGGTTTATTATAAATGTCATGCTATCAGATCATTGCAAGTGGATAGCTACTCGAAGGATGTTGAATTGGGTTCTCAAGAAAATTTAATATAGAGCTTTCCACAAATATTGAAATGAGTTGTTATGGAATGCAGTTTTTATTCTGAAAAGTGAAATAATTATGGTGCTTACATGCAGGTAGGAGATTTTATGTCCATGGGATTGCACTTCTGGCATCTTTAGATGCATTTCGTGCCATGTTTGATGGTGGCTACCGGGTATGATTCATTTTGTTTATGGCATTAGATACTATCATTTTGTTTCAAGTGATAGTATTTGGAGGAGTTGTAGACTGTATTGTTTACTTGAAAAATTGATATTGTGAAACATGTTAAGTGTATTGTGGCTTCAAACAATGATTAGAAATTGTTTGTGGTTATATTTGTGAATCTTCAATAGGAAAAAGAGGCAAAGGATATTGAAATTCCAAACATAACCTGGGCAGTCTTTGAACTAATGATGAGGTAATTCTTATTGTTTCTTTTTTATGTCGCGCAATAAATAAAGGCTTGTTGCTGTTATAAAGCATGCATGTTGAATTTTGAAGAAACTCTGACATGTTAGAACTTGATATGTTTAACGAAGTGATGATTCTAATGGATTACTGGTTTCATATTCATATACATAGGTACAGTAGAGGTGACAACAGATATTGCACAAGATCTTCTGAGGGCTGCTGATCAATACCTTTTAGAAGGCCTCAAACGTTTGTGTGAATATTCTATTGCACAGGTATTCCCTTATAGTTTTACATTTCGTTTATGAGATTGACGCCTTTGAAGTTTATTCCGAGATCTGTGTCTTTTGTTTAGGACCTTACTGTGGAGAATTTTGCAAATATATATGATCTTGCTGAGTCCTATCATGCAACTTCTTTGGGACATATGTGTGTTCTGTACTTTCTAGAGCACCATGAACAGATGTTTAACATGTCTGGGTAAGGAAAACTTGTATATAAACAAACAGTTACATCGAGAGCCAGTCACATTTCAAGATCTATCTAACATATATCATCAATATTCTATGCAGCTACCCTTCCCTTGTGGAACGCTTACTACCAGAGATACGTGAATACTTGTTTAGAATATTAAGGCCACAGCCTTATATGCCTTCACAGTAAAGGAAGTTATGATGATTTGATTGGCTTCTTGGATGATCTCATCTTCACTGAGAACTAGTGCAGATAGAGGTATTTTGAAGGTGTTTTTCAGCATGCCAATATTACAGCTTGTTATATAAGATGCACTGATTTGTTAAATGAAATCGAAGCAAAATTATTGCAAGACGTCAACTGAATGACACATTCTCATATCTTCTCAAAATGAACATAGAATTTTGAAGCCAGAGATGAGACGTCAATTGATATTTGATGGTCTTTCAATTTATTTGTGTTTCTCATCTAACACTTGTTTTTTTTTCTATAAAAGAAACTTTTGACATTTCTAATTTTGTTGTATTCAATTAAATGGTTGATTAGTTCAAGGCTGGAAGACTGATGGTTAGAGGATTAATCTATATGATGCCTTCGGTCGAAGAAGCCACAGATGGTTTCTTAGCTGAATGCCATATTGTAATGAATAACATTTTCAGATGTCCTTGTTGGGATTATAACTTTCCCTTCTTCAATTGACAATCAATGACAATATTCTAAGCACAGGAACAACCATTCCAATCTATGTATTTTCTAATGATACTACTTGTTGTTTTATTTCAACCTGTAAATGTAGCATGCCTTTTTCTAAGAACTTTGAAGTAAGAATTTTCCAGCTGAGTCTTTAACAATGTTTTTGGTACACGTTGTAATTTTAGGTTCAGGTATTTTGTTTTATGTAGTTGTTTAGCTGAAGTCTAAATTTTTAAGGAAACATAAATCTTTCAACCTAGAATTATAATATGTAATTCTCCTTTCTTTTCTATCTTTTCTGAATTCCAATGAGTTGATTGCATTGAGTTTATGGAGGGACAGTTGTGTCACCTATGTTGTTATGTGTGGACAATTTCCTATTGTGCTTTAGTATCACATGCTTAATGTGACATGAGATTCAGAATAAAGACAATACTTTGTTAGTTTGGATATTGATAGGACTATAAGCAATGAAAAAATGCCATGTTCACAATGGATAAGGATTTATGCTAGATATTTGATTGCTTACAAATTCCATGTTGTACATTCCCCCTCCCCCCACCACCTCACCCCAAAAAAATTCCGGCAACTGGAAAGCAAAGCTTACTTTAAGGAAAAGAATAAGTTGAAGAAATAGTGACAAATGCTGTGTTCTGGAATTAGTTGAAAGAAATGCAATTCATTTTAAATAAACATACAAACAGGATTAGATAGATATTTGAAAAATAAAGTAGAGAAAATTATGTGATATGGTTGAAAATTATGACCAAAATCATTACGGTGAACTGAAAGAGGTTGGGAGAGAGGATGATCTCTACTGGTGAGGAGTAAGCTCAATGAGCATAGCTAGCCAATCTTCTAATATTTGGAATGATAATATTTCTGTTTTTAGTACAAGTTTAGAGCATTTTATTAAGTTAAAAGGGATATAGAAATTAGTCAAACATCAAGCCAGACACAGATGATTAGAGTTATATTGGCAATGGAAGAGATAACATGAGCAATTTAGCTCCTGAAGTATGGGGTTATTCTTACAAGAGGTGGTTCATGGATGCAGAAATGATTATTAGAAGGTAGTGACCATGGCATGCTTTATATTGAAAATTGGAATGAAGGGAATTATAGATTAGTTATTGTCATAGTTTTAAAAACTAGTTGGTTCAGTTCATAAATTGGCCAATTGGCCAGTCAAGACTGGTTAGGTGCCAAAATGGTCAGTTTTCAACCAAACCGGCCAGTTTGGCACCTAAACTAGTCATGACTGGCTGATTCTGTCATAAACTGGGTGGTTTGGGTGTTGCACATGTGGATGGAAAAAGTGTCCAGTGGGTGGTTTTTGGAAAACGATGGGAAACTTTCCTCCCAAATCTGCACTCCTAAAGTTATAAAAGGAATTCCAAAATCCTATTTGCCTCACACATTTGATTTCTAGTGTTTGTGAGCATTCGAGAGCTTGGAAAACACTGCAACAACATTGAGTTTTGTAGCAACAAAGAGTTTGGAGGTTCATTGTCATCTTGGTGTTGTCTAGTGGAGTTGGCATCTTCGGGAGCAGGCTTCATCAACTAGTTTTCATTTCCATCCATCCAGGTATGATTTTTCCCTTAAAAAATTCTAGATTTCATAATTCATTTTTGTCCCTTTTTTTAATCCCCTCTCCCCAATTTCAAGTTAAAAATCAGCGAGGAAGAAGGATAGTAGTTGATCATAGGTTTTTCATTTTTCTAATTTATTTGCAGACCTCTTTCTTTTCAAATTTTAAATTTCACCATCCATCATGCCTTGAAAAGGAAAATATGCAGGATGGGTTCACTGTGATGTTGGTGATGGAAAAATGTTCTGCAAATATTGGAAGCACCCAATGGGAGGAGGGAGTATTTTTAGGTTGAAATAACACTTGACGGGTATAAGAGGCCAACTAACCCTCTGTGATGCTCCAAATAAAGTGAGAGGGCCTATTAGGAAATAATACCTTGAAAATTTTGAGAAGTATCAGGAGGAAAAAGCTATGGAATAGGCTATACAAGATGAAATTGCAATGAAGGAACTCACAAAAGCTATGGCTAGGAGAGAAGCAAGTGGATATGATGATTTTGACCTTGACGACTCCTCTTCCCTTCCACCAACCACCATGACCCCTTTCGTTATGTTCCTCCCCCGCTTGGGTATCACTCTCAACTTCAAGGCCATGCCAAAGGTAAAAAAATGATGAAGATCATGGGAAAAAACAATGCAAAGATGTTGCTTATAAATACATTACTAGATGTTGGTATGATGCAGATACCCCCTTTAATGCTGCTTGCTCACCTTATTACCAAGCTATGTGGGATGTTGATTTCACTACAAGAAATGGATTCAAAGGCCCTACTATGCATGACTTGAGGAGAGCTCTTTTTCAAGGAGAGATTGTGTCCATTGGAGAATATTTGATAGATTTTGAAGAGTCATGGACCAAAATAGGTTGTTCCATCATGTGTCCAATCCAACCAAGATAGTGTTGTGATGCCACAGATCCCTCCAAATGTGAAATCCCATCTTTGAGAGATGCTTACTGAAAAACTTGGGGGTAGACCTACCTAGCATGTTGATGTTGGGAAGGTTCACAAAACATAGCCACATAATACCATCCATTTGAACTTGGGGGAACTGTCTACAATGCTTACAAAATATTTTTGATAATCTTGAAAATAAGAAATATAGCGGTAAGAGCTCTTTAAATCACATCACCAAGCTTAAAAAACCATTAATGCCATCCGCATGGGTCGTTTGCAAATTATGTCTTAATAAAATATACCACAGGGCCCTCATTAAAACATTTAAATTAAAAACAACAAAGAACAATGTTTTTAGTTTTTTTTCATTAAAGCAAAGGGAGTGTCTCATAACTCTCATCCTCACCTTGCCTTTTCCTCTCTATATAACTCTCTGAAACTGTAACTTTTGTTATTCCACCTTAATAAGACACTAGTTTGAGTACATGAGGTTGTAGTTGGATTTTTGAACAAGAAGCTTTCAAAGGGAAGAGGGTCTAGACTTGTGATTGAACACCTTATTTGGTGCAAACATATTTATAAAGATTGATCAATTGATTTTTCATCATCATATAGATCAATTTCTATGTCATTTTATAGACATGCACATAATCAATCTTCCTAAAACATGGTTGATCTTTGTATGCCTTAGACCATTAAATGCAATAAATCATAGTAGGATGTGCTTGAGTGTGGATTGAGTAATCACATTGTGGGAATACTAATATGCATCTCCTATGTATATCACAAGAATAAAGGTGAATTGTAGAATGCATGTGGGGTGATAAGAGAGGCATCATGTCATTATGTTAAGGATATAAATATAAAGGGGTATAAAAAATGTTAATAAAAAAACAGATGCCTACAATATCTAGTGAAAGTAGGGGGTTTTTAAATTGGGAAAATGCAATGGGTTAGTATTGGTAGGGGGTTAAATAAAGTGATTTTTAGAGGTATTTCCAAGATGTAGTCAAACTAAGGGTATTTTTTAGTATGCCACGAACGCACGTGCTATGCCATAGGTTAATTAAGTGATGCCCCTATGGTACGGGCTTGCCTTACTGACTACATCACCTGTTTCTTATTCTTCATGCTCCTGTTCCTGATTATACCCACTGTTTTCTTCCAACAATAATGGAATGTGCCATTCATTATTACTATCATCCTTTCCTTCCTCAACCTATTCATGAAATATCACATCTCGACTTGCAAATATTTTATGAGTCACAGGATTAAATAACTTGTATGCTTTAAAGTTAGTGCCATATCCTACAAAGATAAATTTCATGGCTTTAGGATCTAACTTATTTCTATCAACCTTGGGTATATGGGCAAAGGATTTTGACCCAAATACTCTCAAATGACTCACTGCTAGTTTGAATCCATGTAATGCTTCAAAGGGAGTTTTGAAATCAAGACATTTAGTAGGACTCCTATTCTTTAAATAAACAGCAATGTTGATGGCTTCAGCCCAGAAACCATTTGATAGTCCCTTACCTTGAAGCATACTCCTTGTGCACTCCACAAGAATTTTGTTCTTTCATTCTGCCACTCCTTTTTGTTGTGGTTTATGAGGCACTGTAAACTGTTGCACAATCCCATGATTTCTACAAAAATTCATGAACTCTCCCGACCTGTATTCTCCCCCTTGATCTGAGCGGAGAATTTGTATACATTTTCCTATCTGCTTTTCTATCAAAATTTTAAATTCTTTAAAACATTGAAAGGTCTGAATATTTTTACTTAAAAAATATATCCAAGAGAATCTAGTGCAATCATCAGTAAACAGAAGAAAATAATATGCACCACCTAGCAACCTGGTCTGCATAGGTCCACATATGTTTGTATGCACCAGCTCTAGAATACCTCTTCTCTTTCTATCAATATGCAAAGGAAATTCCTCTCTATGCATTTTCCCTAATGCACATCCATCATAATCCAATTGAACACTATGAAAAACAGGAATTCCGTCGACTATACCTTTTCTTTGAAGTAACATGAGGTCTTGTATATTAAGGTGACCGAATCTTTGGTGCCAGAGGTTTTTGGCTGTCAATCCTAATGTGACCATGGCTTGTTGTGGCATGCTTTTGACATTTAGTCTGTATAGGCTCGCCACATGCACTCCTGATGCAAATTTTTCCATATTTCTATCCTTTATGACACAGTGTGTCTTGAATCTGTTATCATAGATACAAAGATCAAATTTTTCCTAATCCTGATCTGTTATCATAGATAAAAAGATCAAATTTTTCCTAATCCCGGGCACATACAGTACATTCTTGAGATGTCTAATGTCACCATTAGGAAATCTTACTATAATATCACCATACCCTTTTATCTCATATCCTTTGTAATCTCCTAGAAAAATTTTAGATCCGCATGAAGTTTCTTCAAGAAATTCAAACCATTCTTTCTTACCTGTCATATGTGAGTATGCACCATAATCGACATACCATATGTCATCCTCATCTTCCTTAGAAGCTGAAAGTGCACAATCAGCTACAAATAGTCGAGTTTCATGATTATAGTCTTAATTTTCATTAACAAAATATCCTTTGTGCCTACTCTGATTATTCCTTGCTTCATCTGTCTACCTCTTAAAACAATCCCTAATTTCGTGGCCAACTTTCCCACAGTAAAAACATTTCTTGTTTGAAAATTTGTTTGCAAACATACCTCTAAATAGTCTCTTTTGAAACGTGCTACTTTCTCTTTGTTACTGTTGTTGCTGCTGTGGCTGTCTCCCTATAAACTGTCGCCTCTTCGCCATCAGAGCAAGATCTTTACTCTGTGGTCTTAATTTCTTCCAGCGCTCTTCTTCTTGTAGCAAAATTCCTGTCAATTCTTCAAATGCAGGGGCTTTATCCCTCGCTTCCAATCCGATGATGAACATATGATATTCATCCTTCATTCCATTCAATATAATTGTGACTAGTTCAGAATCGAACACCTTTTCTTCGATGTCTCCCAATCTATCCTTCAGTTATTTAACCCTTGCAATGAATCCAGCAGCAGATTCATTTTCCTCCATCCTCATCGCAAACAGCTTGCCATTAAGTGACAAGATGCGATTTTTATTTTGTGTCTGGTATAAATTCTTGACTGTCGACCAGATCTCAGTGGACGATTTTCCATCTCTAATGTGTGGGATAATATTATCCTTGACGAACATCTTCAGTATGAATTTTTCTTTGTTCTCCCTTTTATCCCAGTCTTGTATAAGTACGATTGTTCCTGTTACAATATTTGGTTTCTGCTCCTCTTCTGTGACAGTTTACCATGCATTTTCTCCCTCAAGAAATGTCTATAGCTTGAATTTCCAATTGGTGAAATTGGACCCATCGAGTTTGCTAGACTCGTTGAGATATGTTTCTATGGTATTATTCATACTAGATTGATCTGATTTCAGACCCTCCGATGATTCTAACCAGTTGAATAATTACAAGCTACACTAAAAAAAATTCAATACATACCAAATCTTGATCACCGATCTGCCTCCAATCTGGCCCAATCTTCTCACTGTAACTCAGATCCTCCACTGATCTGATGATTACTATGTCTGTGACTTGAATTTACCACCAAGGTGAAAATCCTCTTTGCAGAACTGCCAACCAATGTATTTGTGACTCAGATCTACCACCACTGGGCAAATCCCATGTGCAGAACCGCCAACAAATGTGTCTGCATCTAGGATCTACCACCACCACGAAAACCCCATGTGCATAACTGCCAAAGAGAGAGATTGGCAATTTTCTGAGGAAAATATCTGCGCCAAATAAAAGGTTCATGTAAGTGCCCAAATTGGCGTGGGTATGGCCCTGGTAGTCACGCCAATTGCGCTTTTCGGCACGGCTGTCAGAAAAAAAACCGTGCCAACCCTCCTGTGCTTAGAGATTCCAAAAAATCATCCGAGACATGTGAGTCAGGTGTTTGCTACAGACCATCTACTCATGTGAGCACTAAGCTCCTGTGTGCATCGTAGCCACTAAGGCTTTATAGCCACTAAGGCTTTGTAGCCACTAAGGCTCTCAAAACAAGTCAGGCTCACCCGGTCTGAGCTCTGATACCAAGATAAAAACTGAATTGAATAGAAATTGCAGCTCACAAGTGAGTACTGCACCTAGAGACTATACATAAATGGAGAGTACACTCTACATTCATTGATCAAATGATACAACTATAAGTACTTCACAAAGAAGTAGGAAGTTGTAAACAAAATCCTATATCCTAGGAACTAATCCTAACTTAAGGACCTACGTTACAACAATGTAACCATTTCTCCATTAATATACAAATAATATTAATTATCTCCAACTTATATCTTAGAATTTTTTTATCCATATTGATATGATATTATATTTTGGATTAATCATATCATTAAGATTTAATCGAAGTTTCTAACCATGTAATCCTTGGGAAAAAGGTGAAAAAATAAATCTATCCAAATGTATAAATAGCAGAGATGCATTAGGGTCTAGAGTTAGTCATTATGAATTAGTTGTTGGGACAAAGGTGAGAAAATAAATTTATCCAAATGTATAAATAGCAGAGATGCATTAGGGTCTAGAGTTAGTCATTATGAATTAGTTGTTGGGACAAAGGTGAGAAAATAAATGTATCCAAATGTATAAATAGCAGAGATGCATTAGGGTCTAGAGTTAGTCATTATGAATTAGTTGTTAGGAATTAGCCATTAAGAATTAGCCATTAGGAATTATTTGTTAGATAAATTGAAATAACAAAAAGAAATTTTTTAATTTTATTTTGATATTAAATTAAATTACAAAATTATATTTAATTATGGAATTAGAATGAGATGTTATAAATAGTGGTTAGGAATTATTTTGAGGAATTTTTTATTAGAATAATTGAAATAATTTATTTTTTAATTTTAATTTATTTATTTAAATTAAATTAATATTTATAATAAAAGAAAAAAATATTAATATATGAATATTGATTATAAAAGAAGTTTAATATTATTTTTAAACATTTTTACTAAATGTTAAAATATGGGAGAGTAATTAATTAATAATGTAAAAAAATATTAGAGAGAATAAATAAATAAGCAGATGGATAAATATAATAAAATAAATAAATGAAATAAAAATTAAAAACATTCAAGAAGAGAGGGATGGAATCTAGCTCTAAGTCAATTTCCAATCATTGTAAGTGTTGATATTGATTGCATGTTTCTCAATCTCAATGGCTTATCTTAGCTTTCTATGATTGAAATTGATCAATCTTAGCAGTGAATGTTAGAATTATCTGAATGTTCAGCTAAAGATGGGTAACAAGAACAATTTTGATGTCTACTACATGTTCTAGTATTCCTTGGTTAATGGAACGTCCATTCCGGTGTGGGATCCCACATGAATAAGGAATTGAGTAGAATCCTTTCATGTATTTAGGATTAACCAGATGATTAATCCAAAAGAGAGTTCCATGTCTTCTTAATTTTTATTAGTTATAACACCAATATACTTAAAATTGGTTCAAGGCCTAGTTTATTTTGAACATGATTAATCCTTAGCATTTTTTTAAAATTTGGTGCAGATGTGAGAATATTATATTATATTCCCAATACTTGTATTATATTCCCAATACAGTTAGACTTGAACTTCTCACTTCAATCTATATATATATATATATATATATGCTCCTCACCTAGTAGTGTTTAATTTATAACTAGAACATACAAACATTACAAACTCAAATTATCTAGGATTTCTACTATTAATACTTCAAAAATTAATTTGCATGATCTTCTAATTTATGCATGTCATGTATATAGATGTAAACATGTATTCTAATATATTCTCTCTATACCACAGTGGTCTCTAAATATTTTCCAAACAAGTGTATCTGAAAGTAATGAAAAACATCCAATTTTTTTATTTTATTTTTTTTAGTAAAATTGCAGTTTCCTTCTTTTTAGAAAAATGTGGAAGATAATGTATCCATAAATTGTATACAAATATTGCAAGGATTTATTCTTTTCTTTTTCTATTTTCTTTTAAGGTGAAAGTTTTCAACCAAATCTCTTCTAATTTTTACCACTATTTTACACTCCAAATTTAGGGTTAATGTTTTGAGTACATCAAGAAATAAGCAAATTTGTAAACTAAAAAGACATGTTGAAATATATTTCATTATTTTAACATTAAATAAATTAAACTGAAAAAATTGCTCAACATTAAAATATTTCAATAAATAAAATGTCATAAATAATAGCGAATGTTCCCATAAAAAAATATTAGACATATAAAAACATACCTCCTCAAAAAACCCACAACATAGAGAAGCCAAAGATCGTTCCTTATTTTTATATTTTACATATGAAAACATACCTCCTCCTTAAAAAAACCCACCGCATAGAAAAGCCAAATATCATTCCTTATTTGTTGGACTAGCCATGAATTTTGAAACCATGTAATTTACCTTACGATTGGTGATTAGATTAGAATCTGCAAAGAGAGAGAAACCAAATCTTTACAACTCGTCCATAATAACTATATATAATGAAAGACGTATAATGTAATTTTCATATAGTTTCTAACAAAATTGGAAGAAGAAATGGATTTATGTAACTGTAATTTGGGGGTTCCACAAGTTGTAGAAAATATTACAGAAATATTGTCTTTTTGGAATATTCTTAAAACATTGTCTTGTTATCTCTTAAATTCTTGATTGGCCTTTTTAGAATATTGTTAAAACATTTTCTTGTCTTTTAAATTTTTGATTGTAATGTGGATGATCTCCCAAAATTTATATTTGTGTATTTTTTCTTGTTTTCTTTGGTGAGCATGAATATTCAATACAGCAGAGGGACACATAAATAAAATACATATTTCTTCTTTCTATGACTTATTTTTATATTTGTGTATTTTTTCTTGTTTTCTTTGGTGAGCATGAATATTCAATACAGCAGAGGGACACATAAATAAAATACATATTTCTTCTTTCTATGACTTATTATGGCTAAAGCCGTTATTGTTTAGTTGCAATGTTTTCTTAATTATTATTAATTATAACAGGGATATATTTAAAATTAATTCAAGCGCTAGTTTATTTTCAATATAAAGTCCATTAAAAATCTTTAGCATTTTGCTAAGTTTGATACTGTGTGAAAATATTATATTATATCCCAAGCACACTTCGATTTCAATTTGTCACTTCAATCAAATAATATATATCAAAGTACAATTCCACATCAATTTCTCACTTCAATTAAATAACATATCTCTCCTTATTGTAGTGTTTTTTTGTAACAGTCTCATTAGAGTTAACTAGTATTAACTAGTTAAAGACTTTTATTATTTTAAATTTCTGGCAAAAGAAAAAGACTTGAAGCTTTATTGTAGATAAAAAAAAAATTTATTATTTTATTGAGAATAATTAAATTAGGAGGACTAGTTAATGAAAAGAAAATCTTTTAAGTTGTTGGTAAAAGTTTCCAAGAATAGGAGGTGGTTGGGAACAGTTGGAGAAAGGGTTACCCTCTCCTCTGAGGGTAAAATTGGATCCCAGGAGAGGAGAGGGGGTTCTGTAATTTTTTGGTAAGGAGGGTGAAGTATATTCTAGAACTGGAGGAGGTCCAGTTAAAAATAGTTTCTGCAACCTTTATGAACCAGATTATCTGATTGTGACTAGATTGGCCATCCAGAGGTCACAGCAGAAAGTTTCCACTGTTGCCGGTGGATTCTGGGCTAGGGGGCAAGCGGAGGACGTAATAGCCTCCCTTGATGGTTGAGAGGATAGCAACTTAAATTTTTGCGAATGCAGATAAGTATACTGTGCATTTAAGTATTTATTTGATAATGAACTTTGTATGGAAGTCTATCATTTAAGAGGGTTGTGGAAAACACAGCCTGCTAGATTATAAATGAATATATACAAATTATGTGATGGGTAAATAGAAGGTACTGGAACTGTAGAGAAATTTCCTACTGTTTTCCTAATGGAATATAGAAATTTGTGAGTGAAATACATATTCTTCTATTTTTCGTTATCTACAGTATTTAATAATAAAATAGAGAAATCTGTTAGTGGAATATATTTTCTATATTTTGTGATCTACAGTGCTTATTAATGGAGGGAAGGATTTCGTTAGTGAAATATAAATAAGTCTCTATTTTTCTATCCACAGTGTCTATATCATAGCATGTGATAAACAGTAAAATAAATAAGCAAGTATAGTGACCACGATACAGTTACTTAGCATATTAGTAAAAAAGTAGGGGGAAACCTTCTGTAAACATAAACACTACACTATTCCCTGTGGGAATGATGGTAAGTAATTTTATATGTGCGGAAAATAAACCCTGTCATGTAAACCCTTACAGACTGAGAACTGTCGAAGGGCGATGAGATACATACTTTCTTTCCTCTTCTAAGTGACAGCTCGAAACAAATAAGGAAACAGGAAATAATCCTATGTGCTTGCAAAACGAGAATCTAAACATTGCATTACTAATAAAGAAAAAAAACACGCACAACAAAACTCTATTCAAGCATGTAGGTAGGTGGATCTTAAGAGTTTGAAGTTACAACGCCGAGACAATGAAACAACAATCCTTGCAATAGACAAATTGTTGAATGAAAATCATTCATGTATATTCAGTAAACAATGTAATTTGGTTCTCAAGACCATAACCACCGACCGAGTATATCATTGAAACCTCGGAAAACAACATGCATAGAACATCAAGCATAGGGTTTGAGTTTGCATAACCATCTAGGGGTAAACCCCCTTCCCTCTAAGAAAAAGAATAAAAAAAAATAGTCTCCTACAAAGCAGAGCTCCTCAAAGCCCTCAGAAACCCCCTCAACACCGGTGGGAAAACCCACATAAAAAAAAACGGAGGTTTCTCGAAGTCGAAAGACAAACCTCGACAGGGAGAGGGCTCAACCCTTTGAAAAACTCAAATACCTGTTGCAATGGAGCGAAAGTTTGTCAGTCGATGTAGACGCGGAGTTTGCGAGCTAAAGGTTAGAGACTAGGGTTAAATTCCTCGTACTGGCAAAAAGGAGGAGCGACCAGTCAGTGAATTAACAAACTGTAAGGGTTTTGGTAGAAATCGAGTGTGATAGCCTAAACCCTATAATTTAATTCATGGTAAAAAAAAATATAAGTACCTATATGAAATATTAGTCAGGGCCATCTATGAAAGCCATGAGCCATAGGATTAGTCCACCGATTGGAAAGAAAGGAAATTAAATCATGCAATAAGCTTAAAATGGGCGGACTAGAAGCGTATAGTTACCCTCAGCATTGCAAAAGTAGCTGCAGCTCTCTGTGGTAGTCATGCTCTAGGGCTGCCATAATGTAAGTGATCGTTTTCACAGTTAAAAACCCTGTAAGAAGTAGATTGGAGGAGTCAATCCGTTTACTAGAAAGAAAATAAAAAAGAACTCGAAATAGCAAGTTGAGAGCTAAGTTTAGAACTGTGGATGAATGCAGCCAGAGATCCAAACCTGAAATATATATAGGACCCGGCGGAGTCTGCAGCACCTCGAAATCAAGTTTGAGAGAACGCCAATTGAAAACCCAAGACAACGAAAAATTCGTGGAGCTCACTGTGAGACTGGTAGAGTACGCCAAGCCTAAACCCCTCCCGCTCACAGACTAACAGACGAACCAGAAACCTTCCGAGTTCACTGTCTACTAGCAATGAATGTTGTAGCTTCTCTTTTCTTCCTTGGAGGGAAATGAAGAATCCCGAGGTGTATTGGGACACATGTAAACAGTACCGTCAAAAATTGAGCGCAATTGACAGACTATCATTTGGAGGGTGGATTCAATGCTAGGTGGAGCGACACATTCCAAGGCTCACTAATAAGTAGTAGAACAATAAATGTGACAGATGGCACATTCACCATAGGTACAATTCATATGCGGATAATACTATATTGATGGTTAGTGTATTATATATATATATATATATATATATATATATATATATATATATATATATATATATATATATATATTGTGCCAGATCTTTATTACTCATAACTTTGATTAGCCAAAGCTCACTCGAAATAATATATATGATCGAATCAATGAGTGGATTCCTGTTAAAATTATGTGCTCATGAATCTGTCCAAATGTACAAGTAAGGTGAGGTGGATGTGCTGACAGTTAGAAGTACGAAAAAGTTAATTTTTTTTTTTTTTAATGATGGTAATTTAATGTTTATAGAAATGACAACTGGTATCAGAGCAGGCTGCTACACTGGGATCCTAAGGGTCTACTAACAGTGAAGTTGTGCATGTGTTTAGTTCAATGAGAAGAAGCACATGAAATGAGGGAAGTTGAGGCATCACAGTCACAACCAGAAGTTCCAACAGTCATGAATCCAGAAATGTGGGTTCAATTAACTGTTGAACAACATCGAAAGAAGAGTCAATTACTTGAAGAACAGCAGCAACAAACTGAATTCTTGCTAAATACAGTGCAAAAACTACAAGAAGAGATGATGAGGGTCTGGAAGGACAATGAGAGGTTGTTGAAAGATCAAGAAAAGATCTTAAAAAATTTATTTGACAAACAAAATCAGGAGATGGGACATCCCGGTGTGGAGAAAGAATTGTCAACAGAACAAGAGGAACAACAAACTAGAAACAACACCACAAGCAGGACTGAAAAGAGTCCCTCCCAAAAGAGAAAAACAAGAATTATAATGAGGCAGATTTGGGTAATGTGTCTGACCAGCAATATCCTAAGAGGCAGAAAGTAGAACTTCAGGGGGAGTTTCGTAAAATCAAGCCACCAACATTTGATGGTGAGGCGGAAGAGGTGGCTGAAGCATGGCTGATCAATATAAATAAATACTTTCAGGTATATGAATACAGCAACAATCTGAAGGCCAGATTGGCTATATGCCAGTTACGAGAAAAAGCCACCCTGTGGTGGGAGGAGGTGAAAAACTTACGCGGCGTTGACGAGCGAGATATCACATGGGAACTGTTTCAGCAATATTTTAAGGACAAATATTGATAGAAAGATTTTATGATGACAAGGCTAAGGATTTCCATGATCTTCTATTGGGACAAATGACCATGGACAAATATGTCACAAAATTTACCTCCTTGTTACGTTACGTTCCTTATCTCCGCAAAGAAAAAGCCATGGTTCAGAGGTTCTTAAGTAGTTTACTTGCTCATATGAGAGAGAGGATAGAATTTTTTAACCCTCAGACCATGGATGAGGCTATCCATAAGGCACGAATGTGCTATCATCAAAGTAAAGCCAAGGGAGAAGGAGGAAAAAGCTGGTAGCCAAGGAAAAATCAAAAAAATAATTCTACTTTCAAAAGTAGTAAAAGCAGTAACTTTAAAGTCTCAGCATGGAATTCCATCAGCAAGCAGTTTTGTAAAAATCATAAAAAAACTGATTGGCCAACAGAGGAGAAGCCCACAGAAGCATCCAGCAAGCCATAATAGGGGCAGATTGCAAAACCTCCCCTACAGTGTTGGGGCTGTGGAGAGGCTCATTACTATAAAAACTATCCCCAGCGGAATAAAAATGGGACTGTAGCAAATCTGCAAGAGGCATCTACAGTGGGAAACGTGGCGCGAAATGTACCTCACATAAATGAAGCCTTGGAGGACCGACAGGCTGATTTCCATCCCACGATGATTGAATTGGAAGGTACTATACTAGCCAAACCTATTTCGATTTTAGTAGATCCTAGAACAAGTTTAAGTTATGTAAGTCATAAAATAGTGGAATCATGCAAATTAAAAGAGCAGAAATTTAAGAGCTCCTAGTTAGTTCAACTAGCTACCGGGGCAAAGTGTAAGGTAACTGCGAAAATTCCTAACTTTATTTTGGAAGTAGCAGAACAGCAGTTACAAGTAGACTTAAATACCTTGGCTATGGAAATTTCCATTGGCATTAGGAAAGGAAAATGGAAATAAACGGAAATTAATCAAATAAATAAACAAAAATAGGATAAAAGGAAGATGACTAGCAAATAATCTGCATGCCAAGGAAAATGAAGGAAATGAAAAGATAAAGGAATTAAAAGGAGAGGGAGAACATTATATGCCTCTCTTAGTCACTCTTAGCTACTCCTAGTCACTCCTAACTACTTTAGATCACTTATTGGTTACTCTTGGAGCATTCCAGCATTCACTTGGACATTGAGGCATTCTCACTTGGATGTGGAGAGAGAGAGAGATATAACATTTGGACAGAAGAAAGAAAGTAAGCAAAGGAATTTGGGGTAGCGAAGAAGAAGTTTTGAAATGTGGCTACAACAGGATAACATTGCAAGTAACTGGTTGCATGTGTAATCTCCTTGTTGATATTTGAATGCATGGTACATGCATTTGGTTATTTGGTTACTTTTTTTTCATTAGCATGGAATTTCCTAAGATTGAGATTGGTTTCATCATTTCCTTGTAATTTCTTGGATAACCATGATGTAGTGGTTTCCCTAATTTGGAAAATTTTTGGATGGCTAGTACATTTCGTATTCTGATGAGGTGTTCTAAGGGAAATTCCCAACAATCGAGGTTGGAGATGGGAATTCTCTTGGAACCCTTGATGGAGGGATGGAGATAGGAAAATCCGTATGGGTATGTTGAAGAAGCCATAGGGATCCAAGCTGGTTTTTGTTTTTTTTTTATTTCTGGACTAGTTAGGTGAAATCACTATGGTGGAGGGTTGTGGTGGTTTAACCTCTGGAAGCTCTAGTTGGTTTTGCTTTGGTTTATCCCACGTGATCCCACAATTATGCTTGGAATATGGCATGTGGGTGATTGGATGAAAGAGATATTTGGTTCACCCCAATATATTGTCGAGTGGTACGTGGAAGTCACTAACTTGGTTGGCCTTATGCATATGTTACCATGTGTTATTTATTATTGAGATTAATGTGCACATGTATTACTCATTTTGTTGATTTTATGACTATTTTTTCATGGATCCATTATCGTTAAATGTCGGTTACCAACATGGCTAAATGATGTGCTCTTGTTATGGATCCTGCTTATGGATTGATAAGTTATTGAATGGTTATGTGAATGCATGGTCTAACTAGTGTTATTGTAGCTATCTATAGAGGGAAATGAGCCTTCTTGATGATTCTCTAATGAAACTAAGGCAACCATGTACATATATGCATTCATGACCTATTGTTCCAATCTCTACCATATGTTTTTCTAGATGTTTATCATGTGACATTCATGTTTGGGAAATATTTGAGGCTAAGAATAGGTTATCCATGCTTGTGATTATATTAGGCTTGATTTTGGAGAGTTTTGGGCAGTAGCCTATAGGCTAGCCCTAAAAATTTGGCATTGATTTCACACCCACAATATCTCAACTGATAAATATCGACTATAGTCATACAAAGGAAGGTTTCTACATGCAAACAAAGCCTTCTCACCCCATGCACATCTTCGACTGCATGCGACTGGTGTGTTAAGTCAAGGAGAAATATAGTTCCAACTT
This sequence comes from Pinus albicaulis, assembly GCA_034641835.2. Classification (NCBI taxonomy): domain Eukaryota; kingdom Viridiplantae; phylum Streptophyta; class Pinopsida; order Pinales; family Pinaceae; genus Pinus; species Pinus albicaulis. Next base: position 133,075,831 of record CM076570.1, on the reverse strand, counting down.
AGAGTGAGATCATTAATGGATTTCTTCTAACATCTCGGTGATCTGGTGTCCCTAGGAAGTTGCAGTGAGTTTTATGATGGTAGACCCCACTTCCATACTATCTTTGTTGTTGGGTCCTGAAATAATAAGTCTCATCTCATGTTTACCTTGGTGAGCTTGTAAAATCGGGTAAATGTGGGGTGGGGTGTTATAGGGTGGTATCAGAGCAAGGTTGTAGCACTGGACCTTGGGGTAAATGCAGATGTTATGCATGCATGTAACTTGTTTATATGTTTACCATACATGCATTTTATCTATTTATTGTTATGGATATGATATCCATCTGGAAGATAAATTGGTAGGATGGGAGAGAGAGGTTAAGCAGCAGGGAGAGGGATCTTCTCCTAGTTTCACTGGTACATTGAGAAGTTTGAAGGAAGAAATCATGAGCTTCAAGGAAGACAATGAGTGGTTGATTGAGGAATAGGAAGGGATTTCCAAAGCTCAAGAAAATCAAGCCAAGGTTAATGTATTTATCCTCTATATACTTTTATATTTACAAAAGTAGGGACAGTTAGGTACTTGTCATGGATATATACAAGAAGATGATACTAACGATGCATATGGTAACAAGTCTCAAACAGGGTAAACAATGGGAAAAAAATGATATAGTGAAGAGTGGTAGATCCTTGGAGACACCTAAGAGGAGGGCTAGCACTCATGTATTTTATTCTAGCTTCGATTCTCAGAGGCATCATCATCATGACCAACAACATCATTTATGAGGAGTGAGAGGGGATTATTTCTAGAGGAGTTAAAGAAAGCCAAGCCTCCTACTTTTGACAGAGAAATGAATAAATTAGAATATGTAGAAGCATGGTTACTTAGGATGAATAAATTATTCAAATTTCATGGCTACTTAGATAACATGAAAGTCAAGATAATTACCTTTAGTCTTAAGAGAAAGGAGGATATATGGTGGGAGGATGTTAAACATGTTAGAGGCATAAGGGAAGAGGAGTTTATTTGGGATGAGTTTGAAAGACTCTTCAGGAAGAAGTACCTGTTTGAGACGTATTATGACGAAAAGAAAAAGTAATTTTATGATCTCAAGATGGGTTCCATGATAGATGAAGAGTACACAACCAAATTCCTATAGTTTTTGGGATATGTTCCCTATCTCAAGAGTGATAAATCAAATATCAAAAGTTTCATTAGCATATTTCCAGTATCATTAAAATATTGGATTGATTTTGATGAGCCTTTATCATTGGAGGAAGCCATCAGAAAGTTGAAGCGTTATTGTGAGCATTCAAAGAACAAGTATGGTTTAAGCATGATTGGAAAGGTAATGAGAATACTAAAGGAAAATGGCTCAAGAAGCGAGGAATATCTCATGATGTAAGTGACAAGGAAAATGTAACACCTCAAAATAATTTGAATGCAAATGAGAGAAGACATGGGTCTCAACCTTAGGAGATGGAAAAAAACCTTTGAGGTATTGGACCTGTGGTGGAGACCATCACACTAAGGGATTTTCCATTACATCAAGGTAGCAAGCCTAAGATCTGGACGTGTAAATAGTTGGGGATGTAGGCCAAAGAATTACCTAGATCTATGAAGCAGTGGATAACAGGAAGGGAGATCGTCAAGAATCCATTATTGATATGGAAGGTAAGATTTTTAATTATGTTGTTTATGTTTTGATTGTTACTGGATCAAATTATTTCTATAATAGTCCTGACCTGGTGGATAAGTGTCGATTGAAAAAGGAAGTGCATGAAAAATCTTGGTTTATGTAGTTTGATACAGGGACCAAGAGAATATTTCATCACTAGATGAGATCCTCTGCATTTGATCTTAATGGCATGCCTACATAAACACATTTAAATGTGCTTCCTTTGGCTTCATATAATATGATTTTTTGAAAGGAATGGTTGTTAATTCATAGGACCAAGATGGATTTCTATTACAAGGCCATTGAGTGCCTAGATGATGATGAATAAAAGAGAGTCTTATAATGAAAGAATAAGCCTACATTAGTGAGAACAGTTACAACTATTCAAGCTAAGCGTAGTTACAAGAAAGGATGTTTATTTTTTACAGTACATGTTTCTAGTGGAAAGGGGAAGGAAGGTGTGGATAATGAGGTCCTGAGGAAGTATTTTTTCTTACAACGGTTTCAAGATGTGTTTCCTATAGATATTTCATAGTTTCCTCCTCATAGAGAGGTAGATTTCTCTATTGAGTTGATACCAGGAGAAACACCAACATCTAAGGAAACATACAGGATGAGCACTCCCGAGTTGGTGGAATTAAAGTTGCAGCTTAAAGAGATTCTTGATAGGGGATAAATAATGTCAATTGTGTCTCCTTGGGGTGTACCAGCGTTTTTTGTAAGGAAGAAGTATAATACTCTCAAATTTTGAATTTATTACATACATTTCAACAAGGTGACTATCAAGAATAGGTACCCATTGCATAAAATTAATGATTTGTTTGATCAGCTGAAGGGAGAAATAGTATTTTCAAAGATTGATCCGATATGAGGATATCATAAGGTGCACATCAACGAAGAAGACATCTACAAGACTATATTTCATAAAAGGTATGGTCACTATGAATTTTTGGTACTTCCTTTTAGTCTTACCAATGCTCCAACCACCTTGATGTGTTTGATAAACAATGTGTTCTACCCTTATCTGGATAATTTTGTGATAATATTCATTGATGATATATTCTTATATTAAAATAATGAGGGGGGGCATGCAAAGCATGTGTAAGTGGTGTTTATTTTATTGAGAGAGCATAAGTTATATGCCAAACTCAGCAAGTGCAGTTTCTTTAAGTCTCAATTTCAGTACTTGGGACATATTGTTTCTAAGGAAGGGATAACAATGAGCCTGAAAAGTATTAAAGCTATCATGGAGTGTTCATCTACAAATAATGTGGATGAGATTATTATTCATGTGACTCACATTTTACTACAGGATTTCTATCAGGAACTTCTGTGAGATTAGCTATTATGTCACATCTTTGCAAAGAAGACATAAGAAGTTTTAATGGACTAGTAAGTGTGCAACAAACCATTAGGGGAATTTTGCGGTCTAAAATGGGCCTCCTAAGAAAAATATACAACCAAAAAAAACTTTATAAGAACCAATAGGATTCATGATGAGGGTGTCAACCATGGGGGATGATTCACCATTTTTGGAGTAAAAAAGTAAAAATATTAAAAAATAATAAAATAATATAACTACTTTTTCAACTCATATTTTCAACTTATCTCTTTGTTTTACTCATATTTCGAGTGGGAGGAATCGTTGGATGAAAAATTTAATTCTTCATCAAATGGGTACCCATGTTGCATACTTTCGATGGACCCTGCTACACAAAAAATGAAAAATACATGAAAATACGTGATTGCAATCATGTTTTTCATGTATTTCTTATTTTTCATGTAACAAGGTCCATCAAAAGTATGCAACATGAGTACTCCTTTGATGAGGAATTAAATTATGCATCCAACAAGTGTTTCCACTCAAAATTTGAGTAAACCCATAGGGAGATAAGTTGAAAAAATAATTTTTTTTCTTTTTTTCCCTCTAAACCTTGATGATGTAATCAGATATTATTTTATTATTTTCACTATTATTTTATAATTTCCTTAGGAGGCCCATTTTAGACCTCAAAACTCCCCTAATGTTTGAGCAGTTGAAGCAATTATTTACCAATGCTTAATTTTTAAAGATTGAAAATCCTGATAAGGAGTTTGTGATTTATATAGATGAATGTAAGGAATGACTTGGTGTAGTCCTAATGCAGGAAGGGTAGGTGATTTTATATGAATCAATAAATTTGAATGAACATGAGAAAAACTATATGATTCACGATATTGAGTCGGAAACTACCATTCATGCATTAAACATGTGAAGCCATTATCTCCTTGGAAAGAGGTTCATCTTAACGAGTGATCATAGTGGACTCACGTATTTGTTTGACCAACCAAATCTGAATGCAAGGAAAGCTATATGATTGGCTACTCTTAGTTAGTTTTACTATGAGATCAGGTACACTAAAGGCAAGGAGAATCATATTACAAATGCTCTTAGTAGGAGATTTCAAGTGAATCATATTTCAACTGTGGGCTCTTATGGGATAGACTCCATAGGAGAGAATCTTGCATGCAGGGAAGCATGATGAGAAGTACTAGTAGTTGAAGCAAAGATTATAATATCAAGGTGAAGGTGATAAGGATGAGGAGTATCACCTCACGGAATATGGCATGGTTATATTCAAAAGTAGGATTTATGTGCCAAATAAAAATGATTTGAAGAAGCTTATTTCGATAGAGTTTCACATAAAGCCAAATTCAGGCCACCGAGGATACCACAAGAATTTGATTTTTTTTAATAATTTCTACTATTGGCTGAAGTTGAAGAAATATGTGGTTGAGTTTATTCTTAAGTTCTTTGACTATCAGCAGGTGAAATATGAATCCAAGCATCTCACTAGTTTGCTAAAACCTATTCCAATTCCAAAATGGAAATGGGAGGCCATTTCCATCGACTTCATTACATGATTTCCTAAGACATTGATACAACATTGTTATGAAATGTTGGTTTGAGGGGTCCTGACCCAAGTTCAGAGGTTAAGGTTTGCCAACAAACCCCTATACTACTGGCCCTTTCGGCAGTGACCTGCTTGTGCAAGCCAAAGTGTCACCCGAAGTAGTATTTGAGGGTGCTAGAACCAGGTTTCTGCACCCTAGGAGATGGAAGGTAAGTCAGGCAGAGTTGTGTTCGACTTCACAACTATCAGATCGCATATTTCAGAACCCAGATATATCAGTCCCTTCACATATACATGTGCAATACCATAAATAATCACAATAGATAACAAATACAGGAAAATAAAGCAACTATCGCAGCTATTCTTTCATAAAGTCTAATAAGCAGACTCAGAAAAATTGTCAACGCAGCATAAGTACTTAACATAGTCACTTGCGAAGCTCAATATAGAATTATGCATAACATAACAGATCTAGATCGTAGTATAAACAAGTAACACAAGTATTTTCATAGCTTAAATCAATGAAACAGAGCATACGTAATCAGATATCATAGATTCATAAGTCCAATAGATTCAGATATTCCAACAACCTTCCACATTCATTAATCCTTTAGATCCTTTTACAATACCCAAAACCCAACCTGCACACATAGCAGCAGGGTCCACACACAACAGGGCTGAGGATATCCATGCACACAGCGAGTAGGAGTACTTTCGCCAAAAATCCAAAAAATATCTACTAATTCTCAATTCGCACCAGTCATAGTTCAATATCTACCTTACAACTCAAAAAAATTTCAATTACTTATACTACTTTAGCCTACGCATCCAATGGTCTGTAAAACATGGTTTGCAGACTCTTGGTCTACCCTTGACCCACTTACAATACATTAGGGGCTTTGACCCACCCCAAAACCCCTGCATTAAACTAAATATAATAATAAATATAAAAAAATGGACCAGATTCATAGCTTTTGTAGGAGACCCTGTTCCAACAGTCCCCCAACACAATCTTGTGACTTGTCCCGAGTCACTGTGGTGGTGGGGTCTCCACCTGCGCACGCAGTTCATTGACAGTTGTGACCAATGAGGGCATCACTTCTTGACTTTGAGTAACAAATCTCTGTGCAATATCTACAAGCTTCTATGATGTTGGCCCCTCTGTCGCATCCGTGACACTCTCCAGTGTCTGGTTTAGTCGCTTCACAGCACCATCAACATCCTATGAGAGTTAGGAGGCTCCATTAGCCCAAGGCTTCAAACGTTCTCCGATAACATGATTCTTATGGTGGAGTCCCTCGATCTCATCTTAGAGAGTGTTGCTGGTCCGCAATCGCGCCAAACGCTGTGGAGAGACCAAGGTAGGTAATGTAGCCTTGATCTGCTCAAAATCTTCCTCCTTTTGTCGCAAGTCCTGATTGATTTTTCGGAGGACCAGATCACATTGGACCTTGGTCCAAAGCTGCATGGCGTCCTCGAGTAACTGGGTGCCCTGAGAAATCTGTCCTGTAATGGTGTTTGTAGCCTAGGTCACTAGCGCAGTGCGCTGGGCTCGTACCTCCGGGGGTGTTTCGAGCTACAGTTTGGCCTATAAGTCAGAGATTTTCTGCTCCAACTATGTCTTAATGACATGTATTTCGGTCCTGGAAGCCTTCAATGATGCTACCATATCCTTCCACTTTAGCCCGGGAGGTGGTTGCGGCCGAGATTTCTTCTGTAACCTCTGTGCAGAGCTGGTGGATCAGAGTTTCGAGCTCTTCTTTTTGCGCGACAACAAATATTACCTTTGTGTTCTGTTGTGCGATGGTTTGTTTGGCCATACCAAGTTGGTGGTGTACTTTCGAGTCCCGATGGTGAATCTCCTGAAACACCGTGGTGTGGAGACCTTGTAATGCTGCGTGGGGTAGCTTGGAAAGATTCAACTGCACCCCTGCACCTGCTTGGAGCTGGATCTCCTGGTCTGGCCAACTAATCACAAGGGCAGCGCTAGGTAAGGGACAAAGATGACTTTCTTCCATGGTGAGCGTTGTACTACTAGATGCAAGGGAATTCGTCCCTGAACCACACTGGTCTGTATCATTTCTATCTTTAGCTGAAATTTTTGAAGCTCTTCTTGGATGGCATTGATCGCAGACTTCTAGTGTTCCTCTAAAGCGACCCATTTTTCTTCCTTAGCCAGTGTGATGGCATCTGCGATTTATTTGAGATCTCCATCCTTCAACATCTCATCTTGTTCCTTCCACCAGGTGCACGGCTTCTTTTGGGGTCCCTTAACAGGCTCACCTGTCGCTTCGTACCTCCAATGTTTACTTCCTCCGTGCCTAGCTATGAATCAACCTGGGTTTTAGCCTTGGTGTTCTTTGTGGTGGTTTGCTTTGACTGTGTGTCCTTTTTCATGGTTGGGCCTGAGTATTTCCCTGTGCTTCCAGTCGCCTTGGTGATAACAGGTGGGGGTACCTACATCATGCTAGTACCAGCGGTGCCCCTTGCGCTAGTTTTGAAGCCTATCTTCCAAGCGGAAGGCCATAGCGCAATCACATTGTCAATTTCTCCATCTGCTACCATATAAGGAAGTGACATCCAGGTTTTATCCTTGTGGCTATGGATATGAATGTTGTTCGTGGTAACCTACAATGCTATGATACTCTTGTATTTGTTATATACTGTGGGGGATAGGTGAGGTCGAGAATTGATGGTTGTGGCCACGCTACTCTGGAAGAGGACCCAGAAGACTTGGTTATCTTCTATGCGGTGAACATCCTTGGAATCCCATAAATTGGCATACCAAGCCCCTTTGCACATATCTGGAGGGAGCTCAGGGAGGATCGACTCTGTAGGGGTTTCCTAGGCAACGACGGCTATAAGAAATAGTATCCGGGCATAGCAGAAGGATTTTCCCTGCTCCTGCAATTCACAAACGTTGGCTAAGAATTTGTCACATAAGTATTGGGCCCAATTGAGGCAGAACCCCTTTGCACACTGACCGGCTAAACCAATGACATAGGCATGGATGGTTGTGACTTGGAACTTTTGCATTAGCTTGCAAGCTAGTAATATGGTACCCATCTGCGTAGCCAGGTCGCTGATGGATTTTATGACGAAGCCCCGCGTATTCCTTTGCACATGGTAGGTCTTATATGCATATTCAGCGATGTCCCCTTCATATTTCTTTCCCAGATGCTCTAGAGGGTGTGCCTGTTCATGGGAAGGCCCATGACTCTATGAACCAATGTAGCATCTATGGGGACCCTATCTCGAATCCACAGGCAGTCATTGTGAATTAGGGTGAGCAACTATCGAACCAGTCAATCTATGACATTGTAGTGGCCAAAGTGGGGCATACAGAGCAGGTTCAAGAGCCCGGATTCGGCCAATCTGCTTACCCAGCACTGAGGAACGATTGTAACCCCATCGCCCGCGTAAATTGTGTCGAAGTACAACGCGGGGGTCAGCTCAGGGAAGGCTTCATAATTCGCCAAATCGTGATCGAAGAATTTAACCTCATGGAGCTTTCCACAGGGGTCACTTAGGATAGGGACTTCTCTCAGGGTTAGCGACGTTCGCATGTAGGTAACCAGACCATCAAGGTTATTTTGTGTGCACGTCGAGAGCTTGCACAGGCATATGAAGGGAGCTAACCAGTTGATCATATTGGCAGGCAGGGCTTCCTCCTACGCAGCCTGAGCCTAAGGCATTTCTCGTGGGGACTTGGCATACCTTAGGGAGGTCCTAGGCTTCCCTGAGCCCTGTGCTTGCTCCTTTCCCTTCCTTGTGACCGGTGTTGAGGGCACTTCCTCATCCTCAGACCTGATCTCCATTACTTCCTCAATTTCTGGGGTAGCAGGTGCCGAGGGCTCAGTTGAGTTAGTGGTTTTCATCCTAGCGCGGAAAATGAATCCCAACTCTGGGTGGCTACTATCAGTAGGGGGAGGTTGATCTGACATGAAGGGGATAGTGCAGACCCGAAAAATCTTACAGCTCAAGCTCGCGCGAGATAAAGAGGATAAGTACAAGTTACGCAAGTGAGACAGAACCCTTGTTTATGTTATTTGGCCCTTTTTATAGTGCTTGTAGGCATCCAACTGTAGGGTAATCTTGACTTGGAACTTACCATCACGTAAACGGTAAAAAATCCTCAAAATTTTCCCCATTAAATGCCAGCGGCCCGCTCCTTTTAATGGTAACTTTTTCTTTTTACCAGATGTTATTGTGCCAACAGCTAGTTTTCACACCTCTTGTGCGCTTGGCATTCTTGCTATGTTTGGTTTAAACACTTGCGCATCTTCCCCTAACACAAGCTTAAGCCCTAAGTACTTCAAACCCAAAGATATTTTTGCTCGGTGTGTGTCATCCCAACAGAACTGGGCCGCCTTCGTAAGCAAACCTTTCAGAGGTGCTATGATCACTGCATGTATCTAAACATACTTTTTGTAATAACCTACATGGTCGAGAAGTGAGCGTAGCTACCCCTTTGTTGTGGGAGCTGGCGGATTTCTAATATTCGCATCCCCAATTTTAGCCAACGTGGGGTGCCTCTCAATGCTAATCGTTCACAGCTTGAGTGGTCCGATACTCGTGCACACCATGTTCAAGTCTAAGTCAGGACCCTCTTGTGGATCATTCTTACCTTCTTTTGGTGATAGGCTTTAATATTTGATCATGTTTGGTGTCCACGGCTCCTAATTGGGTATCTTAGGTGCGACCCATAGGTGCGATTCACCCCATGCCATAGTGTCAATGTCCTGCAGAGCTACGTCAAGTGCCTCTGTCTTGCCTATTAATCCAAATGTTCCCAGAAATTCATCCTTCAAAGTCTCCCAGTGGCGGGTGTGCTGATGGAGCTCTACATCTAAGTAGCATGCAGTGGGAAGTGGTCCCAGGGCATGAATAAGCAGATTAACCCACTCCTAGGCAGTTCTATCACACCATTGTTCTATCCAAGCAAGTAGATATTCGCATGGATCTTTCGGTCCAAGAAAAGTTTTGACTCGCACGTCGGCTGGGGCCTCAAATCGTAGGATCATCATATTCTAACACTCCTCCCAATCCTGGAACGCCTCATCATGCGTTACCGACCATTGTGTAGGTGATCCATGCATGGCCAGCTTACAGGCCCATAGTCTTCGTTCTTGGGTAACCTTGGCTTCAAATTCCCGCAAAAATTCCCTAACATTACCAGAACCATCGAAATAAGGTAGATCTCTTACCTCTGAAGAGATGCAGTGGAAGCTCTTTGTGATCCGAAGACATTGCACCATAGAGACATCATGTAACCGGTTTTTCCAATTCTCTATCTCCCCATCAGAGTTGGAGCAACATTCACTACTCTTTTCCCAGCAAAGTACCCCCTCCACTATGGGGTTGATGCAATCTTCATCTCACGTAGTCAACTTATAGATGTGATCCACATCCTCTTCATCATGCACTGGTTCTCTGTATCGTTCGCCTTCTGCCAGGTCTAACAGTACTATTAGCCTTGTACTGTTATTCTCAAATACCATGCTTCTCTTCTTTAGGTTAATGATGCCCCCCATACCAATGGCCCAATCCAAGCCTAGGAGTGCAAGGTAGGGGTTTGCATCTTCGATAATCTGAATTACTTCAAAGTCAGCTCGGACCTTAACCCCTGCGATATCCACCACAATCTTCAATATAATCTTCCCAATGGTATGATATTTTGTTTATTGGCCATACGCAGTTGGATAGTGGACCATTCCAACTTAGGTTCCCCCATTCATTTCCAAGTATTTTTAGGTAATACATTCACATCTCACCCTAGGTCCAAAATAACCTGATCCATCTCGTACTCATCAATATGTGCAGTCAACTGCATCTCCCTACCAGTGTGTTCTTATACCTATAAAGTTTGTGTACATCCTTGACTTCTGGAGGGAGGATAGGTCATGTTGTGTAGCTATCTATCAATACCTAAAGATTTTCCATAGCCTTTGGATTACGCAATAGCTTCATACATGCCTGTAAAAAGGGTTTGAATTCCTCATCTACCTTGAGGTCTTCAAGTGGCTGCGAAGTAGATGCCTCTACCTCCACAAAATATTTATGAGCTGCAACAAATGTTTCTTTCTCCCTTTTTAGATCGAAACCTTCCCGTTTGATAATTGTTGATCGGATCAGAGACTCGGTTGTAGTTTTCTCCCCAGGCCCCTCGGTGGCTATCCCACTATGTGTTACGACATTCCCGCTTGGATCTTTGTCTTGTAGCTTGGCCTTACCCTCTGCACATTCTATGTAGGTGTCGGCTGATTTTACTGCATCTTCGCAATCAAGACTAGACAATATTCAATTGCATGGTCCAGCTACTTGCAATACTGGCAGGACTATGTTGTAGGGCTTGGACAGTCCCTGGAAAAGTGCCCTACCTCTCCACAGTTATAACAGATTAGTTTCCCTCGTCCCCGACTTGCGCTTCCACCTCTTCCGCCTCCCCTTCCCCTTACTAGGGAGCCCCCTGTGCTTAAGAGGGATTTGGGTGAGGATGGATCCAACTACACCCTATATAGATTCCCTCGATCGATCATCAAATCATATGTCCAGCAGTTTTTTTCATCATGTCCTACCGATCTGCAAAACCTCCACCATTTTTGTTTTACTTCTGGGACGTACGTAATAAGGTGGGGATAGTGGTTTGTGTCATGTAGCCCTATAATGCAGCAATCATCGCACCATAGTGCCAGCCCACTTGGTCCTGCAACTTCCCTAGGGCGCAATGGACTAGGTCCCCTGACCTGCATGTAGTCTCTTAACAGAGGGAAATTATCCTTGGTGTGACCATTTGTCCTACATCGTATGCACCATTTTTTCGGGGCTAGCCTCTACGCCTCTCTCATTTTGCAGGTTCTGGATCTCCATGTGCATCGCCTCCAGTTTTCCTTGGATCTGCTGGACGCCTAGCTGGGTATCATCTCTAGGCGCAACTTCTAACTTCATAGCAAACTCTAGGGATTTTTTCGGTGAATCAAAATTTTGGTCACCCATAGGTACATGTAGGTGATGCAACAACATAGCAATGAACCATTCCATCCGCTTTTTGTCATCGTACTAAAATATTCCTTCCCTTATAAGCTTCTTCAGTCGTTGATCGGCCTCCCACATAGACTCAGAAGGCCCTTGCTTGAAATCCTTTAGATCAACCACTATTTGAGAATAGGACTTAGGCTTCTTGAACTATTGTTTCAAGGCATTCTTGATCTCTTCAATGGTTGAGTTTGCATGATGTCCGATGTATCCCATGTACCAATCCAAAGCCCTTCCTTCGAAGGCAAGGGATAGTTGTGCCCTCTTCACTGCATCACTAGCTACATTCTGCGTAGTCCATACCGATTCTACGACAATCCAAAACTGATCCATGTCTTCATATCCCACACCCTTAAAGGTAGGCAACTTCATGTGCGCAACCATGTCGTCTTCTGGTGGTGGAGGTGTAGGTGAATTCTTACCCCTACACTGGTTCGAAAGCGATGTGGCTGGAGGAATATTCGTAGCTACTTCTCTTACCGGGCTGTAGATATATCTACCTCCTTCTAGGTTGGTCCGATAGTATTTTCCACTTCGCATCGTACTCTCGTCCAGATCAGAGGTCATTCATTTGGTGTGGCTACATAGAATACTTTTTTCACACATTAATATCTTAATCATCAATTGTAAAGTATTCAGAAACTTACCCCTAAACTATTTGAAGAATCTTCGCTCTGATTCAAAGTAGGAGACGAATTGATCGATGGAAAATTGCTTCATGAATCCTACTACCACGTTATCCACCCGGTGGTCTACTGTGTCAGTGATGGTGTTATCAGCCTTCTCTAACTATTGGATTAATTCTGGGGTCCACTGTGAGACTCGCTCGTCCTTCCAACACTTCTGAAATTCGACCAACCTTGCGAGCCACTCCTGGAGCTCCATCGAAATGGTTATGAAGAAGATCTCGTAGATCTCCATGAAAATATACTTATTTTTCCACTCTTCGGTGGTCAACCTCTTACTGTGGTTTTCTTTTACTGTTAATTCATGAACTTGCTGTTTGAACCATTCATCAATTTCTTTTCTTTCAGGTTTCCAGTACAGCCTTGGCATTAATTGACCCCTCTCTCAAAATGCTCCTGGTCTTGACAACGAAACCATTTTTTGGCTTGAGGGGTCCTGACCCAGGTTCAAAGGTTAAGGTTTGCCAACAAACCCCTATACAACTGGCCCTTTTGGCAGTGACCTTCTTGCATAGGCCAAAGTCTAACCCGAAGTAGTATGGAAGGGTGTTAGAACCAGGTTTTTGCACCCTAGGAAAGGGCAGGTAAGTCAGGCAGAGCTATGTTCGACTTCACAAATATCATATCGCATATTACAGAACCCATATCTATCAGTCCCTTTGCTTCTACGTGCGCAATACCATATATAATCACAATAGATAACAGATACAGGACAATCAAGCAACTATCATAGCTATTCTTGCATAAAGTCTAATAAGAAGACTCAAAACAATTGTCAACACAGTATAAGTACTTAACACAGTCACTTGCGAAGCTCAATATAGAATTATGCATAACATAACAGATCCAGATTGCAGTATAAACAAGTAACACAAGTACTTTCGCAGCTTAAATCAATGAAACAGAGCATACATAATAAGATATCATAGATTCATAAGTCCAATAGATTCATATATTCCAACAGCATTCTGCATTCAATAATCCTTCAGATCCTTTTACAACACCCAAAACCCAACCTACACACACAGCAGCAGGGCCCACACACAACAGGACTGAGGATCTCTACGCACACAGCTAGCAGGAGTCTGCTAGTGTCAGCCTTTGTAGCCTTCCTTCAGTGATCAAACATGCTCTTACAAAGTGATTTTAAGGTGTCAAGGTCAAATTTTTTCATTTCAATAAGTCTTCCAGCAAAATTTGGTCACTAGGCATTATGTCTAGGGTTTGTTTTCACTCTTTTCAAAGTTGTCCAAATGTCGGTCCATGTCACCATTCAGCTGAGTGTACCATTATTCAGAGGGTTTTCATCATCATTTCAGGTTCCATTGGGTCATTTTACATCTTGTTCATGCTTCAGTTGTGCCTAGGTAAGGTCCATTTCCCTCTCCTAGGGTTTTGGAGGTAATTTCTCTTGGATGGTCAAATCATCGAAAAAACTTGTATCCTGATGTTCACACACCTTCCCCTATCCTTAATATACCTTATTAAACACTTCCCATCACTTAGATCCCCCAAATTCCTCATTTTTCCACAAACCCTAGTTTCTTGCCACAACTTGGCAATTTTCTAGGCTAGGCCTGTGTTTTTCCCTTTTGGACCCCTTCCCCTCACTCAATCTCTGAGATTCCACTTTCCCCTACTTCCTAACATCCCTCCCTACCTCCAAAAATTTCCCCAAGAATTTATAAGCCCCTTATCCCCTTAATTTCGCTTCATTTCGACAAAATCCCTTGTTTCACACATCGGGATAGATTTCACTCAAAAGTTGTTTCAGAGCAATAAAAGATGAATTTTGGAAAACTGAGAGAGGTTTTTGTCCAAAACATTCCAAAGAAGAAACACCTCCCTCAATTTTTACACAGGTATCATGGTTTTAGAGAAATGTCAAAAATACCGTTGCCTCAGGAGAATTGATGCACCTGTAGGAAGTAGTGTTGGGAGATTTGATTTTTGACAGGGTAAATGAACTCCAAATTAAAAAATTCCACTTGGGTTGGAAATTATACTCCAAGAGCTTTCCCACGAGCTATCACACACTCAATTTGGACACCGGGAAGGCCTCCAAAAGCCTCCTGCAAAATTCACTATGTAGTGCGCTACGCATATAGGAGGCGCGCTACTCATATAGAGCGCGCTACGCATATAACCTCACCAGCCAGTGTAAATTTGCAAGCGCGCTATGCACTTATAGCATGATATGCATTGGGTGGGCGCGCTACCCATAAAGTCTCAGAGCTAAAAAAAATTTCCCTTGCGTCCAGTTTCACACCAAATCGGCATAATCATCTTGCAAGTAGGTTTTTAATGGTTGCTCAGTGATTTTTGAACAGGATTGTAGTGTGTTTGATGTGGAGAAATTAGTGTGTTTGATGTGGACAGAGGTGAAACCCTATGTTCATAGCAGATTCATCTCTTAGGGTTTTGAATACATGTTGATGGTCTTGTGAAGAATTTCCCAGCTTGTATTGTTGATATATATACCTATGCATGTATTGTCAAAGTGTCACGGCCCTCACGCTCTCAGTTTGTCATTTTACCACTGCTGTCATCGCCATTATATTACCACTGTCATTGCTATTTGTTTCACTATGGTCCTTGTCACATTGTTTCCCATTTCCCATTGACAAACACAGTCTCATACTCATTTTCCCCTTTGACAAATTTTAGCTAGCATTACAAAGGCTGCACACTACATTACACTTTTTGCTCATTTGTCAAATTCACTTGTGATCAAAGCAGTGATTGTTTTTATGCCAATCCACTTAAAAAGAGATTTTACCACCGTGGCTTATTTTCTTATGATTCTTTGGTACATATGCAACATATTTGGGTTTTGAGCATACATTGAAACTTTTGACTTCACTACACCTATAGCAGCATACATATTGCAGACATCTTGTTTTCAAAGCCATGTTAGAGACGGATTCAGTTTATGAGCAGGAGTATGACAGTGATTCCACAGCAGAGGGTAATGTGCCATGGAGGTCTCACAAAAGTGGCAAAGGTGGTAAGCATCTCAGGGAGGAGCCTACTTCTTTGGCTCAATTGCAGGCTTGCCCGCTTGCAATGGATTGTTTTCAGCATCAGTCATGTTTCCAATACTGTGAGATGATTTCACAAACCCAGCATCATCGTGAACTAGCTCATCTATTTGTTCTACATTTACATGATGGCTGTGTAAACCTCACAGGAGTAGATTTCATTCTGTCACAAGAGACTATTGCTCAGGCCACCGGGATACCAAATATAGGAGAGGAATGGAACAAACGTCAGCAGCTAGAGAAATTCCACTATGAGCCATATATCAAACCTGGGTATATGAGGCACCTGAGCAGGGTTTTTCCTTTCAGATTCCTGAAGGATGAATTTGCACCACTGATGAAACTCATCATTTTGTATTTCAGTTGCGAGGGCAGATTCTCGCATCTCTATGCGTACCATGTCCGTCTGTTGATGCATTTCATGAGGGTACGTATGATGAACATTCTATACTTCATGTATCGCAACATAGAGAGGATGATGATTTTTGTACAGAAGAAGACCCCAGCACAGCAGCATAGAATTATATATCATTACGCGCTGATCAAGATCGTAGTGGTGCATCAGTTGACACAGTAGGGAATTACTTGGGAGGATTTCATCTCCCATGACTTCTTCACAGCGCCACAGCCGCTTCCTAAGGTAGTTCATGATGAGGGAGAGCCTTCACACCAGCCTGACATTCCTGAGATCAAGCATATCAGTGCTCCATTGTATGTGACATACCAGCGAGGCCATAGGGCCTTATTTGCAGCTACACGACGAGTACTATCTCCACCCGGGGTGGAAAGGGTCTCGTTGATTTCATTAGCAACGCGAGTATTATCTCCATCAAGGGTGGAAGGGGTCTCGCCTTCTACATTAGCACAGGTACATTCAAAATATCAGGATAGAAACAAAGACATGTTCCGTCATATGAAAAATCATTATTGGGCCCGTAATCACGTTTGCAAGGCAAAAATGAAGATTCTGAAGAGGAGGTTGAGCAGAGCACTAAAACGGCAGAAAAGGCCTGATCATGGGATTTTGCTTGAACATCATTTTAGGCTGAGCATGATACATGATGGAGGGTCTTAAAACAAATTTGAAATAGAATTCGGAGAAATTTTTGTCATTTTGAAATATTTTGGTCTCAAAACAGATTTTTCAGCTATACGAGTAGTGCGTCGACGCGCTCGCTTTTGATTGGGAGACTTGCTGGAGGAGAAATTTATATTTTTGGGTTTGTCATGGTAAGTTATGCATGCTCAAGTATTTTCGAATCATTTCATCAAGTTCTGGATGATCAAAAGGCCCAAAAACACCATGAAAACCACCTTGCTGCCACCTTTTGCACCAGCAGGAAGTACTTCTGGGAGAATGAAATTTTGAAGGGGAAAATGAGCTCCAAATTGGTAAATTCCACTTGGGTTGGATAGCCAACATCCAGGGCTTTCCAACGAGCTATCATGAGCTCAATTTGGATGCCGGGAAGTGCCCCAAAATCAGGCTGAAAGACGCGCTACGCATATGGCTCAGGCGCGCTACGCATATGGATTTTTGGTCAATTTTTCACCTTCCAGCTCAGAATTTCGGCCAGTTGAGCTAGTTTTGCTTGTGGATGAAATTTTTGAGTTATCATGATGTAAATTGATGGTTGGCATGTAACTTTGACTCACTGTTACCTACTCTAGATGATTCACTCCTAAAAAAGTAAAAATCAGATGTAAGAATTAGTTTCCTCCCTTTTAGAGGCAAGTTGTTTAGATGCCTATATTCTAGCTCTTTGTTTAGAATTAGTTGGAACTGCTCCTAGAAGGAGGAATTCGACCCCTAGAGGTGTGGGAAGGGGTTAGCAGGTCTATATGATGTAATTTCTCAATCATTTTTGGTTGGATAGGTTGGACTCTTGGGAAACTTTTGGCACGCTATTGTACATATTTTTCATATTTTGGCTAAGGAAAGATCAGAGGTTTTGCAGCACCTGTTGGGATTCTTGTGGCTTTCAGTTATTGATGGTGTTTTCTCTCAGTTTATTGTAAGTTATTTCATGTTTAATGTATGCCATTCCATTCTTATGCTTCTGAAACTAAATGAATGAGTAAACGAGGTTGAATCCATTGATTTCAGTGCTCTGCCTTTGAATTTATTTAGTTTTACATGTTTTCGCCTGTTTGGAGAGGATTCATGTTTTCCCTTGCCCTCTTCAGCTCCTTGTCGTTCTGATCCATCCATATACTCGATCAAAAGCATCAAGACTATTTCCTACCTCGCCCCAACTCGAATTCTGCAAAGATCTGGACTTATCCCCGGACCCAAAATTGTTTTTCCCCATTTCTTGCCAACAAAAACCCAAAAAATCAAAATCAAACTTTCCTATCTCTTTACTAGCCTAAAGTCAGTATTCATTATAAGTCATATCATGCCCAAGACCTTTTTCGAGATAGACCGGAGAGCCTCTCTGTCCTCGTAGGGCTAGCTACGAGGTGAGCGTGGTTTTGATGTAGCCTTGAGTTTTACCTTGGCCCCCCGACCTAAGGTAGATTTGAGCGCTAACATAGTGGTGACCATGCGGGAGAATTTTCTTATTCATCATTTGCTATAGACGGGTACAAGTCATGCAGTAGCTTTCGAGAAGCTGCTCTTGCTCTGCGAGTGCATAGTAGATAAACGCTGCTTCAGTCGATCTCCGGTCTAGCTTGTAATCGTAACACTTAACTTATAAATTTCCCCAGTACGTGTATCAAGTTCAGATTTGATCGTTGATGGTGAACAACGGTCAGACATCGCAAGGCTGAAATCATTCACTTGGTGACTTCATTCACTGAAAGATCCAGACAATCAATGCTTCATGGTGACTTCACTGCAAGGAGATCAGTAGCTATCAAATTTTCAAGATGGACCGAATCACGAGAAGATACGCTCCCATGAGCCGAGATCACATTCCACGTTTTCTGAATAAGATGCCAAAGGTAGATTGGTCAAGGAGTCTGCCTACATTTAACGATGATGGTAAGAAGGATGCTGCTTTACATCTGGTTAGATTTCACATGCATATTCTCAAGTTGAAGGTGGATTTTCCTGAAGATTGCTTACTGAAGATATTCCTGGCCACTCTGGAAGGTGAAGCCCAATCTTGGTATGAAAATTTTCCGTTGGCCTGTATTTACTGTTTAAAGGATTTTCATGCCTTGTTCATTGAAAGATATCAAGTATATTATCCATCATTAAATTTAGTTCATGACTATTGCAAACATGCTTCTACTTTTATTTAAAGCCTTGAGAAATATTATGAAGATGATAATTTCATGGATGATGAGATCATGGAAGCCCTGTATGAAAATCCATTTCAGCAGCATACAGACAAACATGAAAATTTGCAGTAGGATCAAGATTTTAGTGCGGTGGAAGATGAAGGAATTTTGAATCTTGACATTCAACAGGAATTACATGAAATGGATCAGCAGTATGAGGAAAATATGTATACTCCTTCACTTGAAATCAATGAAGGCAATCACTGTTTGAGGCAAAGAAAACAAAGGGTATTATCTCCTCTATCTGAAGACGAGATAGATCAACTCTTGAATGGTCCTGTTCCAGCTCAAGTTAACGTAGATCTGTAGTGTGCACATGGTCCAGAAGGTGATGGTGGACCTTCTTCCTCTTCTGAAAAGGATGACAGTCCTGTAAGCATCTTTATAGATCAGCAGGTTGAAGATTTCCATATGGCTGAAAATGATGAAAGAGAAGAGCCTGTTTTAGATCTGCCCATAGAAGAAGATAGCATGCAAATTGCAGATTGTGATAATGTCCAGTCAGCTATTTCAGATCTACATTCAGATTGTGGTGACCAAGCATACCCTGTGCTGAATCCCGTAAAGGAGAGTTTTGCTATTGAGATCATAGACAGAGTTTTTTCATCAGAACAAAGTCTTCATAAAGAGGTAATCCAGTCAGTTGATGTACAACAAGATGGGATCTTTGCTCAAGTAAGTGAAAAAGTTTCTCTTGATGAATTTATGGTAGATGCTAGAAATGTCATGTTTGGGTATCAAGAATCAGCTGAAGTTTCTTTTCTTATGATTGATGGATGTAATGAGAATCTAGATGTTATATCATATGAAGATGACCTACAGTATATTCACACTACAGAAGATCAGACCATTCAGGATTTCCATTCAGATTCTTCTTCATATGTTTCATGTGTTGAAATGTTTTCTCAAGAGGAGATCTGCTCATCTACCTGTTCAGAGTTTTTTGAAGCCTAGGAACATATTTTTAATGAAGTACATGATGAAGGAAGATCAGAATTAGAAGCGAAGGACACCTTGTTCTTTCAGCAGGAGGTAAATCTTCATGTTTTTCAGGATCCACTGGAAAATCTGTTGCAGTCAACAGTGAAGGTGATTATTGCAGTGTTCAGTGATGAAGGATATCATGGTCAATTATATTTTTGGATGCCTAGTTATCAGTATTTATTATTGACCAGGAGATATGATCGGGAGAATCAGTCAGGAAGGCATCTGCGTGATTGGTTACATTGGCATTATGATATAGTTTGATGGTATATTGTCTTGCAAGAAACATAGGTGTTCATGTACTGCCATCAAGCTTTAAGTTCTAAGTTCAGGTCTTAGTCATGTTGAGTTAGTTTGTTAGAGTCAAGTTTTTTTTAGTCATTTCAGTTTGCATCGAGTTAGTTTGAGTCCATTTTCAGTCAATAAATTAGTCAAAGTTCTTGTGTCAATTTGTCAAAATAATAGACTCCATAGCCCAATGGATGAAGGCACTGGTCTGCTCTCCCAAAGATCTGTCGTTCTTGGCACCTCCAGGGAGCTACCATCCCCATTGGAGCCAATGTTAGTGTCGGCCTTTTCGGCCTTCCTTCGGTCTGCCTAGCCTTCCTTCGGTGATCAAACATGCTCTTACAAAGTGATTTTAAGGTGTCAAGGTCAATTTTTTCATTTCAATAAGTCTTCAAGCAAAATTTGGTCACTAGGCATTAGGTCTACAGGGTTTGTTTGTCCACTCTTTTTCAAATTTTTTCCATGTCTGTCCATGCTTCGGTGAGTGTACCATTATTCGAGAGGGTTTTCATCATCATGTCGGAGTTCCATTGGGTCATTTCATCATGTTCATGCTTCGGTTATTGCCTAGGTAAGGTCCATTTCCCTCTCTAGGGTTTTGGAGGTATTTTCTCTTGGATGGTCAAATCATGTGAAAAACTGTATCTTGATTTCCACACCTTCCCATCAGCGATCGTCCCCAAATTCCTCATTTTTCCACAAACCCTAGTTTCTTGCCACAACTTGGCAATTTTCTAGGCTAGGCCTGTGTTTTTCCCTTTTGGACCCCTTCCCCTCACTCAATCTCTGATATTCCAATTTCCCCTGCTTCCTAACATCCCCCCCTACTTCCCAAAATTTCCCCAAGAATTTAGAAGCCCCTTACCCCCTTCGTTTCGCTTCATTTTGACAAAATCCCTTGTTTCACACATCGGGATAAGTTTCACTCAAATGATGTTTCAGAGCAATCAAAGATGAATTTTGGAAAAATGAGAGAGGTTTTTTTCCAAACCATGACAAGTAATAAAAAACTTCTTCACTTTTTACACAGGTATCATGGTTTTAGAGAAATGTTAAAAATACAATCGCCTTAGGAGAATTGATGCACCCGCAGGAAGTAGTGTTGGGAGATTTGATTTTTGATAGGGTAAATGAACTCCAAATTGATAAATTCCACTTGTGTTAGAAATTATACTCCAATATCTTTCCAACGAGCTATCACACGCTCAATTTGGACACCGGGAAGGCCTCCAAAAGCCTCCTGAAAAATGCACTATGTAGCGCGCTACCTCCTTATGAGCGCACTACTCATATATAGGGCGCGCTACGCATATAACACCCCCAGCCCGTGTTAAATATCAAGTGCGCTACGCACTTGCTGCGCGCTACGCGTTGGGTAGGCGCGCTACCCATACAGTCTCAGGGCCGAAATTTTTTTGCCTTTGCGTCCGAGTTCATGCCCAAACGCCTTAAACGGTTGCCAAGTAGGTTCTCCATCATTGCTCAGTGATTTTTGAACAGGATTGTGGTGTTTGAAGTGGGGAAATTAGTGTATTTGATGTGGAGAGGTGAAACCCTATGTTCATAGCAGATTCATTTCTTAGGGTTTTGAATACATGTTGATGGTCTTGTGAAGAATTTCCCAGCTTGTATTGTTGATATATATACCTATGCATCTACTGTCAAAGTGTCACTTCCCTCACGCTCTCAGTTTGTCATTTCACCATTGTTGTCATCGCCATTATATTACCACTGTCATTGCTATTTATTTCACTGTGGTCATTGTCACATTGTTACCCATTTCCCATTGACAAACACAGTCTCATACTCATTTTCCCCTTTGACAAATTTTAGCCAGCATTACAAAGGTTGCACACTACATTACACTTTCTACTCATTTGTCAAATTCACTTGTGATGGCTTGATGTTGTTTATGCCCGATCCACTTAAGCGAGCTTTTTACCACGCTGACATTTTCTTGTAATTTTTATGTGACATATTTGGGTTTTGAGCATACATTGAAACTTTAGTCTTCACTACACCTATATCAACATACATATTGCAGACATCCTGTTTTCAAAGCCATGTCAGAGACGGATTTAGTTTATGAGCAGGAGTATGACAATGATTCCACAGCAGAGGGTAATGTGCCACGGAGGTCTCACAAGAGTGGAAAAGGTGGTAAGCATCTCAGGGAGGAGCCTACTTCTTTGGCTCAATTGTAGGCTTGCCCGCTTGCAATGGATTGTTTTCAGTGTCAGTCATGTTTCCAATACTGTGAGATGATTTCACAAACCCAGCATCATCGTGAACTAGCTCGTCTATTTGTTCGACATTTACATGATGGCCGTGTAAACCTCGCGAGGGGGTAGTAGCTCGGCTGTCACCGAGACTATTGCTGAGACCCTTAGGCTTGTACCAAATATAGGAGAGACCTGGAACAAACGTCGGTTAGAGAAATTCCTTTATGAGCCATATATCAAACACATACTTTTCATGTCCCTAAGCGGGGTTTTTCCTTTACTATTCTGAGAAGGATGATTTTGCCTGCCCAGTGAAACTCATCATTTGGTATTTCGATTCCTGAAATGATTCTCGCGTCTCTGTCATCTCATGTCCGTCTTTATTTTGATGCATTTCATGAGGGTACGTATGATGAGCATTCCATACTTCATGTATCGCAACATAGAGAGGATGAAATTTTTTGTACAGAGGAAGACCCCAGCACAGCAGCATAGCAGTATATATCATTACGCACTGATCAAAATCATGGTGGTACATCAGCTGACACAACAGGGCATTACTTGGGAGGATTTCATCTCCCGTGACTTCTTCGCAGCGCCACAACCGCCTCCCGAGGTAGTTCATGGTGAGACAGAGCCTTCACACCAGCCTGACATTCCTGAGACCGAGCATATCAGTGCTCCAGTGTATGTGACATACCATCAAGGCCACAGGACCTTATTTGCAGCTACACGACAAGTACTATCTCCACCCGGGGTGGAAAGGGTCTCGTTGACTTCATCAGCAGCACGAGTATTATCTCCACCAAGGGTGGAAGGGGTCTCTCCTTCTACATCAGCGCAGGTACATTCACAGGATCAGGATAGAAACAAAGACATGTTCCGTCATATGAAAAATCATTATTGGGCCCGTAATCACGTTTGCAAGGCAAAAATGAAGATTCTAAAGAGGAGATTGAGCAGAGCACTAAAGCGGAGGAAAAGGCCTGATCCACTCCGGATTTTGGCCGAGGCTTCATTGGCTGGGCATGATACATGATGGAGGGTCTTCGCTTTGAATTTGAGCAAATTCGGAGAAATTTTTGTCATTTTGAAATATTTTGGTCTAAAAACAGATTTTTCAGCTATACGAGTAGCGCGTCGACGCGTTCGCTTATGATTGAGACACTTGATGGAGTAAAAAATTATATTTTTGGGTTTTTCATGGTAATTTATGCATGCTCCAGTATTTCCGAATCATTTCATCGAGTTCTGGATAATCAAAGGGCCCAAAAACACCATGAAAACCACCTTTCTGCCACCTTTTGCACCAGAAAGAAGTACTTCTGGGAGGATGAAGTTTTGGAGGGGCAAATGAACTCCAAATTGGGAAATTCTACTTGGGTTGGATAGCCAACATCCAGGGCTTTCCAATGAGCTATCATGAGCTCAATTTGGATTCGGGGAAGTGCCCCAAAAATAGGCTGAAAGACGCGCTACGCATATGGCTCAGGCGCGCTACGCATATAGATTTTTGGTCAATTTTTCACCTTCCAGCTTAGAATTTCGGCCAGTTGAACCAGTTTTACTTGTGGATGAAATTTTTGAGTTATGATGATGTAAGTTGATGGTTGGCATGTAACTTTGACTCACTTTTACCTATTCTATATGATTCACTCCTAAAAAAGTAAAAATCAGATGTAAGAATCAGTTTCCTCCCTTTTAGAGGCAAGTTGTTTAGATGCCTATATTCTAGCTCTTTGTTTAGAATTAGTTGGAAATACTCCTAGAAGGAGGAATTCAACCCCTAGAGGTGTGGGAAGGGGTTAGGAGGTCTATATGATGTAATTTTTGAGATATTCTACGGGTTGGATAGGTTGGATAGGTTGGACTCTTGGGAAGATTTTGGCACACTATTGTACATATTTTTCATATTTTGGGTAAGGAAATATCAGAGGTTTTGCAGCACCTATTGGGATTCTTGTGGCTTTCAGTTCTTGATGGTGTTTTCTCTCAGTTTATTGTAAGTTCTTTCATGTTTAATGTGTGCCATTCCCTTCTTATGCTTCTGAAACTAAATGAATGAGTAAATGAGGCTGAATCCATTGATTTCAGTGCTCTACCTTTGAATTTGTTTAGTTTTACATGTTTTCACCTGTTTGGAGAAGATCCATGTTCTCCCTTGCCCTCTTCAGCTCCTTTTCATTCTTATCCATCCATATACCCAATCAAAAGCATCAAGACTATTTCCTACCTCGCCCCAACTCGAATTCTGCAAAGATCTGGCCTTATCCCCGGACCCAAAATTGTTTTTTCCCATTTCTCCAACAAAAACCCAAAAAATCAAAATCAAACTTTCCTATCTCTTTACTAGCCTAAAATCAGTATTCATTATAAGTCATCTCAGCCCTTTGAAGACCTTTTGCGAGATAGACCGGAGAGATCCCTCTCCTGTCCTCGTAGGGTTAGCTACGAGGCTGAGCGTGGTTTGATGTAGCCTTGAGTTTTACCTTATTTCAGCCTAAGGTAGATTTGAGCGCTAACAGATTCCTTTTCTCAAAAACCCAAAACAGATCTACTAATTCTCAATTCGCGCTATTCTTAGTTCAATATCTGCCTTACAACTCAAAAAGGGTTCAATTACTTATACTACATTAGCCTACTCATCCAATGGTCCACAAACCATTGTTTGTGGACTCTTGGTCTACCCTTGACCCACTTACAATGCATTAGGGGCTTTTACCCACCCCAAAACCCCTGCGTTAGACTAAATATAATTAA
This sequence comes from Pinus albicaulis, assembly GCA_034641835.2. Taxonomy (NCBI): domain Eukaryota; kingdom Viridiplantae; phylum Streptophyta; class Pinopsida; order Pinales; family Pinaceae; genus Pinus; species Pinus albicaulis. The sequence goes on along the minus strand of CM076570.1, from coordinate 133,050,973 downwards.
AAATATACAAAAATGGACTAGATTCGCAGCTTTTGTAGGAGACCCTGTCCCAACATGCAGAATCTACGACTGCAAACAGAATTATCTTCCCTATACTTGACGGCCTAGTCTAGATCAATAAAAATAAAATAAGATAATGTTTTCCTTAAAGTAGATAAACAACGGGATGAAGCCTACTTGGAATTCGTCGTATGCTTTGGTCCTCTCTTGAATTGTATGCTTCAATCCTAGCTCCGGTCTCTATAATTAGAACCCACATAATGAAACAACACAAGCCAATGATCTACAACATATATGTAGCATCATCTATTCACTTTATTAAATGGATCAACATGGCATCGAAATATATGAAATCATAACATCACTTATAGGGAAAAAATGAAATCTTTGTATTAATATAAATGGAAAGAGTTAACAACCAAATATAGGAGTTGATCATGTAGAATATCTCCTCCAAGTTTACTTGTCATTCCTTGCCACAAAGTGTACCTCTATGTCACCCCAATGCATGAAAAAATGACTCTCACAGGAGCAGCATGAGGGTAGAATCTATTTCCAAAAGCCAACCACTAGCTTGTGGATCACAACAAATATATAGAAGAGGATGGTAGGTTAAGATTTTTTATCGATTTACCAATATAGGCTTGATATCCACTCTTGATGGGAGGATAATATGAAGGGATAAGGAGTGAAATAGCCAAGGCACGATAGGATAGGATTTGAGACTTTCATATAAGGTAAATAGTTATAACAACTCCTAGAAGCTTCTGGAAGAGCAAGCTTCAAGATTCTTTTTATTTTTCTCAAATTTCTAGAATCAATGCACCCACAACAAGTGGAAACCTATTGGTGATCAACACGGGTCCATAGAGGTCCAAGCTACTGGTGAAATTTGATATCTAAGGAGGCAGAGTGCATTTGGCCTGAAAATAACTGAAATGAAGCATTTGAAGGCATAAATTCAGGGTTTTAGGAGAGTTACGATTAGGGCTATGTGTTGGGAGGATGAAAAAGCATTCAAAGGATGTGAATGATATTGTTTGAAGGATTATATATCATATGTGACAAAATTTCCTATAATAGATTCCCCCCTAAAGCGCAAGGTCAGAAATGACAACTGATGACTGAGGTTATTTACCTTGTGACAAGTCAGGATCAAGAAAAATTGGTGAGATCATCTTCTATTACAATACATTTACATAATGACAACTTTTTTGAAGGATGCATACCCATAATCAACACATAATCTAACATTACATGTACAATGATAAAAAATGCACATCCACTGATGACAAATGGTGGAACCATGACCGGATGACTATCTATATGATCTTAGACATCATACTCTATGATCATGTATTAATCCTGAAATCATAACCCAGATGGATGAAACTAAATCTAGCGTCTTCTATCTCATTCACATTACCATTCAATGTATGAGTCTAACCATGTGAATCAATGATATGAGGTTGAACATGGTATACACCATCTGATTACCTTCGAATGATTTAATTTATTAATGACGTGAGAGAAACCACTGATGATGTTAATGCCTCTCAAGGTACCACGGTAGAATCCATATAGTGTGAATGAATGAGTTAATGTCAAACACCACACAAAATATTTCAATTGAAGGCCATTTACGTAAACTTGTCACCGAGAGCGAGGAAAATTTCCATTGATGTATGCACGTAACAAGGTACCGAAGGGATGTTTCTAATTCAACTTCCTAGATAAAGAGCTCATTTCCATAGGACTTACCCGTCGTAGGAGGGACTTGATGTTTCCACCATCAATGACACAAAACATGTATCATGAATTGAGACAGAGTGATGATGATACGAAATTGGATCAGGAACAACATAAATGGAATGAGGGCTTAAGTGTATTGTAGAAGATATTGATTGCATGAATTATCTTGAACATCTCAGCGACATTGAATGGATTTGGAAGAATTGACCCAAAAAGAAAAATGAAGGCCTTGAAATGGTGTGATTAACCAAAATACAAGCAGATTTCCCAGCCGAATAGCCACAAAGATGAGTTGGAAGAGTGTGATGTGAATGAGAGACTCATTACCATTAGTAAGTGGAGTACCCTATTTTCCCAATTTCCCAAACCATTTTTGGTCATTACCTCCTTATTTTTTAACAATTTTAAGGAGGATAACATATGCTTTATTTGTAATTTCATCCTTTGGATGAATCCCTCTAAGTATGTTCAACAAACCTTGAGAAGGAGTGGTCCAGTCTCCCCACAATCGATGAGTCCATCGCTTTTTGATGTTTTTATGAGTCCAACAAAGGTAAAACTCGACATATTTTTCATGTTTAGAGAGTCTAAAAAAGAGGCGAAAAATAAAACTCCAAAAGTTCATTTTCGTAGGTAGTCCCTTGAGTCCAAAAATGCAGAAAATGATACTCAAGACAACCTCTTACTCATGTTCAACTAAGGTATTTTTTTTTCGTAAATAGTATATCCCATTCCATAAAAGCATTAAAAATAAAACTAAGTAGTCATATTTTCATTTATTTTAACGAGTTTGAAAATAAAAGTGCTCGACAATATTTTCATATCTTGGGAGTTTGAAAATAGTTGAAAGAGGACTCCTCCTATTGGAATGAGTGGCATAAAGGGTAGAAATTGGTTATGGTCATGGTGGAACTACTAAAAACAGGAAAAGGTCAATAATTTTCCTAATAATACAACTCATCGCAGTTGTTCCCCAGGTAAGGGTAAAAAACAACTAAGTGAAACTGTATTATCAACCAAGTAGATGGTGATGATGGAAAGAGAAAACCAAGGCTCATCTAGGATAAATAATATGGTAAAAAATGGCAATCACAAGAGATAGGATGATAATGGTTTCATTTTTGTACAAGCTTGAAACATGGGAAAGTATGCCTAAAATTGGTTTCATTTTTACACAAGATTGAAAAGGAAAAAAACTATACTTGACATAATTTTGCATGCCCCCATCATATTGATTTATTTCTAAGGAAATGTGCCCCAAGATTAATTTCATTCACCTAAGTAGACTATATGTTACTAACAGGTGGATGGAATGCATGCTCATTTATGAGATCAAGTGAAATACTTGACTAGGAATTTACAAGATATAATCAAAGACTTGAATTGGAAGGGGATTTGTTTCATTTTTTAATGAGCTTGACACAAGAAAAGGAACTATTATCAAGAACCTTGATGATGACCTACAATGCTCTAGGAGGTATCAAAGTATCCAATAGAAAGATCATACTCCAATGACCCTAGTAAATAATGAACTTCACAACCCACTAGATAATCAGTAGATGTGGGCATGGAACATATTGCTCCATAATTAAATAGTGGTGGGAGAGATACCACTTGCATATAAGAACCATTTATGGAGGTTGGTTGATATGGATTCAAATTAGGACCAATGAATGAAATCTAGTCGATGGTCACGATTATCCCTTTGTGTGGGAAACACATCACATGAAAGAGTGAAGAGACAAGAGCTCCTCTAACATAAACATAGTCATGACCAAGGAGTAAATTAAAATAAAAATTTCCATGTACTACCATCACATCAATATAGATGTTCTTTCATCCCAAATTAATAGGAAACTGAGGAAGGATCCCTAGTGGTTAATGAGTTCCTCTGTTAAAATACAACATATCCTAGGTAGTGGGCACAAGTTGCAGAGAAATAATATATTTCGAAGTAGTTCAGGACAAAATACTAACAAAATTTCCTTCATTTACAAATTTTCTAGGTACGACCATATTATAATCCTTTACTATGACCTGGAAGGGCACGTAATGAGGCAGACAATATCATTCTAGCCAGTTCCAATCAAAAGGAAGTGACCATACTACTTGGAGGAGGTGTTGTGGGAATGGGATAACTTCCCCCTTGTGCAATGGGAGCGGGAGAACTACTCACCTGTGTCATAGGAATGGGAGGATTTTCCCCCAATATGATGGGAATGAGAGGATTTCCCCCAAGTTTTTTGGAATCTGAAGAAACAAGAATAACTTGAGTGGTATGAACTTCACTCTGCAGTAAAGTTATAATCAACTAAATGTGGAATTGAGTCAACCATTTTCTCAACCAATGGCTGGTCAGGAACGAACTCATGGGATCCACATTTAGAGATATTTGGATTAACTAGGGATGGATTCTAATCAATCACTTCATCAACTAGTGGAGGATTGGGAGAAAGATTTTGATAACCAACTAGACGACAAGGTTGAGAAGTTGTAAATTTTTCCAGCACTTTTGAGGCTTGATCCATATAAGGAAAAAGTTAAATAAGATGATTCCCTTCACATAACCCACAAGGAAACTTAACTTTACCCTTTTCCCCATGGACCTTACTATCATTGGGTGATGGTTTACCACCAACATGATCTCCATAGGCTTATGAAAAAGGCTGATGTGAGCCTGTAGATCACACTTCTAATATCTTGGGAATACCAGGAAAATATCTAAGAAGGTGGTCATCCTTACACAACTTGCAAGGGAATCTAATTTTTCATGGTTGATTGGAAGGTTTATTTATAATATCTGCATGGGTAGAAATGGTTTCTTGGTTTCCCCCTGCTTATTTTGAGTATTCTTCTTGTTAACTTCCTAGTTACTAGAACCAAGACTTTCACCAGGAAATAAGGAAGAAAAGGATAAAGAAACAATGGGTGAAGAAGGAAAATGGTCAACATTAGGATCAACTTGTTCAAACATAGGAATACTTGGTTGAGAAGTAGTTTGGACATTCGGAACTAAGGAGGTTGAAAACACCCAAAATGGTAAATATAGGAAGGGACAAAGTTTCCATGTAAGGAACAACAATATTTACAAACGGAGGAAAAGGACTAGAATTATTGTCAGAGGAGTTTCCATGATTGGTTGAATCTGAAACTGTCGCCATTAGTCTCAACCTAAGATCCACTGAGGAGCTATTCCATGATGAGGATGTTGTTCTGCAGTCAATTAATTGATTTATAATTTAAAGACACAAATAAAACAAAGGGGTAGCAAGGAAAAAAGGATTTCCAAGTCACTGTGAACCACATTATACCACCTTAGTAAATCATGGATTTACATATGGTCAGACAATCCCCTCAAACATTTTTTTCAGTGTATCACGGTGTACAAGGCGGTTGAATTGGTTGCCTAAGGTGAGGATAAAAATATATGGTGGAATTGTTAGAAAATTAAATATTACGGAGCAATGCAACACATAAAATATGCGGAAAATACAAGCACACAAAAAACACATAAAACCAGAGAGACACAGATATACGTGGTTCACCCAGTTTGGGCTACGTCCACCCTGAACAGCCAGTCCTTCCTTTCTATTATCCAGCAAAATGAAAAGACAAAACCTACAGCAGATCAGCTGTAATATCCTCTGTTCTTTCTCACAGTCTCCCTCTTTGTTTCTCACTCCGAGAATACACATACAATGCACAGCCACAATACAATGCCCTCATAAAAACAAGGGGTTGCCTTCTAGGGCAAAAAACCCTAATCTAAACATAACTTCTACCGTCAGATCATTTGCCTAATGAACGGCCCAGATTGACTAGAAATTACTATACTTTTACAAGGCAATTTTACATCAATTTTAATCGCTGCCGCCCCCCCCTGGACCCCCCACGGCAGCGATTAAATTTCGGGCGGCGTTGCCGCCCCTTTTAAGGTACGGGGGTCCAAAGCTGTGATACAAGGTAAACAAGATAATCAGGCTCCACACCCAACAATCTCCCACTTGGAGACTGATTGTAGCAACTCCACCGCTGCTTCATTTGCTGGACAATGACTCCTCTTTGGACTTGGCTATTTCTCATCTTCATCGTCATCCTTGAAGACCAATTGAAACTGAGCATGTTCTCAATTTCTCCCTGGTTACAACTTTTGTTAGCATATCTGCAGGATTCTGGCTAGTGTGTATCTTTTCCAGCTTCAACTCTCCATCTTCCAATACTGACCGTATACAATGGTACTTGAGATGTATGTGTTTAGTCCTGGAATGAAATGCTGAGTTCTTTGCAAGATGAATAGCACTTTGGCTATCACTGTATAGTGTGCCCATATCATGCTTCTTGCCCAATTCATCCATAAACCTTTGTAACCAAATCATTTCTTTACTAGCCTCTGTAGCAGCAACATACTCTGCTTCTGTTGTTGAAAGTGCAACAACACTTTTGATTTTTGAAACCCAAATGACAACTGTTCCACCTACGGTAAATACATATCCTGTAGTGCTCCTCCTGTTATCTCTGTCACCTGCCATATCTGCATCAACATATCCCTGTAGAGCAATGTTTGAACCACGAAAGCATAATGCTTGATTTGTGGTACCTCTCAAATATCTGAGAATCCATTTTACTGCCATCCAATGTTCTTTTCCTGGATTATTCATGTACCTGCTTACAACTCCCACTGCATGTGCAATATCAGGCCTTGTGCAGACCATTGCATACATTAAGCTTCCAACTGCAGATGCATATGAAACTTTAGACATATAATCCATGTCTTCTTGGGTCTTTGGGCACATCTCCTTACTAAGTTTGAAATGGCTAGCAAAAGGTGTACTAACTAGTTTTTCATTGTGCATATTAAATCTTTTCAACACCTTTTCTATGTACTCATTCTGAGACAATGTTAATTTATGAATTTTCCTATCTCTAGCTATCTTCATACCAAGGATTTGTTTTGCAGCTCCCAAATCCTTCATTGCAAATGAATTTGCCAATTTTCTTTTGAGCACATTTATTTCCTGCATGTTAGATCCTGCAACAAACATGTCATCTACATACAATAAAAATATAATATAGCTACCATCATTTTGCCTTTTTAGATAAACACAATGATCAGAGTGACATCTAGTATAACCTTGTTCAGACATAAACTTGTCAAATTTTAGATACCACTGCCTTGGAGCCTGTTTTAAACCATACAAGCTCTTCTTTAACTTGCACACCAATTTTTCTTTCCCTTTTACCTCATATCCTTCTGGTTGCTGCATGTATATCTCTTCCTCCAAATCTCCATGGAGAAATTTTGTCTTTACATCTAACTATTCAAGATGTAAATCTTCCGCTGCTACAAGACTTAAAATAGTTCTGATTGAATTCATTTTAACAACAGGAGAAAATATTTCATCAAAATCAATACCTTTCTTCTGTGCAAGCCCCTTCACCACAAGTCTAGCTTTGTACCTCTGTTTTCCTCCATCTTCTTCCTTCAGCCTGTAAACCCATTTATTCTGCAATGTAGTTTTACCTGCAGGCAACTTGACTAAGTCCCAAGTTTGGTTATGCATTAAGGAGTCCATCTCTTCTTCCATGGCTTGCTCCCACTTCTTCTTGCTTTCAACCTGCATTGCTTCTTCATAACATTCAGGTTCACCAGAATCAGTCAGCAATAAATAATATAATGAAGGAGAGTATCGTTCAGGGGGCTACTTATCTTGGTATATCTTCTAACACCACTTTCAGGTGTTTGAGGTGCCTGTTGCTATTGTGGTGGTTTCTGCTGCTATGGTTGTTGATTATTATTATTTTCAGGCACCTTTACTTTTTCAGTTATCTCATCAAGAATCGTGTATTCCTTGCTCTTTTTTTCCTGTTTCTTTTCCTGCAACTGATTCTTATAAAAGACCTTTTCATTGAATATTACATCTCTACTCCTAATGATTTTGTGATTTTCATAATCATATAAGTGATAACCAAAATCATTAGCACCATATCCAATAAAGGTACATTTCTTTGATTTCGCCTCAAGCTTTGTTCTGTTTTCTTTATTAATATGGACAAAGGCCTCACAACCAAAAGGATTTAAAAAAGAGTAGTTTACCTTTTTACCTGTCCATGCTTCCTCTGGAATACCACCATCCAAGTAACTTGAAGGCCCTCTATTTATTAGATAAACAGTAGTATCTACAGCATCTGCCCAAAATTGTAAAGGCAATCCTGCATGCAATCTCATGCACCTTGCACGCTCCATGATTGTGCTATTCATCCTTTCTGACACACCATTTTCTTGTGGTGTTCTTGGAACTATCTTCTCTCTACGAATTCCATGCTCTGAATAGTACCTATCAAACTCTTTGATGTAATATTCACCTCCATTGTCTGATCTGAGACACTTCAACTTCTTTCCTGTCTCAATCTCAACCAAAGCTTTCCATTTCTTCAAAGTATCAAATACATTAGATTTATTCTGAATACAATAAATCCATTTTTTTCTAGTTGCATCATCAATAAAAGTAACATAATAATGAGAGCCACCGAGAGATGATACCTGAGCAGGTCCCCATACATTTGTATGCACACGCTCCAATTTTTCGCTCTTCTTTTCTTTCCCAACTCTGAGAAATCTGACTCTCTTTTGTTTTCCATAAATGCAATTCTCACGGAAATCCAAATCAACATTCTTCAAACCTGGCAGCAAATTTCTTGAGTGAAGAATTTTCATCCCCTTCTCACTTATGTGTCCGAGCCTATGATGCCATAATGCTACATCTGCTCCTTTGGAAGTTAAAGCATTAACAAATTTAGAAATGCCATTGCATAAATACAATGTACCAACCTTTTCACCTTTTGCTATTACCAGGGCTCCTTTGGTGACCTTCCAAGTTTTATCTGTGAAAGTTGTAACACAACCTTCACCGCCTAACTGCCCTGTTGAAATCAGATTTTTCTTCAGATCTGGAACATGACTTACCTCCTTTAGTAGCCATTGGTTTCCATTCTGTTGTTTTACAAGAACTTTACCCATTCAAACAATTTTATAGGGTTTATCATCACCCAAACGAACTTGTCCAAAATCTCCTTGAACATAGTCATGAAAATATTTCTTATCAGGTGTGGCATGGAATGAAGCCCCTGAATCTACAACCCAAGAATCAGTAACATTTTCGAAAGAAAGAATCAAAGCATCTTGTAACACATCACATGTCACATTTGCTTCATGATTTTTTTCTTGTTGTGTGTCTCCTTCTTTTCCCTTCCGAGAGCTACAGTCTTTCTTTAGGTGTCCTTACTTTCCGCAATTCCAGCACACTATCCCCGATCTGGACTTGGATCTGCCTTTCCTTGATTTACTGCGATATCCCGAGCTCTTTCCTCTTTCCATTCTTCTTCCCCTAGACTCTGCACTCAAAGCATTACGTGATGTCTCACTGGAGCTTTTCCATCGCATTTCCTCACTAAGGATAGCACCAACAACATCATCAAACTTTAAAGTACTAGATCCAGAGACAGAGTTACTAATGGCCATTACTAAACCATTCCAACTCTCTGGCAATGAGCACAAGAATAACAAAGCTCTAACTTCATCATCAAAGTTTACCCCTACAGAACTTAACTGAGTGGTAACTGTATTAAATTCATTTAAATGGTCTGCAACAGATCCACCTTCCGACATCTTCATATTAAATAGTCGTTTCATAAGAAATACCTTGTTTGAGGCCGAGGGTTTTTCATATAGTTTCACCAACGTCTGCATCAAACCCTCTATTGTTGTTCCCTTCAAAATATTGAAGGCAACTGATGCTGAAAGACACAACCGTACTGTTCCGAGTGCCTTTCTATCGAGAATGTTCCATTCTGCGTCTGTCATGGCTGCCGACTTCTTTGTTTTTCTGCTCAATGGTAGGTACAGATCTTTCTGATACAAATAATATTCCATCTGCATCTTCCACAGCGAGAAGTTTTGGCTGTTAAATTTCTTGACCCTAAACTTACCATCGTCCGCCATTGCTCCCACTCGAACCATGAACCCTTCTTTCCTGCGCGTTTATCAGCCAAATATACCTTTGGATTTGATACCATTGTTAGAAAATTAAATATTACAGAGCAATGCAACACATAAAATATGCGGAAAATAAAATCACACAAAACACATAAAACCAGAGAGACATAGATATACGTGGTTCACCCAGTTTGGGCTATGTCCACCCCGAACAGCCAGTCCATCCTTTCTATTATCCAGCAAAATGAAAAGACAAAACCTATAGCAGATCTGCTATAATATCCTCTGTTCTTTCTCACAGTCTCCCTCTCTGTTTCTCGCTCCGAGAATACACATACAATACACAGCCGCAATACAATGCCCTCATAAAAATGAGGGGTTGCCTTCTAGGGAAAAAAACCCTAATCTAAACATAACTTCTACCATCAGATTATTTGCCTAATGAACGGCCTAGATTGACTAGAAATTACTATAATTTTACAAGGAAATTTTACATCTATTTTTAGCTTTGGGGGCTTTGCCCCCGAAAGCCCCCGCCAGGGGGGGGCTTCGAAAAGCACTGCCGCCCCCACTGGACCCCCCACAGAAGCGATTAATTACGGACGGTGTTGCCGCCGCTTTTAAGGTACAGGGGTCCAATGCTGTGATACAAAGTAAGCAAGATAATCAGGCTCCACACCCAACAGGACTTCCAAAATATACTTGATAGTATGTGGAAGTGTAGTCTATAGTAGTGTTGTCTAATGCGTAACCATCCGATGAGAGAATTGTCATATACTTATCATACATGAAGCGCCATCAAATATATGAAAATGTACATGGAGAAAAATATTATACACTTATGTACGTGGAAGGAGATATCACCCCCCGGATGCAGCACTGGAAAACAATGACAAATTGTTTAGCGACAATGGAACATGTCACTAGCCTAAACCTCTAGATGTTTGCATTAATGTTACAAATTATTTTTAGTTTGATTAATAAATTTTAATGTTTATCTTCAATTAAGTTTCAGTTTAAAGGCTCAAAACTTGGTGTCACCTGAACAAAACTATGACGGAACTAATATGAAAAAATAAATCTTTTCATTTTCCTTTTAATAATGAGAGGCCTAATTAAGTAGGGGAAGAATAAATCAATAAACAATGCAACAAACAAGTGATGTAACAATCGATCTCATCAAACTTCATTATTGTAATAAAAAACAAATCTCTACATGCAATGGATGATGCATAATATTTTTCTTTTGGATTCCACTTATTTTTAGATGAAAACTAAGATATTTTCCTAATCATTTATAAAATAAACTATCTAGAGCGATGACTAAACACCAATTATTCCAAGCACTCAATGATAAAAAAATTAGTTTGCTAATGACCTAATTATAAGAACAAAGGAAAAAGAAAAAAAATCCTTTTGAAAGACACTGAAAACAAAAATAAAACCAAATGGAGGCTTCTGAGAGACCACAAGACACTTAAATACTCAAGGAGGAGAAGCTGGAACAAATTGGGATAGAGGAAAAGTTAAACAAAAGAAATTTTTGCGTGAACATGGGTTAACGTAGGTGTTGGATGGGCACTAGAGCTATGAAATGTAGGAACAAACAAGGCTCAATAGCATTTCAATGCTCTGTCTCTAGACCATAGGGAGTGTTGATAAGGGGATGCAAGGTTCCAACACAAAAATTGCAATTGAAACACAATGAAAGGGTATTCCTTGGGTTGTTCTTAACTGAATAAGATATTGAAGGTTTGAAGAAGAGGTAGAACAAGCACTAAGGAAAATTAAACCACCAAGGGAATACACTAGTGGAGTCACAAATTTGTTATGTGGAATCTACGACTGCGGACAAAAGTATCTTTGCTAGACTTGATGGCCTAGTCTAGAACAACAAAAAGCATAGAAGCTAATGTTTTCCTTAAATTAAATAGACAATGGGATGAAGACTATCTGGAATCCTTCGTATGCTTTGCTCCTCTCTTGACTTATATGCTCCAATCTGAGATTCAGTCACTATAATTAGAATTTTTCACAATCAAACAACAAAATCCAATAATATATGACATCAATGAAGCATCATCTAATCACTTTATTCAAAGTATCAACATGGCATCGAAATATATGAAATCATAACATCACATATAGGAAAACAATGAAATGTTTGTATTAATAGAAATGGAGAGAGTTACAACCAAATATAGGAGTTGATCTTGTAGAAGTTCTCCTCCAAGTTTACTTGTCCTTCCTTTCCAAAAAGTGTACCTCTATGTCACCCTAACGCGTGCAATAATGGCTCTCACAACAAAAACATAAGGGTAGAATCTATTTCCAAAATCCAACCTCTAGCTTGTGGATGGAAACATATATTTAGAATAGGATGGTAGGTTAAGAGTTCTTTTCCATTTACCAATCTAGGCTTGAGATCCACTCTTGATGGGAGTATGAGCTCTAGGGATAAGGGGTGAAATCTCCAATGTAGGATAGGAAAGGATTCAAGACATTCATCCAAGGTAAATAGTTATAATAACACTTGGAAGGTGATCAACAAAGTTCCAGAGAGGGAAAACCTGCTGGTGAACACTGGTGTCTAAAGAGCCAAGGTGCATTAGGACTAAACATCACTGAAATGAAGCAGTTAAAGGAAGAAATACAAGGTTTTAGGAGAGTAATTCTTAGTGATTTTTTTATGAAGGATGCAAAAGTGTTCAAAGGATGTGAATGATCACATTTGAAATCTTATCTATCAAATGCAATAAAATAACGTATAACAATTGCTAATAAGTTCTACTAGTGGTCAAATTTGAAGAAAGAGGTGGTTGAGTTTATTGCTAATGATCCAGCTAGCTATTGGTGGCCACTCTCCTATTCCACCTAGACCTCCATTCGATTTTATCAGTTTCCTTGTTTATGGCAGCATGTACTATTTTTAGCAGTTTTTCATGTCTTGAACTTTTGGAGCAGTTTTGACCCCCTAAAAGGTATTTTTTGAGGTCTGCAACAGGCTTGTATCAATAGGAAAGAGTCTGTTGTGAATCCTGTAGTACTTAGAGAAATATTTCCAACTAGGTATCATTCGTACCAAACAGAGATAATATTACCACGTTACGAACTCGAGAAATTGGCTGCACAACTAACCCCAAGGGGCCCACAAACTCTTGGCATTCCATCTCCTAGGGTTATGGTTTTGGTTTTTTATGGTTTTCCCTTGTTTTTAAATAATAAAAAGGCCCTTGAGCCTCATTGTAACATATTTCAAAGGCATGTAGCCACCACATCGCTTCTCAGATATAAGAAACCATCGCCTGGGCTAGTTTATTTTCATTCTTTATGTAATCATATTTCAGTTCTTTCATATTAATGAAATGAAGTGTTATTTCTATTTCATATGTGTATTTATTGTTATATTTTTATTTTTTTGCATTCCTATTTAATTTTTTATCAGTGGTATCATAGCATTCTTCTCTTTCTTTTTTTTCCTTTGCATGTCCCCAATGAGGTCAAGGCATAAGGAGTTAGGTATCAAACTGGTTAAACCTTTGCAAGACCAGCCTCGTAAACCTCAACGGCCTTCCATGGTGAAAGAAAAGAAAGATGAGGGAGTAGGAGATCCTTTCAAAATATTGTTCAAAGAAGCCCTAAAGTGGCATAGGAATGCAATGATGGACAACTTTGCCCAGATTCTTCGGCGACTACCCATAGGTGACGCATATTCTTGCAGCAACCACTCTAGAATCACCACTCCCATTAAGGTACAAGTTAACTTATAAATCCTCATATTCAAAGTTTAGATAGATGTAGATTCCGTAGATAAATGGTTAAATATAATTGAAGGATATTTTTCAGTTCATGATTTTTCTAACTAGGAAAATATTTATTTTTCACTCCTTAAAGTCACCCCCCACATCAACGACTAGTGGCAAACCTACTGTGAAAAGAGAGACGAGAGTGAACCCTCTCTATTTTCAATTGCACCCACTTGGAATCCTTTCTAGGATGCCATCAAGGAGTAGTATTACCCTATTGGGTGATATGAGGATAAATAAATAAAGTGGACCATGTTGTGGCAAGGAACGGACCAAGACATGCCAAAGTTCACAATTATTTTTCATACCCTTTGAACAAAGTTGGGTATCAAGGATTCTAAGCGACATTTGGTACTTAAGTACCACGATTGTCTACAAAAGTACATCCATAACAATATGGAGTTCCTGGAAATCTCCTCACTTGGCAGTGCTTATCAATATGTTGTCAAGATCGAATAGAAATTTAAACAGAAGAAGCAAGACATTGGATGTTCGAATTCGAAGAAAGAGAAAAGTGCCCCCAAACTGTAGAAAAAAGGATAGATCCAAGGTGGGGAGATGGAAAACTCATCAAAGCTGCAAGGAAATAAAAATGCCATGAAGACAAAGAAGGACACGAGAAAATGGTGTTAGTTCCATAAGAGCCCCACTCACAACACAAGTGAGTGCTGGGTCAAGAAGTCACTAGTGGCCAAGCTGAAGGCTTCAGAATCAGATGCATGTTCTGACTATGAGTCAAAACCTGAAAAGGGGAAGCATATTATTGATGCGGAGCTTAGTACCATTGTTTCCACCACAAAAATAAAAAATAATGATCCTGAATATCTAGAGGAGGGAGAATGCCTCTTACACTTACATATATGGGTGAAGTGTTCTTTGTTGCAGTTCATGGTCGATAGCGGGAGCCAAAAGAACCTCATTTCAGCATAATTCATGAATCACTTGGTCCTACCTACCACAACACACCCACAACCATACACCATTGGGTGGCTTCACTAAGGATGAAATCTTCGCGTCAGCCAGCAGTGTCACCTTCCCTACAATAGCAAGCGCTTCACAAATAAGGTACTATGTGATGTTACTCCTCTTGAAGTTTTTGATGTATAATTACGGCAACCATACTTCTGGAAGTGACATGTTGTGTATGAGCTTAGGCCTCACACTGTTATTATTACTTTGGGAAATAATTTTTATAGGATACCATAGGTAGCACTTCCTATCACCATCTCTTTGATCACTTTGAAGTAATGCAGTAAGGTCATTTCCAAAACCAGGAAAAAAAAATTCCTTATGATTCATCCTGAGGGTAAGAAGAATGTTATGACAAGGTCCTCCAGAAAAGGCTCCTCCTCACGGTGGCAATAGATGGACAATGTCGTGGAGTGCAGACACATATTCATCTTATTGATAGGGGTCCCTCTACACTGTGAAGTCAAACCCTCCATTGATTTGACCCCGAGCACACCACTGCCCACTGGACTGATATATCGACGCTTTGTTCTGGAGAAATATTAAATAAAGAGGAATATTCATGATCTATTGCAGAAAAGGTGCATCAGGCCAAGTTCAACACCCTATGGGAGCCTGATCGTGTTGGTACAAAAGAGATATGGGACCTAGAGACTCTATATTGACTATCGGGCATTGAAAGAGATCACTGATTGTAATAGGTATCCCATCCCATGGATTTCTGACTTTCTATACTAGATCAAGAGGGATAAATATTTTAGAAATATTTAATTGATGTCTAATTATCACCAGGTACCAATCTAACCCTATGATGTGTGGAAAATTTCCTTCAAATCCAATGTGGGCCTTTTCGAATGGATTCTCATGCCTTTGGGGTTGAATAATTTCCTCGAAACCTTCATGAGGTTGATGGAAGACATCTGGAAACCCTTCACCAACTCATTTTTGGTGGTGTATTTCGATGACATCTGTATATTCGGCTAGATTTGGGAAGAGAACCTACACCTTATTCGGAAAGTCCTCCAAACCCCGTGAAAACACAATTTGTGTTCCAATTTGGAGAAATTCACTTTTGGTATGACCTAGGTTCAATACCTGGGGTACATCATTGATGATAAGGGTGTAGATGTGGACCATACCAATATACGAGTCATTCAGGATTGTCCAGCCCTAACCACTCTAGAAGAGCTCTGCAACTTTATGGGTCTTGCCATTTTCTAGTGCAAGTTTGTGTTGGGTTCTCTCATATCACTTGGCATTTAAGTCAAGTCACCAAGGGTGGAGAAAAATAAAATTTATTTTCTTTTCTGAATACCAACAGAAGGCGTTTTTTGAGTTGAAGAATCATTGCTACTCTACACCAATGCTCACATTACCAGACCCGCAACAACCATTTGAGGTTGAGACAGATGCCTTCGAATATGCTATTTGTGCAGTTCTTACTCAGTAGGGGTATCTAGTAGAATATCATGGTGAAATACTTTTAGACACCATCCGATAGTATCAAAACTATGAAAAATAAAATTATTCCATATTGCAGGCTTTATGGAAATGGAAGCATTATGTTCCATGGAAGGAAATGGTCATCCACATAGACCACCAACCACTATAGTTCATACAAACAAAAGGGAAGTTACAGAATGATCTCCATCAGAAATGGTCAACATGCCTATAGTATTTTCATTTGAAAAATGAGTACAATAAGGGTAGCACCAATAATTTTGTAGACTGCCTCAGTTGACTACCGATCATGGCACTAACCACTATGCTTGACTCTTGTGGGCACGAGACTCCGAGGTGTCTGCATATTTACAAGAGCGATCCAGAATTCGAAAACACATACCATACTCTCTTGGAAGGTAAGCAAGTTCCAAATTTTCACCTCCAAGATGCACTATTATGCCACTTGTGACACCTTTGTGTTCCTTTAAGTGAGTGTTATAAGGTTATTTGGGAGGCGCACTATAGTTGGGTCATTGGAAATTTTGGAGTAGAGAAAATAGTGGCAATGATGAAGAAGTATTTTTATTTCCTGAACCTTCAATAGGATGTTGGGAATTACATCGGATCTTGCACTAGCTATGTAATTTCTAAACCAGCCATAAAGAACCAAGTCCTATATACTCCTCTTCCTACACCTAGTCGACCATTGGAATCCATCTCCATGGATTACATGTCGGGATTTCCTTATACCAATCATGGCAATGATTGTGTTTTCATGGTCGTCGATAGATTCTCTAAGATGGCCATTATAGTGACCTGCAAGAAGAGTATCACCACAGAAGCCACTGCTAAGGTCTTCTTTGAACAAGTGTGGGTACAATTTTGGATCCCACAATCCATTATCTCAAATCAGGACAACAAGTTCCTAAGTACATCTTGGTAAATTCTGTGTTTGATTTTGGATACCAATCTCACTAATTCCGTGACTTTCCACCCCCAAACAAAGGTTTTCAACCAGATGATCGTACACATTATGCACATGTACAACTCAAATAATCGATGCACAAGCGATGAAATCCTCCCCTATGTCAAGCAAAACTACAACATATCTCTCCATAGCTCAGCTTGACAGAACCCCTTTCAGGTGACGTTGGGATTCCATCCACTATATCCCATTGATGTGATCCATTTGCAGCTACTCAGGAAGATTCGGCTCATGTCTAGTCCGAACTTGGAAAGGCTAAAAAATTCATTGAGTGCATTCATCACATCCACTAGTCGGTCCATGACATATTGGAAAATATTGGATAGATTCAATGCTAAGAACAAGAAGCGACATGACCAGCATCAGGTTCCATACAAGTTCCACATGTGCGACAATTTTTGTCTACATTTGTAGAAGGAACACTTCATTGGGACCCACTGCAAGATTTTTCCATTCCAATATCATTCGTACACCATCACCAAGGTTTTAGGGGATATGCCTTCGAGCTCAACATTACACACTGCCTTGGCCTGTACCTAGCGTTCAATGTGGACTAGCTTCGAGCATACTTTCCATCATTACAGGTCACATCTGACATTACAGAACAACTCACACCAATATATTTAAACCTAGTGTGCATGGAACATGCAACAACTGATTAGATCATGGACAGATATATCAAGAAAACTTTCCAACAAGGGATCCATCTATATCGAGTTGTCAAAGCAGGCCAACTCCTTCACCAAGGAAAGTGGTTCACTAGGGACTAGGTTCAAAAGAAATTTATTCACCTCATGGAGGCTCTGCATGCAATGGGTTCCATTGCTTCCTAAGGAGAGAGGACTGATATAGGTGGATAATTGTGGCCACCCACCTATTCCACCTAGACCTCCAGTTGGTTTTATCAGTTTCCTTGTTTATAGAAGCATTTACTAGTTTTAGTAATTTTTTGGGTCCTGATTTTTTAGAGCATTTTTTACCCCCTAAACGACATTTTTTGAGGTCTGTAGCAGGCCTCAGATATAAGCATGGGTTTATCACAAATCCTGTAGTAATTTCCAACTAGGTGTCGTATGTGCAAAATAGAGATAATATGACCAAGTTACAACCCTGGGAAGTTGGTTGCCCAACTAACCCCAAAGGAGACCAAAAACCCTTGGTGTTCCTTATCTCGGGGTTGGGTTTTTAGTTTTTATGGTTTTCGTTGTTGTTCAATAATTAAAAGGCCCTTGAGATTCATTTTAACATAGTTCGGAGGCATTTCGCCACCACATCTCTTACTAAGAAAAGTTACCATTGTCCAAGCTAGTTTATTTCCATTCTATATGTAAGAATATTCCATTTCTTTGATATTAATGAAATGAAGTATTATTTATATTACATATCTATATTTATGGTTATATTGGTATTTTGTTGTGTTCCTGTTTAAGTTTGTACCAACTGATCTCTTAGACTATCAACAGGTGAAAGCTAAATGCAAGCATTTGACTGGTTTGTTGCAGCCTACTCCAATTCCAGAATCGAAATGGAAGGTCATTTCCATGGACATCATTACATGATTTCCTAATACATCTATAAAATATGATTACACTATCGTTTTGGGTGACACGTTGAGAAAGGTTTCTCACTTCATTGCAGTGAAGCCTACTAATTTAGCTAGTGAGGTAGCTCAATCTTCATCAGGGATATATTGAGGTTACATGGGGTTCCCAAGAAGATTATATCAAACAAAGATGCCAAGTTTACTTCCAGGTTTTTGAAGGATTTTTTTGCAAGCTTGTGGACAGATCTATCCTTTAGTATAACTTATCATCGACAAAAACATGGGCAGATAGTGGAGGTTAACATGATTCTTGACAATATGTTGAGGATGTATGCCATGAATTAGCATAGTAAGTGGGAGGAGTATCTTCCCTTGGTGGAGTTTGCATATAACAATAAGTATCATAAATAATTGAAAATGATTCCATTTGAGGCTCTTTATGGATGGATTTGTAATACTCTTATTAGTTGAAGAGTTGGAGTGATCTAGTGAAGAGGGTATGGATTAGACCATATATGTTAGTAGATATGTAGAAAGAGATCTCGGTTATTAAATGGAATTTAAAAGGAACATAGGACAAGCATAAGATTTAAGAGGATTAGCAGAGAGCATTCAAAAATATTCAGGTTTGGGGTCATGTGTACTTGTGCATCAAGCCCAAGAGGAGCTCCTTGAGGATTTAGTCGTGTGCCAGGTCGACATCTCAGTATTTTGGGCCTTTTGAGAGATTCCTTGAGAGGATTGGATGAGTGGCATACATACTTTCTTTGTTGCCATCGATCAAAGTCCATAATTTTCTCCATGTTTCATTTCTTAAGAGATATGTATATGATGATGATCAAGTGATTGATTGGTATCTATTATAGGTGAAACCAAAGGGAGAGTTCCAGCTAAAGCCGCAATGCATATTACAGCACTTTGATAGTGTTGGACCCACCAACATTTACGGGATCTCCCTGATATGAAGTCCCAACTAGACCTCACACCATTTGGACTAGGAGTCTTGGCAGTGGGTTGTATAATGATGTGCCTTAGATTTCAAAACGGATCGAGTGGTGCAAGTTGTCATTGGTTAAAGAAATTGTGTGACCCTGCAGAAATTCAATATGATTCATGATAAGTTCTAACACGCAAAGGGAAAATGAAGTGAGATCCTTGGAAGCCTGTAATAGTACGTAGCTTTAAAGGAACACATGAGATGAAAAAAATCCCACAAATAAACAAGAAGAATAGTCCACAAGTTAAAGGTGATGGGTTAAAACATGAGCACACATTCAACAAGATTCATATAAACGCAAATGAAATAGTTTAGAAGAATATGTGTAAGTTAAGCAACATACATTGCAAATATAAAAATAATAGTTCTACTACATTACAATATATGGATGAATACATGCCAGTTCTGAGTTTATTATAAGTGAAAGTTCCATTCATACATACAACATGACAAACTACTTGCCACAATAATGGAACATGAATTCAAAAATACCTACTCCTCCCAAAAAAATATACTCCCTGTACGCTACAGAGAATCCAAGGCTGACATAAAACTCCCAAGCCCTTTCTAAGCCTACTCCTAGCCAAAAAATTGGCTCCCAAAAGCCCCTTATAAGAGTTATGAGGATGTATTTATAAACAAAGGGGGATGACTCTTGTCATGCCTCCTTCGTGACTCTTGGACTCACATCACGAATACCCATATTATGTATGACTCTTCACATTCCATCATGGACACATGGAATTTAAATTATACAATAATTACAAATAATAAACATTTTCCACTCATACCCATATAAGACAAAATAGGGTAGAGACAACATGACAGCCTAATCAGAAAAAACATTATGATACTAGAGTCTAGGTGAAATTAAGCTAGGAAACCTCAAATTGATATATCTCAATCACATACTCATGTTAATATTGGTAATGTGCAATGATCTCCCCAAAACACAAGATGGTGTTAGGCTGGGAGTAGACTCTTTCCTACATAGCATTCTGGTACAATGCCTTGGATCCAGTTTCAACCTCTTGCTCAATTAGTAACAACATCGTTTGAATATGAACATGGCCACCAATGTTGTTTTGCATGTTTTGTCTATTCAGCTCCAAGTCCTCCTTGGTGGCGATCTACTTTAGCTGCTCCAAGTACTCATTAATCTCTTGTCACACTTGGAACTTGTGCTTAGCTTGGGTGAGTGAACTGACTGATGGGATATTGTGGGTTATCACCATGAAGTCCAAACTATTGTACAACCATGCATATGAGACATGAAAGTTTGTGATGAATGTGGCGAGCTTCATTTTATTCTGGATCAGTATCCAAACTTTTCCCTTCTCTATATCTGCTTGCAGCTTCATCATCTTTACCAATGTGAGTGGCGCTACCTTGTACCGCATTATCCAATCATGCACATAAGTGATTACAGCTTGCACATTCTTAAGGATAGTGAAAAACGCTCTGCAATGAAGTCGCAAGTTGTGCAATCAAACAACTGCCTTATATACGATCATGAGCTCCTCATATAAGTCCCACAGAGTGTCTCCAAGTGTGGATACTTAATAAAGTATCATTTCTCTCATCTCTTCTAGGTAGAATAGTACAGAAGCTGCACTCTATGATACTATAAGGAGTTGTTCAATATCTTGTTGGGAAACCTATAGGTTATGTACCAACTGTTTGTTCTCGTTCGTCAAGTACTAAGTGTTTTATTTCACCACACATGTGAAGGCCAAGTTGGCTTCAAAAAATAGTGTTTGCATTCTTGCTGGTGTCTGCCATAATCACCCTCTCTCTCACGAATGCAGGGGATGCATGGTCATCTAGGAACTTCATTCTCCGCGCTTGTACCAATATTATATTTTAGTTCGTAGAATGAAATATTATACACATCCATCACTAGATCGTCATCAAGGGGAACTACCTCCGCTTCCATGCTTGGGGCTTTCTTTGTGGCTGAAGGTGATCGAGTCTAAATTGTGGCCTGAGGTGCGCTCCACATCAATTCCTCATCTTCATCTTGTGTCTCCAGTCCCAGCTCCATGTCTGTGACTTCAATCAAATATTCTAGTTCCTTAGAAAACTCTCATTCCTGCATTTTTTCGCTCACTCCTTCTACTACTGTTTGATCCTATACTGACTCTTCAACCTATATGGGTGTTGTCTCTTCCACTGTGGCACCTTTCCTTATTTTATCTTCTTACATATATCTCTCCTCTTGTACTCTTTTTCTAATCTATGATTCTTCCTTCAACTCTCATTCTGCTCTCTGCACTCTTTACACTGCTTCTTCCAAGTATTTCTTCTTTTCCTTCCTCTACTCTACTCTCTGTTGCATGTTCTTCCCCTGTTCTTAGATTTCCAAGGTTATTTTCTCAGTGAGAGGATCTTCTTTCATCTTCCATAATTTTTCCTCTTCTCCATTGTCAGCTACCTACCTCTTTCCTTTATCCAGCACTAGACCATTGCTTATCATTATTGCTTCTTCTAGGACTACTGGTATCTACAGAACAACTTCAGAAGTCCCAGTCTTCCTCATTGTCTCATGAGGTCAAGAGGAGTTATAACATTTCTTCCATGGTTTCTCATACAATCACTAAAATATCCTGCTAACCCAGTTGTAGTATACTCTCGTATAGTGGTATTTTCAAATTCCTCTCGGATCATATAGATTGTAACTCTTTATGTTGAACTCTAATCTCACTATGACTCTCCCTTCGACATCTGTGACTTTGAGATCCTTAATCTCATATAATCTGACCTGCAAAGGAATATTTGGCCATGGTGCCTTCTTCGTCCTATGTAATGCTACTAAAAACCCTTTGGAGATATGATAAGGTACCTCTTGCATGACAATTTTTTTGGTGGCATATATTGTCAAAATATGTGGTGGCTTCTACCTGCCAAATACTTTGATCAATGTGCCATCTAGTAAGGTGAAACAATATGCAATCTCTGATATATCCTCCATTGATGCTCATGGA
Source organism: Pinus albicaulis (assembly GCA_034641835.2). Classification (NCBI taxonomy): domain Eukaryota; kingdom Viridiplantae; phylum Streptophyta; class Pinopsida; order Pinales; family Pinaceae; genus Pinus; species Pinus albicaulis. The sequence goes on along the minus strand of CM076570.1, from coordinate 133,028,501 downwards.
ATGCAAAGTGGGTCCTCTTGAAAGATGAGCCTGTAAAGCATGATGATGAAGTGATCAGCAAGCGGCTCCATGACTCCATTATGATTGCAATTTGAGAGTAGCTTGCAATAGATATCTATGGTACTTTCTCTTAATGTCCATGTCTAGTTCATTCTAGGAAACTGATTTTTTGCACAGATTTCATATACTAATTATGCAGACATGTAGAAGCATGGTTTCTCACCCTTGGGTGGATTCCAAGCTTGTGACACATGGACTCTAAAATGATGAGCCAATAGATATGACCAGTTGAACAACTTCCCCTAATTCACTACATGGTTTAATAATATAGCCCACCCCTCAGGAAAGCTCTCTGTGTCTGGTTGGACATATATTCTGCAAGCTAGTATGACCAAAATATGATAGGCTTTCTTGAGTGATTTTTTCTTGTACATGTGGGTGGGTGTCTATCTAAACTTCGTTGGTTCCTTCATCTAGATCTTGATGATATCTCTTGTGTTTATATATCTATGAATGGAATAAAACAATGATTTCATGATCTTCACTGGCCAGGAAGACGATATATTTGTTGTGATGAATGTTGCAAGCTTCTGCCCAGTGGTGTTTCTCAATGTCATAGTCTTCTCATTAGTGTTTGAGACAACCCAGTTTATCACATCTGCACATGGGAAGGATGGATACCTGCATGCAACCCTGCAAAGTCCTGACTAACTGATGTTGAGATACATATTTTGGTCTTCTAATTCAGCTTCAAATTCCTTTGTAAACTTGTCTTTTATTTGTTGCCATGTAATTTTTTATCCCTTCTCTAAAAAAAATTGAGTGTCCACATAAACTAGATATTTAACCATAACTTGTTCAACTGCTTCCCCAATAATGCTTTCAGTGGTTTACTTTGAGGTAGCTCTCTTATGTGCCATTGTGAAAGTGACTACTGGAGAGATTCTCAACAACTATTGTACTTGTGGGATAGAAAAGACACTAATGAAAATCAAATATCAGTTCTAAGAAAAGTACTTTCAAGACATGTTCATGTAACACACTGGGAAATTGACTGCAAGAATTGCAAAATTCTTGTTGGGAAGAGGGTTTGACTAGTTGAGGGGATTGCACACTATGCAATCCCATTAGTCAGCATCGAAGCTTAAGGATTGAGACTATGCAATGTATATTTCATCGTGTGAAGTGGGCTGGGAGAGACTCAGTGGCCAAGGGTGTAGGATGAGGCCTAGGAATGCGTAGTCCGAAGTGGTTCCAACCTGTACTTCACATTTCATATTTCCAAAGGCCAAGCTTTGAGCTTGGGCCTCAATATTTCGCAATAACCATCTAGGAAAAGTGAACTTTGTCCAAGGGAAAAGCATATATGCCTAAATGAAGTGTGATAAATGATCATATATGAGAGATAGTGAAGGCTTGAGTGCATATCTTGCTAAGTGTGATTGAGAAAATAAAAATCGAGTGTAGAAACTGAACAAACAAGAAGTGAATGAGATCTATGAGGAGATTCATCACAACAATGACCATTGGTGAAAACGTAGAAACCAATGCAACACTTTTAAAAGGAAAATGATAACTCGAAGAAAAAGATGTACATGCTAAAGCAAGTTAAAATTCCATCATGCATGCAATGAAACAATCTAAACAACACTCATGCAAGCCAAACTACAAAAAGCAAGAGAAAACGTGATTAAAGGTGATAAATGTAAAACTCACCAGAAAAAGCGACAAGAATCATACCAAAGGTTCGTTGATCTCCTCAGGAATGCTAGAGCTCCAAGATTGAGTGTGATAATGAGCTCTATGGGATTTGATTAAATAGATTTTAGAAATTGGGGTTTATGACATGCATGCCACAAATAAAGGAAAAACTGTTGATGGTTATATTTTCCAAAAATAACAGGTGTTCTTTCTTCAGGTTACTAAAAGTAAATCCCTAGATTATAGGGATGCTTTTTATTTCCTTATCTCTTCTTATTTTTCCAGGAAAAATTTCGATGCACATCACCAGGAAGGATTGCACAGTTCCATGGAACTAGCATCTCCCGGCTTACTACACTGCGTAGTTTTAGAGCTCAGTGAGGGATTGCGCAGTTTCTTGGCTCAGTGCTTGGGGTGTCTTTCGTGACTGCCCAATTTACGAGCTCAAGGCTGACTCCCAGTCATGACTACACAATTATGAACATCAAGGTCATGTCTGGCACCATGAATTGTTCATTTTCTGGGGGCAAGCCGAGAACTGCCACACAAGTCGTCAGGAGGTTAGCTTGTGACTTCGAAAATATTTTATAAGTGAAGAGAAAGTGAACAGAAGCATAAATAAAATATAAACATGATTCAAAGCATGAATACCTAACAACAGTGAAATGTAAGCTCCTGAAAGAAGGATAGGCTCCAAAATCTAGGTGATATCAAAATTTTGGAGGGTGGTTGTAGTCGCTACAACACACTGGAAAAAACTAACGTTTTGGAACAAAGAAATAGAGAAAGTTAAAGTGTAGTGGAATCACTTTCAGCTTGATGAAGCTATGTGGGAGATGAGTGATCAGATGCAGGAATTGTATCCTTCTTTATTTTTTGGTTGAAGCAAATTAGTTTTTGGTGTGTGTGTGTGTGTATCATTATAAATACTGCATTGAGCCATGTCATAAAGCTCCAATAAGTGATATGGTTGTCATGTTTTTAGCAGTTGCGGTTGTAAATACTGCACCGAGCTTTGTTTATAAATATATAATAAGAAATATTCTTTGTCGTTCATAAGTATCATAGAACACTGAGTACAATGTTCCCCCAAGGGGGAGTGGTTTATAATATCCTTGATTGATTTTCCATGTAAATAAATTAAACCAAGGTCATGGGACACATATTCCAAGCTCATTTCAAGGGAAAATATTATAGTGGGCATTACTTGTGGTTTATTATTGGCTATGGAAATTGGCATTGGAATTTGCATAGGTAAATGGAAATTAATCAAAATTAACCAAAGAAATACATGAAAATAGGAGAAGAGGAAGATGAAGAGACAAGAATATGCATGCAAAGGAAAATGAATGACAAAAACAAATAAGGAAATAAAAGGAGAGGGAGAGAATTCTATGCCTCTCTTAGTCAATATTAGCTACTCTTAGTCACTCCTAGGTACTCTAGATCACTTCTTGGTTACTCTTGGAGAATTCTACCATTCACTTGGACATTGAGGTATTCTCACTTGATCATGGAGAGAGAGACAGCACTGGGACATAAGCAAGCAAGTAAGCAAAGGAAATAGGGGAAACAAAGAAGAAGGTTGGAAAATAAACTATAATAGGAGAACATTGTAGATAACAGGTTGTATGTGCGATTTACTTGCTAAAATTTGAATGCATGGTACATGCATTTGCTTATTTCGTTACTTTTTTGTCATTGGCATCGAATTTTCTTGGGTTGAAATTTACTTTAGACTTGTCTTCTCATATCCTAAATAACCATGATGTAGTGGGTTCCCTATTTTGGTTAAGCTTTGGATGGCTGGTAGATTTTAGATCCTAATGAGGTGGTCTTAAGGTAATTCCCAAGGGTCGATGGTGGATATGGTCATTCTCATGGAACTCTTGATGGATGGATGGAGACAAAAAAAATCCTCTGGGTATGGTGAAGAAGTTGGAGGCATCCAAGAAACTTTTGGTTTTGGTAATTTTTGGACCAGTTATGTGAAATCACTGTGGTGGAGGGTTTAAGTTGTTTAACCTATGAATACCCTAGTTTGGTCTATTTTGGTTTATCCCATGTGATCCCACATTCATGCTCGGAATATGGCACAAGGGTGATTGGGTGAAAATATATATTTGGTTGAGCCCAATCTATGGTCGATTCATACATGGAAGTCCCTGAATATGTTGGTTTTATGCATATGTTACCCTGTATTATTTCTTATTCAGATCAATGAGCACATGTACTAGTTATTGTGTTGATTTTATTATTGGTTTGTCATCAAGCTCCATTATAGTTAAGTGTTGGTTACATACATAATTAAATTATGTGCTCCTATTATGGATCTTGCTTATGGCTTGATAAGTTATTGAATGGTTATGTGAATGCATGGTCTAAATAGTGTTATTATAACTAGCTAGAGAGTGTAGTGAACCTTCTTGATGGTTCTCTTATGAAACTAATGGAACAATGTACAAATATACATTCATGACCTGTTTCTACCATGTTTACCATATGTTTGACTAAATTTTTATCATGTGACTATCATGTTTGGGAAATATATGAGCCTAAGTATAGGTTATGCGTGCTTGTGATTATCTTAGACTTGATTCTCAAAATTTTTGAGAAGTGGCCTATAGGATAGAGCCTAGGCCTGAAAATGTGGCATCGATTTCACAGTCGCAGTCTCTTAAATTATAAATTTCAGTTGTAGTCACATAGAGGAAGGCCTATGTGTGCAAATGGAGCCTTCTAGCTGCATGCAAAGTTTGGAATTCATGAATCTGGTGTGTCAAGTCAAGGAGAAAGATAGTTCCAGCTCAGTGTAAGATCATCAGTGGATGCCTTTTGACATCTAGGTGGTCTAGTGTCCCTGGGAATTTGCAGTGAGATTTTGTATGGTAGACCACATTTCCATAAATAGAACTTGGTTGTTCGGTCCTGTAATAGTAACTCTTGTCAAATTTTTACCCTGGTGAGCTTGTAAAAGCATGTAAATCTAGGTTGGGGTGTTAAAAATAATGTTTTTTGAGACACTTATGGATGAATACTCAAGTTATAATGATCTTTAAGTTCTGTCTATGATTATCACGGGGAACATCTTATTAATTGCTTGCTTTTGAATTTGGATGATACCATTATGATCAATGATGTTTCTTAGTTCCCTCCCTTAATCAGAGTACGTGGATTCATTTATGGATGAATACTCAAGGTCTATTGATTTCATATTTCCATTTGTGTCAAGGAACATCTTATCAATTGCTTGCTTTAGAATTTGGATGATATCATTATAGTCAATGATGTTTCTTAGTTCCCTCCCTTGATCCTATGATCGATGATGTTACTTAGTTCCCTCCCTTGATCCTATAACCTTTTATTGCTATTTCCATGCCCATGTAAAGCTCCATGGAGAGCTTAATAATATCAATAACAATTGATCCTCACCCATCTCAATAAAGTCCAAATACAAAAACCATAACAACTTTGAAATCAATTTTTTTTATAAAGCTGAAGGATTCAATAATCGAATGATTTAACCACAAAATGGACATACAGAGACCCAAAGAGGTGTGAGGTTTCAATCATTGTGCCGAGAGGCCCAATCTATAGCCTAGTATGACCTCAATGTTAAGTATGTCACGTCTTCAAAAAATAATAAATTTCATTTTTGCTAATGTCGGCCAAAGCATTAAGCTAATCTTTAATTTTATATATCTTGAATATTTAGATTATATATAATTTTTTTAACTTATAAATGGGCTGAGATTAATTATTAAAATACAACTATGTATTATTTATATAATTTGAATGGATAGTAAATTATCTCACCCATTTAATAATTGCTTTATTATATACGTGAATTTGAATGGATCATAAATTTACCTTTAACAAAAAAAATTACCACATTGAATTTCCAAATTAAGTAAAATTTTAAACATCTTTACTCTTTACTAAAGTCAATACCATTTCCTAAATCAAAGGAAAATAGTTAATTCAACACAAACAATCAAAATCCAAAATATTTTAATATTTCTTTTAATTAAATATTTGTAAAATGAATCTTTAAAAATAAATCCCGTGCTCTATGGATAATTTAAAATATTTAAAGATATAAATATTTCCCCATCAAAATTGCAATATTTCAAAATTTAAATAAATAAAAATCTAAATAAACCGGAGGTATGGTAAATAAATAAAACCTATTTTTATACTTACTTCAGAGCTATGGTAAATAAATAAAAATATATATAAACTAGATGTATGGTAAATAAATAAATATAAAAGAGGTATAAAGAGGTAATGTAAATAAATAAAAATATATAAAATATGATTATAAATAAAATTCTAATTATATAACAAGCCTATGGGCCAAATACCATAATAAATAAAAGAGGTATGGTAAATAAATTAAAATATAAATAAACTAGAGGTATGGTAAGTAAATAAAACCTCTTTTCATATTTACTCCAAATTCTGCTTTATATTTACAACACTCAAAAAATAGGTTTTATTTAGGTGAAGCCTATGGTCCAAATACCATGGGCTGAATTATTATTAATACCATGCAAAAAAAACATCATTAACTCTAATATAATATTAAAATATTATTATTATTATTATTATTATTAAATCTAATAATCATATTAATATATTATAATATTAATATTATTAAATTTAATAACTTTCAATTAATACAATATTAAATTTATTATATTATAATATATATAAATATATCATGATATATATTAACTCTAGATATATATGGGAGGGAAGAACAAAGATATAGAGTGATAGAGGTGGAGATATAGGGGGAATCACAAGGGAGAGATGGAGATAAACTAAAGGAAAGGGGAGAGGAGGAATGAAGAGCGAGAGAGGGAGAAACAAATATGGAGGGGGGAGAGAGAGAAGGAAAGGGGGAGGGAGATAGTGATAGGAATAGAGGAGACAGAGATGGCGGAAGAGAGAGGGAGGTAAGAGAGAAAGGGAGAGATAGGAAGGACCAAAGAGAGGACTTGAGAGAGGGATGGATAGAGAGATGGAGTTGGAGGGGGAGAGAGGGAGGGAAGAAGAAATATATAGAGAGAGAGAAGTGGAGAGAGAGAGAGGGAGTGAAAATGGAGAGATGGAGAGAGAGTTTTTATGTTTAGGGGTGAGATAAAGAGAAAAAGTAGGATGTATGGAGAGAATTAGGAAGAGAAGGAGAGGTAAGAAAAAAGACATAGAGAGAGTGAGTGATAAGGAAGATGGAGAGACAGGGGGAGAGGACAGAAGGAGGAAAGAGAGATATTAGCGGGGGATAGGGAGAGAAGGGGAAGAGAGAGATATAGATGGAAGGTGAAGAGAGGGAAGAAGAGAGAGATGGGGAGAGGGAGGGAGTGACAAATATATTGATAGATATAGAGTGCGAGAGCATGTGTGTTTAGGGGGCTGAGATAGAGAGACAAAAAAGAAGAGATGGAGGGGGATATAGATATGGATGGAGGGTAGAGAGAGGGAAGAATGTTTCTTGCACTAGATGGATTGATTTAAGTGAAGTTGGTTATTTCTAATCCTATTTCATTATTTGCACTACATTCATTGATTTTAGTGTAGATATATATTTGTAATGATATTTGATTACTTGCACTAGATGCATTGATTTCAATGTAGGTGGTGATTTCTAATACTATTTGATTGCTTGCACTGGATGTGTTGATTTCAATGTAGATGTTGATTTATAATTATATTTGATTTCTTGCACTAAATGCATTGATTTCAATGTAGATGATTGCTAATCCTATTTAATTGTTTGCACTAAATGCATTGTTTTTAGTGTAGAAGTTATTTTCTAATCTTATTTGATTTCTTGCATTAAATGCATCGATTTCAATGTATATGTTGATTTATGATTTGATGTAATTGGATATATGATGGTACATTAATTTTAAGTTTACTGGATTAACAATATGCATTGATTTTAGTGTAAGCATAAACGTTATTGACAATGTACATTTATTTTTTTGCTATATTAATTTAACCTATTAATATTGTAGGGAAAGAGAGACAAGGTATAATGTTTACTAAAACAACTCGAGCTAAAGATTTAAATGATTAACGATTTAAATTTTATTTTTCATATAATCGATATGAAAAGATGACAAAACTAATAAGGGTGACAATAAGAATAGTAGAAGAGAATAGTTTGAGATTGATCACAATGAAGACTATTTGTAACATGAGTATATTCTTATTATTCACATTTTCTATCTTTCAACACTATTATTGTCACTTTGCATTCAAAACAATTATTTCATCATTTTTCATCATTAAAGTTATTAAAAATATTTATCATCTCAATAGATTGAGGTAACTAAGAAAATTTAAAATTAAAATCACCAAGTTAATCTCAGAAATATTTAGCATTTTTAAAATGATTATATTAATATTTGTTATATTTACATATTATTGATAAAATTAATCATATCTTCGATATATTTTCCTTGGCAACACATGGCTAAAACCAACCTAGATCCATCTTAACTTTGGATCTATCAAGCGCCGAGAGGGATCAAATCTCTTGAGGTGCAAACCTTTCCTCAAGTTTTGCACTAAAAAACGAGGTTTTCACCTTGAGAGATTTGATCCCTCTCGACCCTTGATAGGTCCAAAGCTAAGATGAATCTAGGCTGGTGTAAAGACAACAATGGATTAAATTCTCACTAATGAAATAAAAAAGCTTCGAGTATGGATTAAACCTTGCTAACTAAATTTGTAGAAAACTAAGACTATCTATTCATTTGTCATTTTTGAAGTCAAACAAATACATACAAACCAATGAAGATTGACAGTGTACATTGACAGTGTATGATAAGATAAGTAGTGAGGGTTTGATTTGCATGCACCTATCATTCATTCATAAATTAAACCGCGGAATACTATTTATTTATCCCAATGTAAAAGTTGGTACGTTATTTCTATCATTGGCAATGTCGTGAGCATGGTCACCAATAAAATATATAGGAGGAAGTTTACTAGAATAGGGTCATCCAACACTTAATAAAGATCTACAGATATGATGAATGAGATCTATTAGAGTAAACTTGATACCCAGTAACTTTTATGGTAAAAAAATTCAAAATTGATGAACTAGAGCACAACCATTGAAGTATACTCGACACTCAAAACTCTCGTAAACCTATTGTAACTAAACAAGAGCAAGGTTGAATTATTGGAGTGGAGAAAAAAATGAATAGAGTAGGACTAAACTAATAGAGTAAAGCACACCCAAATATCTAATAGGGTGGAATTAAGCCCCTCAAAATTAATGAAACAAGGTTGAACCATGAAAGTGGGATGCGGCTCATTAAACCATCAAAAGTTAGAACTTGAATTTGATCGTTGGTAATAAATATGTCATTTATCTTATGCTACTTGAGTTTTGATATTGAGAAACGTATATGTGACATATAATTTATTTTAACTTTTTAATCACTACTTTATCAATCTTGAATAATAGTTATAAATTTTAGTTGAATTCGCCCAAAAATAAGAAAATTAAAATTCTGTAATTCCATTGAATTTGAAAATTAATATGCAGGTTTTCATATTGTACGGTAATATTGGGAAACCAAATATTTTTGTTTTAAAAAAATTGTAAAATAGAATAACTTGTTTACTTTTTTTTTAAGAAGGAAAAAAACGTTGTTCTATTAGATAAAAATAGTACATAACCAAGTACATTACATTCGATGTTGTTAACACAGCAAGGAATATATCAGAATTTCTTAACACAACAAGGAACATATTAGAATTGCATCCCTTCTAAGAAAGAAAAGAGTAGTATCATTCAGCCACATACAGCCAACATAGTTCATCATCAGATATAGCTATTAAACCAAAAAATTTGCAGTCAATAGTTATGGAATGGCATCATAACAACGATATGTCTACAACATTCCATATTTCATAAAACATTCTCATTTCGAAACAGATTCCTGCCAATTTTTTCATCCCATATTATACCTAATTTCTTCGCAGGAAATCCCATAAGAAAGTATATTAAAAACCAAAAACCACCTCGCTTGAGGCAATCCATAAGCCGAATCAGCCTTGCCTAACAATTTTGTATTGAGAGAGATCCAGAGGCTCGCTTGGAAGAAAACAATCCCTGCCACCTTGATGTTTGAGAGAAGAAAACAGGCTCGCTTGTTGGTCAAAATCCATTTTATGGAATAGGGACCTTGTTGTTCCAGATTTGAATCCCATTCCTATATTGTATAACCTGCAAAACCCTAAAATTAGTTTTGAAACCTCTTTTAGATAATCCATTGGCTCTTGTGTTGTTTTCTCTGTAGATATGATATAATGGTGGCTTGTCTAGACGTTGCCACAGATTTTGATTCCTCTTAAGCCAACCCTGTAAACATGGAGTAGCAAGATCGCGTTTGCCAGAAATACAGTCAATAATCAGTCTCGAGTCTCCATAGATGTTAACATCCTTCATATTTAATTTGATCATAGCCAAAAGGCCACCCCATAAAGCCATCAATTCTTCCTTGTTATTGGTGCCCATGCCCCCATTCCAAAATATATGACTTATTTCCATCTGTGAGATTTTAATCCATGCACCACATCCTAATTGGTAATCTAAGTAGGCCCCATCAAAAAATATAGCAGGGAGCGAGATAGCTTGAGGTCTCAAATGATGGGAACAATCCTTTATACTAACCACATCTAGTTCCCTTCCATCAATCCATCTCATTATAGCAGCATGAATGATATGAATCACAAATGGTCTATTCTAAAAATTGAGTCTATTTCGAGCAAGCCAGACTTTCCATATAAAAAAGAAAGGAAGATATTGAAATTTACCAGATAATTTGTCCCAAGCGACAGTGGTACTGATGAAATCCTCTAGCGTCCATATAGGATCCATATAAAACTGGTAGAAAAGCTTCCATAGAGATATTACAATGGGACATTGAAATAATATATGATCTATCGATTCCTCTTGTAGACAAAATATAGCGCATCTGCCCGGTCCATTAGTACCCCTTCTGATTAGAGAGTCCCATGTGAGGATCGTTTTTTTTCCATACGATCCACCCAAATAATACAATATTTGTGGGAATTTTCCAGCGCTAGAAGGGCCAAAAAACCCCAGATAGATACTCCTCATATAATTTAATATTGATATGGTCATATATTTCCTTGACGATCAAGGAATCCCCATTTTTACACCCATCCCATACAATACAGTCCCCACTAGGCGAATCACAGACCCCTGTCGCCTTGATGGCATCCAAGAAGGAGCCCCAATCCTCTGCATCAGGGCCACAAAGGCCCAACTGATCAGCAGATTTTAGAATTGGGGCACCATGTGACCAGTAATGGATTGTCTATGAGAAATACAGGATGCCCCGATGAGCGAGACGGTGTAGAAGCCGAGGATTCAGTTGAGCCTCCTTAGAAAATCCGAAAATTCTATCATATCCCAAAGATATGTGTTTTCCATCACCAAACTGCCAAGATAATCGATCTGCCATACACAAAATCACTTTCCTAAAACTCTGCCAAATTGCCGACATGGCCCAAGGAAAAGTTAAATCATGGCAGTATATACCAAGAATGGTATCACTTGATAGGTATTTGCAATTGATAATATCCATCCAAATACCTGAGCCAGTAGTGGCTCGCAATAGGGAATTCATTGGCAGAGCTTTATTGAAGACCCTAATGTTAAGAATGCCCCAACCACCATGTTGTTTTGTCCAATTTAAAAGATCAAGCCTGCACAAATGATACTTCTTTTTCATAGCAGCACCACCCCATAAGAATTGTGATGAGTCTAATTAATAATGGCAACAATATGACCAGGAATATAAAATAGATGCCCTAGTAGACAAGAAACTGAGAAAGAACAACATGAATCACAATAAGCCATCTGGCCATTGATAACCATATATGCATCCACTTGTTGATTTTACTTCTGAATCTATCCACCAGCCACATCCAGTCCCTATTATTATACCCACATGGCTTAATTCTATAGCCCAGATATAAAAATCCCTCACTTGCCTTCTTAGAGTTAATCCTGAGAAAATCAACAATGAACATTTTCTCATTCACATCACCATATTCAGAAAGGAGAAAATACTTTCCTTTGTTGATAAGAAGCCCAGAAGCATGTCCAAAACGGGTAAGCAGATAATGAATGTAGAACCAGTGATTCCTTTTAAGCCATTTGTTGAGGTAGTAAATCCCCTATGCAGACAGAGGCGATCCCACTAGCCCTAGGGTGGGTCTAGCAACAATCAATTCATGCAATGATGTTGGTTCCTAGTTACAAGAAAGACAAAGATTGTGATAAGTGACCTACCTCAAATCCCACGTTGTTGTTGTCGAAGAAGAAGCGATGCTCTTCGTCCCTTGCCCGACAGATCACAGTCCTTTTGTTTTCTTTGTCCGGACACCTGTACACATGCAAAGAAATGACGACATACAATGTAATACCTAAAGCATGTGACTATATATTTAACTATATATCAGTTAGATAGGATATAATTCATTGCATTTCATAAAAGAGTAAACACATGAATGGAACCAAAATTAGAGTTTCTTATATTAATGATGACAAAAATGAAGATTACAACCAAATTATCTGACACTATAATCTTCCTTCAGCAAGGCTTGCAGCAGAGCACATCTTAATGAAGCCATTCAGGGATTTGGACAAAGCTCTCTCTTACGGGGATCTTCTCGGCTCTGCTTTCAATGGTTGCTTGGCTATAGTTTTCCTCCTACAAGTTCAGCTAGCTTGCTAATGGAGAGGGAAAGCTTTTATAGATGGAGGAAGGGAAGCTGGGATCCCTATAATCATGGGATAGGCCCTATCTCCTAGGAATTTTCCATGAGAGGCGGAAAACCTCTTTCTATACATGGAGATCTGGAGCCAAACCACTAAAATTCCTTTGATGATTCATTATGGAGTTTGTTAGAACCAAACTTCTGCCATTTATTTTTAAAAAACATTTCTTAATGGGCATGGCACGAGTGAGACACAGGGACAATGCACCAATTGGCACTCCCTCTAGTGTGGATTTCCCCCATTGGCACGAGGGGTGAACTAACTAGTCGCCCCAAGGCTAAAACACCTGTTTTAAGGGTTTTCCAGAGGAAATGTTCTTCAGGAGAATGTTTATCCTTAGGCAGGAGGGTGTTATGAAGGTGTTTTCAGGACATGTTACTGCTCACAGGTCATAGGAATAGTCCTCCAATGTGTGGGACAAGGGATTGTAGGGATGGTGATAAAATACTGTGTAAGAAATGCCCCCTAAAGCATGAGGTCTGAGAGAGAGGGAGGGTTGAAATGCTTTATGAGAACACGCCCAACTGAAAACACTACCATCAGAAAACCTGCAAAGACAAATACAACTAATATATCAGATACATGATATGTGGTATGGGCGCAGCCATCCATAATAGAGTGTACAAAAACTGAGATCCAAGGTATGGACGCAGCCATCCAGTAAATAAGGATCAACAAGTAGACTCAGGTATGGTCGCAACCATCCAATCAAATGAGTCATGTAATACATGATAATAATCCACAAATAATCCGCAGCCTGGATGTATATCAGACAAAATCCAGGGTCTTGCGCTCCATCTCGACCTGAACATAGTACAAGTTCAAGCATGCAAATATGTGAGATAAAATCGAACATGCAAGAACATCATTTGCTTACTAGCCAATAATGAAATTCGTTAACAGATGCAAGAGAAACCACCAAAAATGATGATGGCCCTCAAGGTACAGAGGTACAATCCACGGAATGTGAATAGTGAGATGGCGTCGAACACCCGCAGAATCATTCGATCGAAGGTCAATAATGAAAACCTTGCGTCAAATGCAAAGAACATGTCGTTGAGGCATGAAGGCTCCAAGATACCTGAAGGGAGTCTCTAGACCAACTTCCTGGATAATGAGTTGAAGTCAACAAGAAGTGACCTTGATCGAAGGTGGGCCATAATGTTTCCCACATCATCGATACGAGATAGAGGGACATAATTTTTGTGAATCAAGATCGACAAAGAATCAGAGGGAGGTTTAAAACTGCAGAGGCCAACTTCTCTTGAACATATCGATGGCACGACATTGGATTTGGCAGTATTTGACATCAGAGGATTTGAGGTCATGGTGACGTGGCAAAGAACATATGAACAGTCAAAAGAGATTACCCAAACCCATGGAGACAAGCAGATAACAAGATGAGATGTCCCCAACCCAATACAAATGCAGACAAGTGCCATGTTCAAGAGCGAAATACTGTCGACGCAACTATAATACTGGTTCCATTTTCCCCCACCATTTTTGGTGAGTACCCCAATTATTTTTGAAAACAAGCTTGAATGGGATAGCATATGGCTACGGTATAAGTTTGTCCTTTGGAAAAATCCATCCTAGTACATTTAACGATCCCTAGGAAGGAGGAACTCAAGTAACATCAGAGTCCGATGTCATCAGGTTTTAACGAGTCTGACAAAGGAAGAACTCAGTGTCTTTTCATGTTTAGAGAGTTTAAAAAGACAGTGGAAAAGAAAACTCCAATAGTCCCTTTTCGTAGATAGTCCCACAGATCCGAAAAGGTAGAAAACTAGATCTAAGAGAACCTACTAGTCACGATAGGCTAGGGTATTCCTTTTTCGTAAATAATCTATCCTATCCCCAAAAAGGGGTAAACATATACTGAATAGATATCGTTTTGCAGCCAATTTAACGAGCTCAAAATGACAAGCAACTCGGCGATCTTTTCGATTTTAGAGAGTCAAAAAAGAGCTGAAAGGTGACTCCAGTAGTGACTTTTTCATATTTTTACCGAGTCCGAAAAAGTATAAAATACAACTTGTGTCATCGTCCTAGTCGCGTGAAAACCTATCGCTGCACAAAAAGCAAGTGTAAAACCCATTTTTCGATAAAACATAGTGAAATATTGGAAAAACAAGTCTCAAAACCTAAATTTGATTTCGAAAATTTATAAATATGACCAAATAGTAAAAACATATTTACTTTTTACTTTTTACCTCTTGTGCAGAGCGATAGTAAGTTATTTCCCTACGATCTTTCGATGACGATTGTGGATGATCCAGTGCATCATTCTAGACCCAATCTTTTCCAAGTAAGAGCCACTTTCATTAGCTATTTTTTAAGCCATATTTCATAGATTTCCATTGTGATTTGACATCTCCGAGGGGAGGATTTGAAAATTTAGGGCTTTTGGGGTTGGCGTGTGTATGAGGCACGGACCCACACCAATCGAGCTCTTTTTGCAAAGAGGTCGCACCAACTGGCGCAACTGTCATAAAAAAAATCGCGCCAACTGCACAACCTCATATTCCGCTCAAATTTCACAAAAATTGAACCAATCAATTGAATTTTTGAAAGCCCAAGGGATCTTATGATGTTCTTATGAGCAATTTGATGCAGGTATAAATCCACAATGGTGATTGAATGGAAAGAAAGGGAGCATAGTGAAGAAGACAAATTGGGAATGGAAAATGAGAAATGCATGAATGCTCTTCGAAATTTCAGATTAAATAAATTATTATTAACACCATGTCTCAGGGCTCATCCCGAATTTTTACAATATTTGATAAGTATCTGGGATGAGAATGAAGAGAAGTTTAAGCTTCAAGATCAAGTTCTTGAACTCGAAGTGTCTGATGTCTACTTCATCACTGGATTGTCTCGCAGAGGTCCAGTGCTGATTATGATAGGTACTAGGCCTTCTGGCGAGAAGATGGCGATGGTTATGGAAAGAGTGTGCCTAGGGTCACAAACAGGATCAGGTACTGGCAAAGTTGACATTCAAACTGTTCCCGATCTAGCACTCAGACTAGTGCTACATACTATTACACAGGCCATGGGGTCGCAGGCACTGCACGAGGCTACCAAAACACAGCTCCTCCTGGCATCATAATGTATGAACCCAACAGTATTTTATTGGGCCACAGCCGTAACCATGAATATCAAATGGCAATTGAATAAATGTAAAAAGGCCAAACTGAAGCAGTTTGGGTATGGGTCAATCTTGGTATCGTTCTTCCTAGAATGACTGCCTATCTTCTAAGGCTAGGAGGTGATAGTCCCAGATCCACCTTTGAGAGAGCCACGGATGGCTCGATGGGAAAAATTAATGCCCAGGGCAGGGGGCGGCCAATAGATGTCATAGTAGCCTGAGTTCTTCGGATGGCTCCAGCGATAGTTGATCGTTGTAGAGGACTGGCCCTATGCCGGTACTGATTTCACAGGAGACCCAGATCTTCCACTCCCAGAAGGAGAGGACTGGGATGAGGAGATGGGTAAGACTCTTTTTTATTTTATTAATTTTATTATTTTTTGGTATACATGCATGTTCTAACAACTGATCCTATATGTATGCAGATGTTGGCCCAAAGAATCCTGTTGGGATGTCACCGATAGGGAGGAGGACTTCGCTCACTTATGACCCTCAAGGTGAGGAGGGCGAGGGAGCCACACTGGTACAAAACCTTGAGGGGGTTGTTCATGGGATTCTGGACTATGCTCGCCTAGCTGATGTACCTATGGCTTATCAGACGTACACCATAGGGGTTCCGAGTCGCCTCCATCGCTTACTGAGGTGGCTAGTGTGGGTAGTAACATGCTACCATGAGAACCATGGCGATTAGTCACCTAGGATTTTCATATGCATATTTTTGAGAGACATGTTGTCTCCAGATGTAATTAAAACAAACATTTACATTTTTTGGATTTTATATGATGCACAAGCTGCAAACATTCGACATATATATATATATATATATATATATATATATATATATATATATATATATATATATATATATAGATATAGATATAGATATAGATATAGATATAGATATAGATATAGATATAGATATAGATATAGATATAGATATAGATATAGATATAGATATAGATATATATATATATATATATATATATATATATATATATATATATAGATATAGATATAGATATAGATATAGATATAGATATAGATATATAGATATAGATATAGATATAGATATATATATATAGATATGATATGAATATATATATATATATATATATATATATATATATATATTTTTTTTTTTTTTTTTTTTTTGCATGGATCTTTTTCACATATGATGATGTTTTTACAAGTTGCATAAATGTCTATCTAACACCATGTTGGCTATTGCATCTATAAGTGTATTCATTCATCTTGGTATATGATGATATGTGATGTAATCAAAATTTCTCTCAAGTAAACAAATAGGTAGATACAGCCTTAAAATGCATGAGTTTCTAACTGAATAATAACCATTGAGCTGTAAAACCACAAGCTATGAATCTAGATGTACAAGTAACGCGTGAATACCGAGGTTAAAAGCCTCATTTAATAATTCAAAAACGGTACTATACTCCACGACATTATTCGTAGCAGGCCCTAGACAAACACCTTGTAAATTAATCAACTCACCAGCAGGATTGTAAATTACCCAGGCTGTCGAAGACAGGTTCCTGGTACTATGGGAGGCACCATCCGTGAAACTGACATAAGGAGTAATGGACATCTACACAATTAGGAAGACCCAATTAGCAGAAAGATGCTTACAAAGCACACCACACCACACATGCACAAAAATGAAAAAATCACCTATGTACATGAACTACACAAGAATGATTCAAGGGTAATACTTCTTCAAGTACAACCCATTTCTGGGATGCGCTAAAGGAAGACCTTCATAATCGATCAGCCCATAGGCCCCATTTTTCAATACACATTTAACGATATATGGCGCATGCCACATAGGCTGGAATTTTCTTGCCCCAAGCTTATCATGTGCTTGATCATACAAGAGGACGAGGTCCCTTCGATAAAAGAACGCGGAGAAACCATTTGATCGAAATGAGCTTTAACTCGCTTTTTCTGTGCCTCGATAACCAAAGCAGCCAAGTGGTGAGTTTGTCCAATTTTTCGAGATACAGGAGACGTTCTTCCTCTGGGGAAGTGTCGGGAAGTAATTCCATAGCCAACTTCAGTGAAGGGATCTCACATTCAACCAGAAGAGTAGCTTCTAGACCATACACCAACTGGAAAGGTGTGAATCTGGTCGCACTCTTCACTGACATTCGGTAGGCCTAGAGAGCTGAGAACAATTGGAGATGCCAGTTGGATTTGTGTATGCCAATTGTTTGTTGAAGCATCGTGACAATCACCTTGTTCACGGCTTCAACCAGGCCATTTTCCTGGGGGTAGTATGGTGTCAAACTGTCATTACACAAGCCGAACTTCGATGTGAGCTCTACCATCATGTAGTCCTAAAAATGAGTGCCATGATCAGTGCGATGGCCTAAGGAATGCCAAAATGCATGATCACATGGTTGAAAATGAATTGAGCAGTTGTCTTACCATTGACAGCTAATGTAGGCACCGCTTCGGCCCACTTGGAGAAGTAGTCTACGGAAACGATGATATAAGCATTCCCCCTAGCCAAGTGAGGGTTAAATGTCATAAAATTAATGCCCCATTTGGAAAAGGGGCCTACGGTAATGATAGGCTGTAAAGGGAGGGGCGGCGCACGCATCTTTCATTAGAAGATTTGGCACGCATGACACTTCCATACTGCAACAATACGGTCTTTAAATATAGACGGCCAGAAATAGCCCGCACACAAAATCTTCTGGGTGGTAGCATAACTGGACATGTGACCACCACAGGCGCCACTGTGACAGTCATTCAGAACCTTCTCAGCCTCCTCTAAGGTCAAACATCGGTGGAGCATAGAATTGATTCTGACACGATATAAGGTATCTCCGACAATGCGATATGGTTGCGATTGATGCCAAATGCGACGTCGAGTGTCCTTTTTCAACTCCAACCGGAAGGTAGATGTCTGAAGGTACATGATGATATCACCGTACCATGGATCGAGAGTGTTGATTATAAAGAGAGTTTCTTATGGGATATGATCCTCGGGTTGAGACGGAACAAAGTCTGTAGGGAGAGAGAAAATGAGATCAGCAAAAACCAGTGACTTCTTCTATTTGGTGGTGGTGAACTCAAAATCGAAATCTTGAAGGCTCACAATCCATTTCAAGTACTTTCCCCCTAGCAATTTTCGAGACAAAATGTAAGTCATGGGGTTGCAGTCAGAAATCACAGTTACTGTGCGTAACAGGATGTAATGGTGAAACTGTTGAACGACCTGGACTGTGGCTAGTGCCAACTTCTCGACATGGGCATAATGCGTTTCAGTGTCGAGGAGATTCTGAGAAAAGTAATAAACCACATGTTCATTACCGGCATCATCACCCTCTACCAAAACCATGGCTATTGTGTTGAAGGCGGCAGCCAAATAGAGGGTAAAGTCGGGATGATAGTTGGGAGGATGTATTAATGAAGCGTTGATGAGAAACGTCTTCAGGTTGTCGAAATATTTTTGAGAAATCTTGTCCCAATGGAAGGGAACATTCTGCTTTAGAAGTCACATAAACCCTTTGGCCACCTCTGCATAGTTCAGGATAAAGCGACGTAAGAAATTCGCTTTCCCCTGAAGACTCTGAAGTTGATGCAACGAGGAGGGGGAGGGGAGATTAACAATAGCCTTGACCTTGAGAGGGTCAAGGAGAATTCCATCTTTAGAGACAATGAATCCCAAAAGACAACCATAGTCAATGCAGAAGATGCATTTGTGAGGATTAAGCCTGATGTTGTAACGTCTGCAACAGAGAAAAATCTGGCGGAGATGTTCGCGATGGTCTTCACGCAGAGCTGAATGAGCTGGAAGGTCATCTAGATATGGCTGAACAAAATTATGTATGTCATGAAAGGCGTAGAACATGGCACATTGGAAGGTGCCTATAGCGTTTTTCAAGCCGAACAGGAGCTTCTTATAGGTGAATGTGCCCCACGAACAGATGAAGGCGGTCTTATGTTGATCGGATGGTAAAATATTAATTTGATTATAACTCGAAAAGCCATCCATAATGGAATAGATCTCACTCCCCACACAATCGTCAATGATCTAATCTATAAATGGGGTGGGTTAGGTTTCCTTAAGGCAAGTCTAATTGATATCTCTATAGTCAACAGAGACTCAAATTGTGCCCTGCTTCTTATCCACAGGGACAATATTGGAAGCCCACTCAGTCAAAGGGATCAGATATATGAAGCCTTCTTTAAGAAGTTTCTCAACTTTAGCCTTTATAGCAGCGGCTTTTCGAGGATGCACTAGACGCAGACGCTGGCGCATAGGCTTCGCACCAGGGTAGGTGGGAATTTCGTGCACAACGATACTTGGATCGATCCCAAGAATCTCTTCATAATACCATGCGAAAACATCTCAGAATTCGCAGAAAAGGCTAGTGTTACTTGAATCTCATTGGGAGAACAAGTGACTCCCACATGGATGTTCTCGATGACCCCTGGATTGACAGAGATGTCGATAGGCATCGTTTGGGTGATATTACTTAGATTTCCTTCTGAAAATACTTCATGAGTCAATATCGGTGTTTGGAGAGGCAGAGAGGGAACCTGAGATGCAAAACGCTCGAGACAATTAGAAATTTCCCCCAGGCCAGGACTGAACGAGGAACGATGATGTCCATCACTCCACGGCAGATCTTCAAGAGACAACATCTCCATGATAGCTTCGTTAGATGGAAAAAATTCTCTTAAAGGATTGGGCGAATCTGCATTGCGGAGCCAAGGGGGTTGGGAATAATCATCAAGAGTCATGCTCAAAGGAGCATTACTAGCAAGAGGAGAATCTGATGTAGCAATGATCTCGCAATAATTGATTTCAACTGGGGTCAGAGGCATCGATTCTCCAAAAGAGGCAACATGTTCAGGAGAAGGGATGATCCATGGGTCATCCGACCTAGAGACCATATTGACTTTAACAGTGTTTGATGGTGGAATGGGAAAAATACCCATGAGAATGGGGTCCTTGAAAAGACCAGTTCCTATACTATCAGGGGGATTAGGGATTTAATCCACGTATGGTACATTATTCTTGGAGGATGAGTTGAAGAAAGACAATTGATCGACAGTAATAATCTTTCCCTCATGTAGAAATTTCAAAAGCCGAAAGAGGGTGGACGGAACGCATAGCATGGCGTGGGTCTATCTGCGACCAAGTAGAAGATTTTAGTTGAGTTTGGCATCAACCACTTCCACTTTGACATTGACTGTCTTACCTTGTAATGTAATCGGTAGAATCGCGAGAACACCCAAGGGTTTTGATTCCCTTCCATTGAATGCCTCAAGGGCATTGGGAGATGAGGTGAGGGCTGGAGAGCCAATGGGCTTCCAGCAGGCAGATGACATAACGCAAGTAGAGGCACCTTCATCCACAATGGCTCTGTGAATTTTGAGGCCATTGATACTAACTTGTATAACAAGGGCGATTTGATGCGGAAGTTGGGGGACAAAATTCTCTAGATCGAAGGAGAGAAGGCTAGAATCGGCAGGCTCAATTCTGGTAATCGCAGATAACAAAGCTTTCCGTTGAGATGCACAACTCTAAATAACTTCCAATGCGGACATCGTGGAAGGCCCCTATGCCAAATCCTCAACAATGTTGTAATGCTGAGCAGCAAGGGTGTTTGGATTATAGGAATATTTTCGGAGAACACCTTTGGAAGGCAGTTGTACAACGGGTTCAGCGCTGGGCCTTTCAATTTCAAGAGGACCAGATGTAGGTGTGGGAGGAGGGCCATCAAAAACTTCCTTTCCAGCTGCTTGACATGGTCTGGCATAATCCTTTGATCAACAGGTACAACACCATTCATCATGACAACCTGAGACCCAAACAGTGTAAAGGCTGAAGGCTACTCGATCATCTGGGTCTGCTGAGATGGAAATGGTTCCTTAAGAAATTTTTAAGTCCCCTTAGAGCCCTTAATAAGTTCACTAACCTTAGATCATCGAGGAAAATATTTGGTGTAGTGGTATTCATCACATATCAGGAAAGGGTACTTTGGTTTACATTGTGAAACATCCTCAGCACGTGGTTTGGACAATTCTGGTTTTGGGGCATCAGATTTGGCTTTGCCTTTGCCCTTCTTCTTCCCTTTGGAAGTCTTGTCTGCAGGATTAGCCTGAATGGCATCGACCTCCGCGGTCTTACCAGAATCTGGGGTAGTGAGAGGAGCAGAGTTATTGGAAGAATTCGCTTTCTGCTTCCCATTGGAAGACTTACGAGAAGTCTAAGAGACAGAACCAATAACACTATCTACTGATGGAGTAGCCGGCGCTTTAGAGGTCCCTGTCCGAGGGGCATCAATCAAGATGTCATATAATGTGTCGGACTGAGAGTACACTAATTCAAGGTAATGGGCACAAGAAATGGCCTGTTCCTCGGTTACACATGCCCCCATAGCAATGTCCTGTGCAATCTTGTTGACAAAGGAGGTAGTGACCAGTGAGTTAGAAGTTGATCAAGAATGTCAAACTTGATCAAATGACGACGACGTCTCCACTCGTGAATGTGATCTGAAATATGAGTGGCTTTGTCCTGTTTCAGAGATGTCAGGAGATGCGTCCTGGCTTCATAACGAACCGGTAACTGGAAATGTGTTAGGAATGCCATGGCTAGGGTATTAAAATCTTGAAAAATACCACGGGGCAGCTCTATATACCATTTAGTGGCAGCACCACTTAGAGTGCGTTGGAAAAGACGTAGACAAAATGAGTCATCTATCCAAGAATTCGAAGAACACCATAAGTGGTATGTCATGACATGTGCTTGGGGGTCTTCACCAGATTTACCCTCAAACTTAGGACAGTCACCAGGCACCTTTGTCGGAACCAGAGGCCAATATGGATTATCAAGAATCAGATCATTGGTCAACCTGGATACGTCCAGTAACTCTAACGTGGCGAGAAAAGGTAACTGAGGATTAAAAGGCATGCCAGGTCCTCGATAAGGACCTGTACCTGTACTCCATCCTAGTTGAGCATAAATCTGCCCCCACTGGTTCTGTCTTGGAGGATTCTAACCATAGGGGGTATAAGCCGGATAATGAGGTTGTTATGGTAGTTGATAACCAGGATACGGGGGTTGATAAGCAGGGTACTGACTCTGATTATACGTGGGCACCGTTTGAGAAGTGTATGGATTTTACTGTGGAGTATAAGTATAGCCTGACTGTTGAAGGTAATAACCAGAACCTTGGGGCGGGTTGTAAACTAGTCGAGACTGACCTTGAAGGTAATAGTCGCCTTGGGGTCGAACGGGCTGCTGATAAGTGGGACTCTGCTAAGCCTGATAAGTCAGGTGCACAGGTGGATTCGGTTGTGGCATAGAATAGATCGGCTGCTGAGCAGGGTTAACATGTTGTGCAGGTTGTCCTGGTTGAATAGGTTGACCTAGCTATGCAGGTTGACCTGGCTAAACAGGTTGTCCTGGTTGAACAGGTTGACCTAGATGATGGAGGACACCAAGTTTTCCTGGTTGAGCAGGTTGACCTGATGATGGGAGAGGGCCAGGTTGTGCCTAATAACTAGGTTGACCCATGACAAGACCATAATATGGCCCTGATTGTGCAACATTTTGACCAATTGGAAAATGAGGTTGCTAAGGTTGCACCAAAGGTTGAGAAGGATGGGTTCACCCCCTAAGACCGTATGTTGGTCCCGATTGATACCCCAGTTTCCCTGTTGGTCCTTGAGGTTTCCCTGGTTGGACCACAGGGTGAGGCTGCAGAGGTTGACCTTGAGGGTTGTAAGACTGCCCTTGTGGATCGTAAAAAAATCCCTGCTGGCCCGAAGGTTGTCCCTGTAAGGGATGTCATTGTGGATCGTATAGATAACATGGTTGGGCCGAAGGTTTTTCCCTGGAAGGGTGGGCCAGAAGCATATCCTTGCTGAAACAAAGGTTTTCCTTGTAAGGGTTGCCCTTGTTGATTAGAAGGTTACCCAGCTTGGGAAGGTAGAAAATCGTTAATGTACTAATAAGCCTCAGGAGCAGCAAAATGAAGGGGGTTTCTCTGCTCATCATATTGATATGGAAATACATAAATCGGGGCACCATTCGGTCCATAATGGGAAAATTAAGGACGATTAAGGTCTTGAGAGGACGAACCAACCTCGATGTTCGACAGCTGTAAGGACAACCGATACTCCTCGGGAGAAATATTCTCAGGAATGGCAGAAGCTATATAAACATCTTCAGGAACTGACGAGGTCCTATTTGATTGACTAGTAACAATAGGCATAGACGCAGCCACGCAGAAATTAGTTCTAACAGGTGTTGATGTAACAAAAAGAGATGTCGTGAGTGGTGACGATGGCGACATCCCTAACGAGGAAATAGTCGGCCTCATGGACGGAGTCGATACTCCCATAGAGGCAACAATGGCCATGACCTGACTTAAATACCTATATCCAATTGGGAGCATAGGACTAGGTGAAGACATAATAGAAGGTTCATGGATGTCTTCGGGAAAAAGCTGGTAATCTTCACCAGAAGTAGGAATTCCCTCACTAGGAGAAGGACTAGATGAGTCCATATCTGACCCTACCGTGACATCTTGTAAAAGACGACGGGGACTAGGAGGTATAACAGCAGCCAAAAAGGGTGATCCCTATGTAAGAAGAGGGAAGTGTTCCCCAAGCCCAAATCCAAACCAAGTGTTGGACAAGGGCCAATTGAAGTCAACCGGTCCTCCAAAGGGAAGTTCTGATATAACCGGTCCCCCGTCAGGAAACTCGGGTACAATGGGTTGCTGATACTCAGTAGAGGACTGGGAGACCTCTGATGAATCGTATGTATAAGGAATATCAGTAGATGAAACTGATGGTTCCGCCACTATGACTATAGTAAAAAAGAGGAAGAGATCGTAAAACAAAAACGCACAGGCAAAAACCAAGGAAAACAAAAACAGGCCAAAAAATCAATCTCTAAATGGGTGTCTGATCGTAGGTGATTAATTTTACCACATTAAAAATGGAAACTTTACTATTTAATGTTTTAAGAGTCTAGAAACAAGTAAAATATGACTCTATCACTTTCAGTTTGGAAACAAGTGTGAAAGGACAAGTGCTTGATGATCTTTTCAAATTTAATGAGTCAGTAAAGATCAGAATGACTGCTCTGGTAATCTAGGTAAATGGGTGTACCAGATATCCATGAACTGCCATATACACCTTGGTAAAAATGAAAAATAAATCAACTAAGGACTTGACGTACGTGTAGGTAATATCCCCGAACGTTGTGTCCTGTGTATCACGGGTGAAAGGCGGTAGACTCGGCTTCCTATAGATAAAGGATTGCAACCTAATGGGGTCTCCCTTTATATACGCAACGGTGCGGGGAGCACAAGTCTGTACTAGCGCTATCTGTAACCAGATGGTGAGAAACAGCTGCTAGGCTTAAAGACACTAGAACACGTCTCTACCTTAGACTACTAGATATTCCGTTAATGTTTCAATGTTGCCTTAGGTTAACTCAGTAAATTTTAAAGTTGATCTTCAATTTACATTTCAATTTCAGGCCCTATCAAATTTTGGATCTCATAAAACCTCTAAATGCACACTACATGGCACAAAATATCACTTTGTTCAATGAAGAGCTATCTACGGGAGAGTTGCGAGCTTTTCAAATAACAACAAAATGAGCACAAAAACATCCACTACTCTCTGTAATGCAAGCTAATGAAACTAGAAAAATTCTCTCTAGAGTTATATAACACTAATAATGCAAAATATCTTTCAATTTTCATGTTGCCAAACCAAATGCAAAAGATCTTGTTTTTGTATTTTTCAACATATAAGAGCAAATGCACTAAATGAATGAAAAAACTAATGAAAACATCAATTTGAGGAATGACAAGGAGAGAGCTAAAACAAACAAGTTCACTCAATCCAAACGCATACAAGAAAGACTCAAAATGATGACAAAATCCTTCATAGCAAAGAAGAATCTCGAAAAAGACTCACACAAACAGTGTAATCTAGGTTTGGAGCGACACAAAGCGAAACTGAATGAAAGAGAGAAAAATCACTCAAATAACGTAATGATACAATGGAATCTAGAAAAACGAATGCAAAGAAGTGAAAATGAAGTCGACCGGGAACGCAAGGACATAAAACTCCCACAAGAGGCTCAACACACTTAAGCACCTAGAAGCCCTAGGGCTAGAATGCAAAACTGATAGTAAAGGGAAAACAACCGGAGGACAAGGGCCAAACACAGTCAACAATGACTTCAAGGCACTCAATCAATCAGAAAAATGACACCAAGACCAAAACTCAAGCTCAGAGAGCCCAAAAGCAAGCAAACCCTAACACCAAACAGAGTTGGTGGGCCTATTTGGCTGTAATATGCGCCAAAAAATCATTGGCGCGGGAGCCTAACTAGCAACGAGTGCCAGCTGGCGCGACTGTTAGGAGCTAAACCGTGCCAATCGAGTTTACTCAGGGGAAAAATATGAAAAAGGGCAAACAAAGACTGGATCTAGTCTTCTGGGGGCTAAACAGGGGTTTGACACCAAGGGAGATGAACCAGAAGAGAAAATAAATCAATCAAAAGCAAAAAAAAAACAACCCAAATAGAAGGAGGACTAACTCCCACTGATCCCCAGCAGAGTCGCCAAATTGTTGAGGAGATAAATCCCCTTTGCGGACAGAGGCGATCCAACTAGCCCTAGGGCGGGTCTAGCAACAATCAAATCACGCAATGACATTGGTTCCTAGTTAGCTAGCTTGCTAATGGAGAGGACAAGCTTTTATAGATGGAGGAAGGGAAGTTGGTATCCCTATAATCATGTGATAGGCCCTATCTCTTAGGAAGGTTCCATGAGAGGTGGAAAACCACTTCCTATACATGGAGATCCGGTGCCAAACCACTAAACTTCCTTTGATGATTCATTATAGAGTTTGTTAGAACCAAACTTACGCCATTTATTTCTAAAATAAATTCCTTAATGGGCTTGGCGGGAGTGAGACATAGGTAAAGTGTGCCAATTGGAGCGCCCTCTAGTGTGGATTTCCCCCATTGGCGCAAGGGGTGAACTGACTAGTCGCGCCAAGGCTAAAACACCTGTTTTTAGGGTTTTCCAAAGGAAATTTTCTTCAGGAGAATGTTTATCCTTAGGCGAGAGGATGTTATGAAGGTATTTTCAAGACATGTTACTTCTCATAGGTCATGGGAATAGTCCTCCAATGTGCAGGATGAGGGATTGCAAGGACGGTGACAAAATACTATGTAACACCATCCAAATAAAAGAAGGTCATCCACAAAGAGTGAGTGGGAAATACTTACAGAGTCAGAAAATGAGAACCAAGGTATATATCCAGCCTTCAAAGCCATATACATGAGTTTTCTGAATCTATCCATCACCAGAATGAAGATAAGCGGGGACAGAGCACACCCCTGCCTCAGACCCCGTCCAGCTTCAAAGAATGGGATTGGCTTACCATTTATAATCGCTGCATAGTGAACTGAGGAGATGCAGGCCATAATCCATCAAATGACCATAATTGGGAGTCCAACTTTCAATAAAACAATATGGATATATGACCAGTCGACACTGTCATATGCCTTGTATAAATCAATCTTCAAAATAAGAGCTTCCTTTTTGCCTGCATGAATAGAGTGCATTACCTCTTGTGAAATAGCAATAGCATCATGAATAGACCACCCCCACAAAAACCTATATTGCTCTTTGGAAATGAACTTAGATATGGTGTCTCTTATTCTATTAGCAATGATCTTGGATGAGATTTTTTATATCAGATTGCAGAGAGCAATCGGTCTAAAATCCACGAAGCCCTTTGGTTTAGAGGTCTTCGGAATGAGCACAATAAAGGTGGAATTCATGTTTGATGGAATGCGACCCGCCAAACTTCCTTGTTCCACAATATAATTAATCTCCAGGCCCATAATGTTAAAGAAATGCAGATAGAATTCTTCCAGCCAACCATCCAGCCCAAGACATTTGGATTTTTTGAAAAACATTTTTTTGGATGGTAGAATGTAACTACTATGTGTTTGCCTACTGTGAAATCGTAAGCACTCTATGTTGCGATTACTAATTCCATATTCACTAAAATAATCATGAGCATTGGTGATGATTAGAGGAATTAAATTTTAATGGACCATAACTAAAAATATTAATGTGTTGGGATTCCAAATGTTGACCATTGTTTTATGATATTGTGGATAATCTGGATTTTGCAATTAATGAAAACAATAGAAGTTTGAGAACCATAATTATATTAATATAGTTAAATGGTCTCGAAGTTGGTAGATAATTTCAATATTATCAAACTTTATATGAATTTATTTAATATTTGAGAAATAAATTTCTGGATATTTTCTGTATCTTGATCTTTGAGATTTTTTTATTGCTATTAACCAATTTTACTTTATATTTTTTTCCATTATGTAATATTAATAAATTTAGTAGGTTTTTTTCCGAGTAATTTTGGACTTTAAAAACTGAAAATGTTTATAATGTTTTTGATGCAGGAGCATCAAGACCTTTTTCTCCATTTGTAAATATGGGGTGTGATAATATTAACTTGTAAATATGGGGTGTGATGATTTTAATATTTTATTAATTAATTTGAATTAAATAGGAGAAGGTGAGGATTTATGTAAATATCCTTTTATTAATAAAAGGATATGAGGAAATTTAATAAATTGAAGGATTTTAGGGATAAAAACCTATCCTTTAGGGATGTTGAGAAATTTAGGGGTTTGTTAAGGATTTTAAGGGATTTAGCATTTAATGTAATGATTTTTAAAAATTGTATAAATAGGAGGGCTTTTTGTGAGAGAAACCATGAGAGATTGTGAGAGAGTGTGAGGCTGAAAGCAGGCTTGAACAGCAAGGCTGTAAGCCTTCAGCAATTGTAAGGGCCAAATGTTGAATATCTGGCCATGTACAAAGGGTTTGAAATTGATTTGAATTTGTTTATACAAATAGGAATTGTTCTGAAATTTTATGTGAGTTTTATATTTCTGGGTGAATTGGTATAATGAGTTAGAATCTTAATTTCAGTCATTTGACAAATTTTATAGACAATATCTGCACATAATCGACATTAGCCAGTGTTATAATGTTGAATCTGTATGTTGACTTACAAGGGCGCATTGTGAAGTCATGTTCATAGAATTGAACGAAAAATACATTTGGGGAAAACTGTTAAATAGAGATTGGGTTCAACTGCAAAATTAAATACACATTGTATGGAATAGGGCGCAAGGTTTTCTGCAGAGTTTGTGACTGGACATTGGCAATAGAAAACATATTTGTGCGTGCGTTCACACATCTCTCTGTTTTTACTTGGTAGCTCTAGGTTAACTCCATTCCGAAGAGCCTACGAAAATGTGAGAGAAATTGTGTCTGATTCATGACCGCAGAAGAAACTTCCTCGATGGAGTGGGTGAGTTCGTGCAATGAATGTTATGCGAATGTGTGATATGAGTTATGCAACAACTGCGTTATTATCGTATGATATTGGTGACCCTTCGCATTTGGGATACGACTTATTTTAATGATTTTCAACACCCAAGGTTCATGCTGACACCTCTGACGTATGTTGTCGAAGTTCTGATCAGTTGGATGCCACTTAAATGTGCTTTCTTTATGTAGCTTGATTGTGGCACGCATTTGTCGTGGTTTTCATTTGAGTCAAAGGTCACGTTTTCTACCAAGGCGCAATGGAATAATGGTTTGTTGAAAGTCGATCTTGCATGGCAGAGCATCAGTCAATGTAAGTGTTGCATTTAAAAACGCTGCAGTAGTTTGTTCTGCGAATATATAATAAGGTTGATATATCGTGGTTCCGTGCCAGCAAAGAGAAAAACGAGTTACCACTTTTTTTACCCTCGTATGCGAAGGACAACCATTGAAAGCGTTTTCTGGGCATGGTTATAGAGCGTTTTTAACGCAGATGCAAGCAGATCAGTCTTGTTTACGTTGTGACAAAGGCAATTAGGTTGTATCTATTGATTCAATTGATATATGACTGTTTTTATTTGTTAACTTGCAAATAATGAACTCAGATGGGCGTAAATGTTTTTGATATCATTGCAAGAATTGCAACACAGATATGTTGTAAATGCCGAGATTGCACCAAGAATGCAACGTAGATATTTGGTAAATGTTTTTGGCGTTGTTGAAGATCTGACACTGTTTTGTTTTTGCCGGACGTCCTACAACTGAAATGAAGGATCCATCGTGAGCCAGATAGTTGGAGAAATTCAAATGCAGAAGTGAAGAATCGTGGAAGAGCGCTATAATTGCCAGATCTGCGTTGAGTTTTGCCAGATTCAGAGCGCTATGTCTGAATCTAGAATACAGTCTTGAATCAATGTGTGGCGCTGGTGTGGACGTGCAGTCAATGGTAAGTAAAGAACAAAAGGAGAATTGAATTGACAGGTTTATAAATTGAATGTGATCGTTGGCTTGTGGATGGAAAATTCAAATATATATTTAACATTGAGTTGCAGCATTGATACGAAGTTGAATTAAATGTTATATGTCGAGTTGTGGAAAGCGAGGAGGCAAATGGAAGTTGAAGGGCGTTTATAAGTTAAATTGTGTGGCTGTAAAGGTGTGTCAACTTGTGTGATGCGATATGAAAATAACGAATGGCTGTAAAAATCAATCACATTGAAATATATAGTTCCGCATGATATGATGGCATGAGCGCACTCCTTTAATCCAGTCACATATAAATGGGAAGATTATTGGTTTTATTTGTGGAAGCATTCAAATTTTATGATTGAAGTTATTTAAATTAGGATTTTGGGTTGTATCCAAGTCAGGTGGATTAAAAGTTAAATTGTGAGTTATAAATGGAGATTGCCAGAATATGAAATTATCAAGATTGGAGTGTTAATTGGTTAAATGCATTCTTATATGGGATATTTTAGAGATGCATTCTTGTATGCATGGTCCTGGGTATTGCAGGCTGGCCTAGCTTGCGTCATTTTTGGTATCAGAGCAGGAATGCTCTGTTGGAATGTTTATCTTCTGAATGATGTGCATGAAGGCAAAGGAGGTCAGATTTTAATCTGACAGTCAAAGCAAACCAGAGTACAGCTGAAGAATTGAGCAGGTATTGGGTGTGGTTAATTTTGGTTTGAATTTTACTGACAAGAAATGGAATGAGAATTGATGATTGCAGCAAACTCAGCAAGGAAGGAATTGTTGCTTACAGCTAAAGTTTGCCAGAGCAAGCCAGAAGGTTGGAAGAGAGAATCAGATTTTAAAATCTGATTGACAGTAAAATTTTGCAGAGGAAGCACAAAGATGAAATTGAAGTACAGGTAAATGGAAAGACAAGATCAGACTGAGATCTTGAAGGTAAGGTGATTTGGGTTTATTTGAATTTGAAGATTGTAGTCTTTGCATTAAAGCAGAAGTATTTTTGCAACTCCCAAAAGGAAAATCCATAGAAGACATGTTTAAAATTGCTAACAGAAAACTGGTGAAAGCATAGGTGGCAGAACCTGAGGAAATCCAATAGAGATTGGATAAGGAAGACAGTTGTGAACAGGCAGATGAGTTGAAGCCAGGAAGAGCAAAGAGAAGTGTTCAAAGGAGGTTCCAGAGAGAGAACCAATTGCTTGCCAAAAGACCGAGTGAGGAGGGCTTGGTGAGGTAAGTGGCGGCAAGACAGGACTTGCTGCTGAAGAGGCTTTAGTACAACTCGTAGTAAAGTGAGTAAGGGGCTCATAGAGATGGAAAGGATGATGACTAGTGACAGTCGTCACAAAGGTTCTGAAATAAACCACAGCAGAAGACAAAAGAAGAAGGATGCCAAGGCAGTTGGCATACAGAGACAATTAAGCAAAGAGGAATATGAGAGGGAGAAGGCTGAGATAGCAGTTCAGCTTGAGGTGCTGATGGAGATGTTGCAAAGAAATGAGGTAAACCAGAAGCGTGGTTATGTTATGAGAAAGAAGTTGAGATGGCAGAGGTTACAACAGAAGTGGAATCATCAGATGAATATGCAGTTGATAAAGGAGCTAAGGGAACTTGAACGGGTTATTGATGCCAGGCAGAGGATAGAGAAGCTCGAAACAGTTGAGCTACAGCAAAAGGAAGATGTTGAAGAAGATGTTAAAGTTTCAATATGTTACCCAGAGAGTGGACCATTACTTTTTGAAAGTGATGAAGAGCTGGAGGAGTTGAATCATATGAATGATTCGAAGCAGCCGAAAGATTTGATGACTGAAGCATTAAACAAGACCGTAAGGTCTTGTGATTTTAAAACTAATTATTTGTGTGTGATTGCAGGTTTGAAAGAAGAGGAAGAACATCTACTGAAGGATGTTAAGGAAGATTTAGCAGAAGAAAGACCATGTGAAGAAATGGAAGATCGCGTAAAATTTCCAAAGTCTACTCCAAGTAAAATCATTGAGTTATATAGAGAATTAGACTTTCAAAGGAGGAAATTGGAAGAACAGAGGATGAATGTTCGGGATAGATTGCTGAAGAAGGTTGACAAAGCAGTTGTCATAAATAATAATCAAAGAGAAATTCCAGATGGCGAGCAAAGGAATGTTGCAGAGGGAAAGGAAGATTGGAAGGCCGCAACATCCATAGTGACAGCAAGAGAAACATGGTTTATTGAAAATGTTGGAAACAATCAACAGACAGAGGACATACTAGACAAAGAAATTGAGTTGATAAGGAGGTTAATGATAAAAACATCCCAGAGAAAGACAGCCGAAAGAAAGAAAATGAACGACAACAAGAGAATGACAATGAAAGATTGCAAGAGCAGAGCAAGTGGAGCATTACAACACAAAATATGGAAACCTAGAAGACAACAGCAGATAACAACAGCAGTGAAGCAATCGACAAGCACGGAAGATTTACAAAATAAAATCTGGGATCCAGGAGGAGATATCCAGACTTATGACCAGGTGGTCATGAATTTTCTTACATGGGGAGTCTGATGCAGGAGCATCAAGACCTTTTTATCCATTTGTAAATATGGGGTGTGATAATATTAAATTGTAAATATGGGGTGTGATGATTTCTAATATTTTATTAATTAATTTGAATTAAATAGGAGAAGGTGAGGATTATGTAAATATCTTTTTATTAATAAAAGGATATGAGGAAATTTAATAAATTGAAGGATTCTAGGGATAAAAACCTATCCTTTAGGGATGTTGAGAGATTTAGGGGTTTGTTGAGGATTTTAAGAGATTGAGCATTTAATGTGATGGCTTTTAGAAATTGTATAAATAGGAGGGCTTTTTGTGAGAGAAACCATGAGAGATTGTGAGAAAGTTTAAGGCTGAAAGCAGGCTTGAACAGCAAGGCTGTAAGCCTTCAGCAATTGTAAGGGCCAAATGTTGAATATCTGGCCATGTATAAAGGGTTTTGAAATTGGTTTGAATTTGTTTATACAAATAGGAATTGTTCTGAAATTTTATGTGAGTTTTATATTTCTGGGTGAATTGGTATAATGAGTTAGAATCTTAATTTCAGTCATTTGACAAATTTTATAGACAATATCTGCACATAATCGACATTAGCCAGTGTTATAATGTTGAATCTGTATGTTGACTTACAAGGGCGCATTGTGAAGTCATGTTCATAGAATTGAACGAAAAATACATTTGGGGAAAACTGTTAAATAGAGATTGGGTTCAACTGCAAAATTAAATACACATTGTATGGAATAGGGCGCAAGGTTTTCTGCAGAGTTTGTGACTGGACATTGGCAATAGAAAACATATTTGTGCGTGCGTTCACACATCTCTCTGTTTTTACTTGGTAGCTCTAGGTTAACTCCATTCCGAAGAGCCTACGAAAATGTGAGAGAAATTGTGTCTGATTCATGACCGCAGAAGAAACTTCCTCGATGGAGTGGGTGAGTTCGTGCAATGAATGTTATGCGAATGTGTGATATGAGTTATGCAACAACTGCGTTATTATCGTATGATATTGGTGACCCTTCGCATTTGGGATACGACTTATTTTAATGATTTTCAACACCCAAGGTTCATGCTGACACCTCTGACGTATGTTGTCGAAGTTCTGATCAGTTGGATGCCACTTAAATGTGCTTTCTTTATGTAGCTTGATTGTGGCACGCATTTGTCGTGGTTTTCATTTGAGTCAAAGGTCACGTTTTCTACCAAGGCGCAATGGAATAATGGTTTGTTGAAAGTCGATCTTGCATGGCAGAGCATCAGTCAATGAAATCTGAACGCAGAAAAAACGCTTGCAGAGTTTGTTCTAAGTGAATATAGCACAGAAGGTTGATATATCGTGGTTCTGTGTCAAGAAGGTTAACGAGTTACAAATGTTTTTACCGTATGTTAAATTCAAGTCGAAGTTAGTCGCTATTGGTTATAGAGCCGCTTAACGCAGATGCAAGGTAGATCGGCCTTGTTTACGTTAGACAAAGGCAATTAGGTTGTATTCTATCGATTCAATTGATATATGAGACCTGCTTTATTTGTTAACTTGCAAATAATGAACCTGATATTTAAATGTTTTTGATATCATTGCAAGAATTACATCACGATATGTTGTGTAAATGCCTAGATTGCACCAAGAATGAATCTAGACATTGGTGTCGTTTTTGGCGTTTGTCAAGATCCACACTGCTTTGTTTTTTCCGACGTCCTGCTGCCAACCTGTGCTTCTAAGACCTGATCATAGAGTTTCGGAGTAGTTGGAGAAATTCAAATGCGTATGAAGAATCGGAAGACATTATAATTGCCGGACTGAGTTTTGCCAGATTCAGAGCGCTATGTCTGAATCTAGAATACATTCTTGAATCAATGTGTGGCGCTGGTGTAGACGTGCAGTCAGTGGTAAGTAAAGAACAAAAGGAGAATTGAATTGACAGGTTTATAAATTGAATGTGATCGTTGGCTTGTGGATGGAAAATTCAAATATATATTTAACATTGAGGCTGCAAAGATTGATAATGGTTGAATTAAATGTTATATGTCGAGTTGTGGAAAGCGAGGAGGCAAATGGAAGTTGAAGGGCGTTTATAAGTTAAATTGTGTGGCTGTAAAGGTGTGTCAACTTGTGTGATGCGATATGAAAATAACGAATGGCTGTAAAAATCAATCACATTGAAATATATAGTTCCGCATGATATGATGGCATGAGCGCACTCCTTTAATCCAGTCACATATAAATGGGAAGATTATTGGTTTTATTTGTGGAAGCATTCAAAGTTTATGATTGAAGTTATTTAAATTAGGATTTTGGGTTGTATCCAAGTCAGGTGGATTAAAATGAAATTGTGAGTTATAAATGGAGATTGCCAGAATATGAAATTATCAAGATTGGAGTGTTAATTGGTTAAATGCATTCTTATATGGGATATTTTAGAGATGCATTCTTGTATGCATGGTCCTGGGTATTGCAGGCTGGCCTAGCTTGCGTCAGTTTTAAACACTAGGGATTAATGTTGGAGAATTCATGAGTTTTATTTTCCAATATATATATATATATATATATATATATATATATATATATATATACACACACACTCCCCATTTTTTTTCCTTATTGGATTTTTGAGAGTTCAATTTTTTTGGTACTGAATCAAATACAAATTAGAATTCAAACTCAAACTTGGTAACTATGCTCCAAATGACATTACTAATCTGGAATCGTTGAAAATTATAAACCTTGAATTAAAATCACTCACATGTTGAGTCAAATATGTTTGACCAAGTTCAATTGTAATTAAAGATGGTCCAATAAACTCAATCATGGTCATACAATGTTAATCACAATATAATTTAGTTGAGTATAGTTTGATGTGAACAAATATGATCCATAATCAACTATATGTTAAACATAAAAAACTATGGTTAACCATATCTTGAATAGATTTAGCTAGAGCCAACTATAATCAATCATTGTCAACTAATCTTTCCATAGAGACTAGATATGAACTAACACAACCATATGAGTAAATATAAAACATCCATTCGATCATAATTATTATGATGATTATTTGATTATATAAACTATATCTTCCATTAAAAACATATAATACACAAGAAAACAGGTAAAAAAACATCTCATAAAATGTAAAATTCCACCACCCTTGAGAGGGTATATGTTAGGTCATCTAAAGTGTCAAGGACATGCTATAAGGAAATTAATATTAATTGTTTGATATTATGATATAAATCCATGTAATCATTTGTAATTATGAGATAAATTCCACCCAATCATCTTATAAAATTAAATGATGCATTTCATTTATGCCCAACCTTGGTGTTGATATTGCATTTTGCCTCCATTTTTTATCCCACATATTTTCCTCTTCATCCTTCCAAATCATTCCAGTTGGTGGCCATGGGATTTCACAGTGAATCGCAGGTAGAGTATGAGGTAATGAATTTCCAATTAACAGCTCATGTAAGTTCGACTCGGCACATTCTCAACACTAAAAAAATTTCACCATGTTTTCATACCATATTAGAGTTTGACCAACTTGTTAATGTGTCCCACACAAATAAAACCAACTGGGATATCCCCTTTCCTCAGAACCAACGATTATCTTGCATCATGCTATCATATATTCAAATATTTCCTACTTTTTATATCAATAGAGGATATATGGATGTGCAAGAATAATTGTTCTGGTTTTACTATATTGAACTAACTAGCAACATTTTCCTATGGTTGTAGACAACAAATGACAAGGGTGTTTCTCAGTGAAAAAAATAGAAGTCAATGTAAATGATCATTTTTCTGTTCCCAAATTTCCTTCTAGACTTGAGAAATACAATGAATATGTGAATGACTATATTTTTTATATGCATATCAGGTGGCTTCCTCCTTCTCGTCCTCTCTGGTGGTTTGATTTTCTCAACTTCAACTCCAAAACCACATCAGTGACATTGATTATCAACCTACATCATGCTCTCAAAGATGGATATTCTATCTTGTATTTAATGCTTTCCTTCTCTACCACGAATGATAATCACAACCATCCTACCTTTGAATTAATGTAGACAATTCTTGCTTAAATCTCAGAAATCCCAAACCCATTGGTTGACCGTTCATAATATATCCCAGTGGATATTCACAATTGTGCTCATAATGTGGTACGCAATGGTCATTTTGATCAAAAATTTATTAAGAGTGAAATGGATGGAAGATAGTGAGTTTTCGATTCTGGGAGTTCCTAGAGTGGAGTGCATGCCTAAAGTCGCATCTTCTAACACTTTCACAATGGAAGACATTGAACTCCAAAAATTCTATTGTAGGGGTAATTTGTCAGTTTTTTTTTTTTTTTTTTTTTTTTGAAATCTATAACAATTAGAAATTTCCATTATTGAGCCCTTTTGAATTATTTTATATACTATCAATGGCGTGATAGTGGCCATGGTATTTTATGGAATTTAATGCTACCTACAAATTACTCTTTGATATCGCAATAAAATTATTAATCCTTTTTCTTTGTCTTTCTCATTTATGTATTTTTCAATTCCTAACTACTAATGGTTGAGATTTTGAATGCAGGTAAGAAAATTGATGGAGAAGTAGAAAAAATAAGATTAACAATGTTGGTCATGATGAACATGACATCTAAGTCCTGCACCAAGTATGATTTAATAAGTTTTTCTTTTTTTTGTAAGCTTTTCATTTTTATTTGTACTTTGAATGCCATTATTTTTGTGAGTCAAATGAATGTTGCTAACATATGAAAATGTGCATGACATGAAGCAAGTCCTTAAACCTAGTAGTAAAGTAGCTTGGGGAAACTGTTTGGGGATTTTACATGTTGGGGTAACATTGGAGAAGCTAGATAATCCTCTTAACGTTCTTCAGAACAAAAAAGAAAGTCTAGATAGAAAGAAAATGTTTTTTTTGGCCTTCATAATGGAAAAAGCATTGAACTATGTAACAAAATTGAAAGAACCATAGGTTCATGACTACATAAATTACTATTTTTATTATTGTTTACGTTTTTTTAGAGATATTATTGAAGAAAATTGAAGTGGTTAATTATGATAGGGAATATTTTTGTGAAAGGCGTTAACTAAATGTATGTATAAAACCCTGATAAACACCACACTTTCAATGATGAATATGGTAGGGCCTGGAGAATAGATATCTCTGTCTAAAAATATTCTTAAAAGTTTATATTTCTAGGCATCTAATGCAACCTAGGTTATATGTCACCCATTCTTTTACTTCACGTGTAAATCAATGTATCATAAATTTGTGAATTTCACATATCCATTCTATTTTAATTTTTATTATAGCGAAAAATTATGGTGACGAGTACAAGCTACATGGGAAGAATTGAGGATGCAATTCATAGCTACAAAAGGATATATAAATGTAGGTTTACTCTCTGAGTGATTTTTTCATTGTTTTCATGATATGAAAGAAGTTGTTGGTATTTTGGTATTTTAATGATGGGATGGAACAATGTGCTCAAATATTCTAAACTTCTTTGCCATGTTGAGGAAGCATTTTCTATATCTATTACATAGCAAGTATTACATAATAACAATATTACGTATTAAGGGTTACATAATATTAATAATATGTATTAAGGGTTACATAATAATAAAATTGTTTGTTCAATGAAAACTAGCTCTCAACCCACAACATTAAACTACTCTAAAATTGTTCGTATGTACTCTAATAGGTTTCCAATATGGTACATGTGTTAGTGTGTTTAGTCCACGTATGTATGAAATCACACCAACTTAAGGGGTGTGGTTTTTCCTCTTAAGTTATTGGTCACTAGCAGAAAATATATGGAGTCAAGAAAGTTAGTGGAACTTGCTAGAACATAAACATACTAGATAGAGAAATAGCATGCATATTCAAACATAAAACTAAAAAAAATAACAAAAAATCTCTAAATAGAGTCAAACAACTTCAATAATCCAAACGATGGCGTTTACATCCCCTTTTATTGAGTGCTGGTAGGAAATGAGGATAAAACTTTAACCCACTTGCCAAGGGGCCCTTAGAACACGGGGTTCTAAGTCCCGATGCAAGGATGTATTTACTTCCAAGTTGCCTTGGCACAACATCTCCCTCTCTACTATCATGGACTGGAGTTGTTGGATGGCCAACAACTGAGTCCCCTATATCTCTGCTCTGGATCACACATTGTTGGTATTGCTTGGGGAAATTCTGGCCAGCATAATAATGTGCTCTCAAGTTTCTCATCTCTTGGTGGCCTTTTATAGGAGAATTCAAATCCTCCTTCCCTCTCTTGGTACATTGTGGATGGTGACCCAAGAGAGGAGGGTGATTCCATTGTGTGCCACATTTATTCCATTGTGTGCTCCCTTGATGTCCTAGGGAGGCTTGGGTGGTTGTCCTTAGGCGGCTTCAAGTGTGGAATCAATGTCCTGGAGTGTGCTTTTGTGGTCCCGGAAAGTGACTTCCGT
This sequence comes from Pinus albicaulis, assembly GCA_034641835.2. Taxonomy (NCBI): domain Eukaryota; kingdom Viridiplantae; phylum Streptophyta; class Pinopsida; order Pinales; family Pinaceae; genus Pinus; species Pinus albicaulis. The sequence continues at coordinate 132,989,399 of CM076570.1, read as the reverse complement.
CACTCCCAGGATTGCACACTTTTTGGGTCAAAAGGCATGCAAGGGCATGCTTATCGAAGGATTTTGCATGCAAAAGCATATTTGACTAGTTCAAATTTGATTTTTCCTTAGACCTTAGATATTTTTTAAATATTTCAGATTCCCTAATGTCTCTCAGCCCTATAAATCCTTTTTCCTAACATTAAATAATGTCATCTTTTCTTGTATGATTTTCTAGTGATAACAGTTGCCCCCTAATGTGTGAGGTCTAGGAAGAACTGTATAGCTGAAATACATTGTAGTTTCTTTTCTGTATACTATGCGTAGTGAGAGAGATATGTATGTGTAGCTAGGAATTGGAGACACCATGCACCGATTCATAGAACAACCATGTCCTATGGGACCCCTGTAAGAAAATATAATAAAATATATATAAATTTTCTACAAGGTGGGCATGTCCCATGCTCGTAATGCTTTGGCTAGTTAAACAAATATATTTGACATATACATGTTCTGTCTATGTCACTAATATGGTAGTGATCTATTGGTTTATGACGACAACTATTGATGCCCTCAGGGGCGTTTTTTCTTTGAAAATAGGTGGAATGTGGTACCCATATGCATAAACTTGGTATGACATATAACTGCGCATTGTATGCATAGATGCTAGCTAGGACCTTCCTGTGTAAGCGTTGTTGAAAGAGATGCTTATGAAGGCATGGGTCTTCAATGAATTTGATCAAATTTCAATGGTTGTAAGGTATGATACCATCTTGACATGAAAGCTTGTTTTGTAGTTGAATGTCAGGAGGATCGATGAAAGCTTGTTTTGTAGTCGAATGTACTTGCAGTCAGTCTGAGCACCAGGGATTAGCGATATCATGCCCAAGTAACCTCCATGACGTCCTGCATTTTAATTTTTTCAGTCTGAGGGTGTCAGGGTTTGTACAAAATTAGTTTGTATGGATTCTGAGCTAGTTTTACCCTAGATTGTGTGCGTGATCAGGGTAAGAGAGCGCCTTCTGCGGGAAAAATTAGGGGTTTTCACGCCTTAGGCACGCTTTTCTCATATTTTTGCGTGCCTTTTGTGCACCTATGAGAAATACAGGTGCGCCTCCAGCGTGCATGTCTGAGGGATAGGCACGCAAAAGGCCGAGGCAGTTTTTTGTCCAAATTTTTAGACATTTTGCCTATTTTTTTATGCTTTTATGTTGCTGATGGGTTCCTGTTTGGATGATGGGATGTTGTGGAGGGAGCAGGATTGAACCGATCTCCATACTGCATTAGCCACCAATGGTCGGGCACCCCAACTACTAGCACCATGGGGTCTCCTAAAGTTTGTGGAGAACGAGCTTCTTCAGTCACAGGACCGACTGTTGTGTTACCTGATCGAGCACTGGAACATGTGGCACAATGTGTTTGTGCTGTGTGAGTGTGACCTTTCTATCTGTCCTGAGATGGATATATACTTTGTGACTGGGCTACTGCCTCAGGGTGAGGCATTGTAGTATACACTCCTTTCTGGGAGGGTGGATTTTGAGTAGTTTCAGATGTGTCACTGTGGTGGGGCACCCCTTACAGAGGCGTGCATAGCCATTGCTTCGGTGAAAAACTTGGCAAAGAAGTGCGCTTTAGCAACTATCGTGCAACTTCTAGGGTCATCGGCTCCACATCGGGCATCAGGCCCGTAGGTTGGAGTCTTGCACCAGTTGAGGGCCGTGCACTTTTTCGATTTTTCCCGCTTCTGCTATGACGGGATAGTGGCATAGCTTTTCAAGATCCATGATGGATCGAAGCTATTTGCATATGCAAATATTCTATGCAGCATCTTGTATGAGCAGGTGGTGTTTTTGATACTGGTGGTGTCGGTGCCTGCTGGGGGGCCCCAGGCACCTCGTATGAGGAGATGGGTGGCTGTGAAGTCGCGAAGAGGTAGAGGTAGGGTGGGGCATTACTGGAACGACAAGAAGAAGGCCTGGTTTTAGGCCAACCCCCATATTTTTCTGCCATTACCATATGCAGGGATGAACTTTCAGGGGGATCCAAAGATGGGTCTCCCTCCTGGCTACACTTGGGGCCAACAGGTATGCTTTTATGTTTTCTGAATTTATTTGAGTATATATATTTTTATTTGTTTTTATGGTGACACTAACAGATTTTTGGTTAATCTTGTAGATGTTGGTGAGGTTGGTCTCCCTATGGCTTGATTAGTCGACCATGGTCCTCCTAGGATACCTTGGGAGCTCGCGAGGGGCTGGGAGGAGATCCTCCACAGCCTCAAGGTGGTGGACTTGGTGGTGGGGCCTACTGTTTGAGGGAGGGTAGCAGCTGAGCGATATCGTGTCGATTTAGAGGCGACGCGTGCTGATGCAGCGGAGGCTCGCATTGCTGAGCTGACCATGCGGGTGTCAATTCTAGAGGATGCCTGGGATCAAGTGGATCGCTTGACCCAGGGGACACCTTCTAGAGGATTTTTGGAAGACCTCAAGGAGGTGTGGTTGGAGACATTGATGGCTCGGGAGAGGGAATATCAACCTGTCTTACATCAGGTGATAGTATTAGTTTTGACAACGGCTCCAGTAGTGGTACCAGGAGCGGCAGTGGGTCCAGGTGCACCGCCCTAGAGTATTTTTTGCACATGGGGAAACTACCCATTATGAGGATTCTTCCCCTATTTTTAACAACTTATTTGTGTATATTTTTGGGCTGATCGATGGGTTAGAGACACTGTTTTTTGTACTAAGACACATACATTATGATATATATATGAGAGATATCTTTTGTGGCTCTACATGGTATGCCCCTGTTTCTACTTATGGATTATGTTATGTTGATGGATGTCTGTGTTTTTTTTCTATGCATGATGGTTTATTCGAGATGCATTCGAGTTTAGAATATTATTAGCTATGTGATCAGCTGTTTGGTTTTGACTCCTTGGTACATGTGTGAATTTAATGTAGTCAAATTTTCTTCTTAGTATTTTTGCAAGAAAATATTTTCTAAATAGACGTGAATCTCTTATCTCAAATGTTTGGTTTAACTGTGACACTACTAATTGGAAATCGAGGTAGACATGCATATGGTGTATGCCCTGATGGAGGGCATCGCACATAAGTCTAATAACGACATCATATTCTTCCTAATTGTTTGTTGTTGAACCGATACATGCACCACTGGTACAGAGTGGTGATCGGTCGGGGTGAGAGATGACCTAGGCGGTTGTTATTAAACTTTGAGACCATCGTGATGCTCCGTCGGCAAATCTGAAATAAGGTTTGGGTTGGTAATCCATTGTAAAACTCGAGCCCGTTTTCTTAGAAAGTATTTTGATCAATAAAAATTAAAATATTTTGGTTTGTGCACATTGACTCTAGGGTAGGCCCTACTTGGCCCTTATGGATAGAATTTATTGAGGTAAAGGCCATTGATAGGGTTGATAAGGTATATCCTATATAGTTTTGTCAAGATGCATGCCCCCTTGAGGAGGCAATGTTTTACGATGTAGGGTCCTTTCCACAAGGTTTCAAAATTTCCTGGCCCTAGGGCTTCTTTTGCGACATCATAGCAAAGGACTAGTTCTCCCTTGGTGAATGAGCGCGGGTTGGTGTGGCAGTCGAATGATGCTTTTACCCATTTCTTGTGGGCATCGTTGTGTTGAAGCAATTGTTGTTAGATTTCGTTGATGATCTCTAGTTGTACTAGACGTTGTTATAGAGGGTGGGTATCATCGAGGAGTTTGATGGTGGCATGTAAATTCGAGATCTTGCATTCTATGGGAATCACAGCTTCAACCCTGTATACCAAGTGGAAGGCAGTGAAACCAGTGGATGTCTTCACAACCGTGAGTTATGCCCATAGGGAAGAAAAGAGCATATGGTGCTAGTTGGTTTTATGGTTATTCACCATGCGCTGTAACGTTATTTTGAGGAATTGTTTTACAGCTTCTACCTATCTATTGGATTGGGGGTAGTATGGTGTAGCGAATTCATGGGTAAATCTGAGGTGGTGGAATAGCTCCTCAAAAACTTCATTCTCGAAGTGTTTTCCATGGTCAAAGACTAACTCTTTGGGAACGCTGAAGTGGGAGATCACGTGGTTAAACAAAAATCGAGTGGTGGTTTCTGCAATGTTGTCGTATGTGGGCATGGCATCTGCCCACTTGGTGAAATAATCGACAACCGCTATGATATACTTATGATTTCCTGATGATGCGGGCCTGCAAGTCATGAAGTCAATTACCCATTTACAAAAAGGGCTAGCGACGATGATAGGGTGCAGAGGAGTGGAAGGGGCTCTTGCCTTATGAGCAAAGTGTTGGCATCTCTTGATTGTTGTAATGCAATCGCGAAATAGGGAGGGCCAAAAATATCCTTCCCGTAGGAACTTTTGGGCGGTGGCCATTCAAGATAGGTGGCCACCACAAGCACCTCTGTGGCAGTCACTGAGGGCTTGTTCCACTTGGTGGTGAGTGAGGAATCGATGTAAAATGGTGTTGATGCCCTATCGAAACAAGACATCTCCCATGAGGAGGTATCAGGGGGCCTGTTGGCGTATGCGCCAATGATTGTCTCGTGTGAGATGAGGTCTAAACTTTTGACTTCATAGGAAACGGAGAATTTCTCCATACTAATGGTCATCAGTTGCTATGAAGAAGAGATGTTCATCTGGTAGCTAATCGTTTACTGTTGATCCCTTGGTATTCCTTGGGAGGTCTGTAATGAACTCTGCTAAGGTAAGCGCCTTTTTTCTTTTAGGGGAGCGAAACTGTAAGTCGTATTCTTTGAGAATGACTATCTAGCTGGCATAATTATGGTTCATTAGGTGGCGTGTGAGTAGGTATTTGATGGGATTAATATATACAATAACCGTAGTGTTTTTTAAGATGATGTAGTGGTGAAGCTTCTGGGCTGCATGTATTAATTCTAGGACAGTCTTTTCTTCAGGCTCATATCTTAATGATGGGCCTGATAAGGTTTTGACGACATAATAGATTACGTGCTCTTTCCCATCTGGGCCTTCCTGGATAAAAACTCCGGCCAAGGTGGACTTGGAAGCTGATAGATACAGGATGTAATCTCTGTCATAGTCTGGGAACTGATGAGGGGTGATGAAGATAATGTTTCTTTTAGTGCATCAAACGCTTGTTGGGCATGATCATACCATTTGAATGGGATGTCCTAGTGAAGGAGGCATAGGAACCCTTTAGCACACATGGCATAATCTGGGACTAAGCGTCTCAAAAAATTGGCCTTCCCCTGCAGGCTTTGTAGTTTCTTGAGGGTTCGATGTGGAGGTACCTCTTTGATAGCTTCAACCTTGAGGGGGTCCATGCGAATCCCTTGCTGGGAAACTATAAAACCTAAGAGTATACCTGTTGTGACGCAAAAGACACACTTGAGGGGGTTCAAGTGTAGGTTGTATTGACGGCATCGTTGGAATACCAATCGTAGATCCTCGAGATGATCTAAGCACTTCTTTGAGTAGATGGTTAGCTCGTCCAAGTAGGTGACGATAATTTGTGCCATGTCATGAAATATATAATTCATGGCCCTTTTGAACGTGGCTCCATTGTTTTTTAGGCCAAATGGCATTGCCTTGTATGTGAACGTACCCCAAGGGGTGGTGAACACGGTTTTGTACCGGTCTGTATGGCAGATTTGAATTTGGTTGTACCAAGAGAATCTGTCCATAAAGGAGAGAGCCTCATGCCTCACACAAGCATCAATGACCTGGTCAAAGAATGGGGTGGGATAATTCTCCTTAGGACAAAATTTGTTCAAATCTCGAAAATCGATGCAAACGCATATGGTGCTCTATTTTTTCATAACAGGAACAGGGATGGAAACCCAATATGTGTGAGCTATGGGGTAGATAAACCCAGCTTTGTGAAGCTTATCGATTTCTCATTTTGTTGATTCTGTCTTTGATGGGTGTAGTTGACACTATTTCTGGTGCACTGGAGGTATGTCAGGCCAAGTGTCAATATGATGCAGGGGCATTAGCCTCAAGGAATACTTTATAGTTTTATAGGACATAGGGGGGTCTTATGTTTTTAAGTTCTCATGTAATTATTAGTACTTTGAATAAAATAGTGAGGAATTGTAAATGTTCTCAAACCATTAGAGAACATGAGAGGAAGTTGATAAGGCTAGGAATGTGAAGAGTTATGGATTTAGGCTAAATCTAGGACCTTGGGAAATCCAAGAATTTTTTTGAGCTATTAGGGAACCTGAATCAATTCCATAGTATTTCGCATAAATGTAGGCCTATGGGCAGATAGGTAGGAGATAGGAATTGGAGATGAAAAGTAGTGAGGTAGCAGGCCATCGAACTGAAAATCTAGCCAAACAAGAAGGTTGTATGTGGATGCTCTTTTATTTGATTTCATGTATACATAATGGAGAAATTGGTTCTGGATGTATGTGTTTGATTGACTTAAATTCTGTTTGAATATGCTTGGTTTCGATAAGAAAGTATGTGTTAACTCTGTAATAGGATTCGAGATCATGTTATGCATATAGTTGGAGAATAGGTGAAATTGTTGAAATTAGCCTAATACTGTGTTGAGCTGAATGATAAGAATTAATTAGGGATTTGGAATACATATATGAAGAAATTAATTGAGGTTGCAATTGTTAAAGATTTCGGTCATCGACCACTGCAAGGGTCGATGACATAGAGTCGAAATTGGGTTTCCACTGTAGAAACTGACATTTGAATATATCAGAGTTATATCAACTCTCAATACAGAGTTCGATAATTGAGAATATATCAGCATCTGTGTAAGGAGAGGCCGTAATAGTATCCGGAATCCATTCTGACATTGATATGAGTTCATGGGTTCGATTTGCATAAATCGACACCCATTCTTGTGTTAAAGTTACAACACAAAGAGTCGAAGAGGTTTTGACCCTTTGATGAAGGATGTGGACAATATTAATCTTTGAAATAGATTGTGCTTAAATCGTGCAAAGAAACCTCTCTTTGGTTGAATTGATACCATGGGGTTGAATTGATTCGATAATTCTATTGTGTAGAATTTGTGGTGTGGACCTTGCGTTAAAGTTGAATGTGAAGCACAGTGGTAACTGTAAGCAGAATTGAGAATCACATTAAGAGTTGAAGTGGAATCCAGATTAATGTGGGCAGAGACCCTGTATTAAGTGAAGGCGGAGGTCAGAAACGGAACCTTGAACAAGCAGCAGACGGAATCGTGAGCAGCAAAGACAGGTTTGAAGAAAACCACGAATGGTCATCATGTGGCCTCTCAAGTGATAAGTTTTTTTGAGAAAAAAAACATGATATCACCCATCGTTGGACACGTGGAAAAAGTGGTAAGGCTAATACCACTTTTATCGCATAAATTTTGGGGATTAAGTCTCATGTATTTTAGTTGCGCGATAATCGTTGGATGCATGCAATATTTGGTGTTGAAGCGCGATAACAGATCCACTGTTGGATCATGACCGAAGTTGCATAGAGGTATGTCATGAATGTTGTAGGCCCGAGAGTTAATATATGGCGACCCTTAGGTTTCAGTTTTAATCAAATCAATTTTATATGTCGTTTTGGGCTCAGATGCATAACGTGAAATGATAAAGTTGGACGATATGACCTGTTGAAATATATGTGGGTCTGAAATGATATTTTAAAGGTTAAGGCTTTGAAATATTGTGGCATGTGAATAGAGAGAGAGTTGGGTCGATATCAAATATTCCCTTTAATATTTGATTAGTTGAGACATGAAATTATATAACGTGAGCCAACTATATATGAGACGCGTTATGAGTTTTATGCTATGGTTTGAACCATAGGAAAACATGTTCCACACATTATTGAATTGACAGATTGTAAATGATTTGGTCTAAAATTTGGTTAAGACCAAGTATGGTAAGTAAAGGAACTCCACATATGAAGATTTGAATGGTGTTTTGTTTACAAGATTTTAAATCAGTATTTGAAGGAAGTAGCTTCCGCAAGTTAATATTTTGAATTGGGAGTAAAGGTAAAGCCTTCACACAGGAAATATGGGTTGTGTGATTTTAAAACCATAAGAGAACTTTGAATTAATATCTCAAATCTCAGATTTGAGATATTAAAGCTTCCAGAAATATTTTTAAAGATTGCCCAGATTTAAAATTAATTGGGGCTAAAATTTGAATGCAATTTTGTGCGGAAAGGAGATTGAATATTGTGGGTTTTAAAATGAAGTTGAAATTTTATATATGGACTGAGAGTGTGTAAGTTGGTAAGCCGACATCATGTGGTATCAGAGCTAGAATATCCCGTTGAAAATAATTTTTTGAAATGCATGTGTACTGAAATAGTGAAGGAAATTTGAAGTTTTAAATATGTTTAAGAGTGATTGCAGATTTGAAGAGGGGTGCAGTGAACAGAGATTTGTAGAACTGAATGAGTGGAGAATAAGATCATGATCACGCAGGGATCTTGCAAGTAAAATAATTTTAATCTGATTTGAAACTTATGACTGCAGAATTGTGGTTGCAAAAAGTGAAGACAGAGTTTTGGTGATGATGGCAGTGAACCTGATATTCAACTAATTGTTGAATAAGGGAGAAAATTGCAATGTTCTCAAGAGAAGGTGAGTTTATGATTAGTGTTTAACTTTGTTTTGAAGAATTGTTTGCAGAATTCAGATTGCAGGCAATTGAAGAAATCTCTGCAAAAGCAGATCACAGCTTTGAGAGCACTGATGAAAGAGTCTAGCAGAGGATTCTAAAGTGTAGAAGAAAGTGTGGCAGAACCTTGAGGAGATTCAAAATAGGTTGAATGAGTTCTAATATTTGCATAGTGAAGCCTAGAGAGAGCAGAAGAGAGTGCTCAGAAAATTCCAGCAGATAGGGGACCAATACTTGCCAAAAGCCCAGATCCGGAGGAAAGGATTGGTGAGGTAAGTGGAAACAGGAAAGCCTGCTGTCAGAAAGGCTTGGTGCAGATAATGAGTAAGGAATTCATGAAGGATAATATGACTACTGATAGTCATATTAGAGATTGCAGAGGTTCTGAGAGAGGCCACAACAGAAAAGAGAAAGAAGATGCCAGGACAACTGGCATGAGGAAGAAATTAACTGATGCAGAATATTGGAAAGAGGTAGCTAAGATCAGAGAATAATTTAACAAAATGAAGGTGACGATAGAGGAAATCCAAAGAGTTGGTTTTCTCATGAAGAAGAAATTGAACTGGCATAGGCTACAACTGAAGAGAGAGAAGATTGTACATGCTCAGCAAAAAGAGGGATTACTCAGGATGATTGAGTATTTCGAGAAGGACTTGAAGATTGGAACTTCAAGTGAGACCAAGGGGTCAAATGACTTTACATCTGATGATTTTTGTATGTTTGCAAAGAAGCTGAGAAAGCTTGAACAAAGGAAGAGATCATAATTGGAATGTGCAGAACTCAAAGCAGCTGAGTTGAAAAAGGAAGTTTTTGGTTGTGAAGCAGGACAGAATGAAGTCATGGGTATAGGTGAAGAATACAGATCTATGAAGGGTCTTATGAACCATGATGAAGGCTTAAGGAAGTAAGAAGTTTGTCTTGCTGAAGAGAAAAACATTGATGATTTCCTGAGTTATTGGACAAATTCAGATCAGCTGGAAGATGTAAAGCCTTGTATTTTTGAATTTGACAATTGTAAGGTGATGATAGGTTCTATAGAAGAGGAGGATCAGTTTGAAGCACTGATAAATGAAGAAACCGAGACTGAAAAGTCTTGTGGGTTTAAAACTAAAGAGATGTGTATGTTTGCAGGTACATCACAGGGAGATGAACAAGATTTAAAGTTTGTTGAGAAGGAGAAATTGAATCTGAAATATGTTCAGATCAATGCTGAGATAGTAAAATCTCAGGAGGAAGACATGAAGACACAAGAGTCTAATGAGAATATTCAGCAGAATAGTGAGGCAGAGAGAGAAGGACTAGTAGATGATTGGTCAAGAAAAATTGAAGGTATAAAAGGTTGTGTAAGGTTCCCAAAATCTACTCCAATTGAAGTTGTTGAATTGTATAGAAGGTTGGATTTTCAAAGAAGAGAATTGGAGAAGCAGAGGACCTATACACAGGATAAGTTGCTAAAGAAGCAAGACAGAGGAATTGTCATGAATGAAAGTTAGAGAATAGAGGATAAGAAAATGGTTCAGAAAAATGAAGGAGCCCATTTTGGTGAATCACAATAGAGGGAAATTCATGAAGCAGATGATGGAAAGAAGGAGAGACTAGCTGACAGTCTCATGGGGGACACAAATCAGCACACTGATGTGCTGACAGAGGAATTGGAAGGAAACTTGGAACAACATACTGATGTGTTGTCAGAGGAGGAAGAGGTATTGAGACCTTGTAGTTTTTGTGCTAAATGTTCATGTGTTAATTATGAAGGCAAAGAAGAAAAACAAATGGAAACTGTCAGGAAAGTTAATAAGAAGGAACCTATGTTAGCTGAAAACATAGTGAAGGATCATCATTTTAACACGGTGATTGGAATAGCGGAGATAACTCTAGAAGCTTAGGAGAAAGATAGTGAAGATTTTCTGAGTCCTGAAGAATACTTGGAACTGCAAAGAGAAGAACTGGTGACTGGGTCATCAATTGACACCATTGGGTCTTGTGATTTCGAAACTGACAATTTGATTGTGCTTACAGGTGATGTAGAAGACAATCCATCATTTGGAATTGTCTTGAGAGAAGAGGGACTGTTGCAGAAAGAAGGTGGAACAGTCATGCAGAAACTTGTTACTGTTGGTGATAAGGAAGAATTGGCTTGTCTGATGGGCCAAGAGCAGGTTGTGCAGCAGATTTTTAAAAGTAACACAGTGATGAAGAATCAGAATTCTATTCTAATAGAGGAATATGAAAATTCAGAGTTGGAAGAACTTTATTTGATTGCCGGAATAAAACAAGAAGGTTCAAGAGAATTACTGAAGATTGTCAAAGAAGAAGAAGAAGATGCTGAATTTAGATTGCAGCATACTGATGAGTGGTTGAAATGTTTGCTGGAAACATTTAAACAGTACAGTGAAATTTCAGACACTAAAGTGAACTTGCCTAAAGTTGTGGAAGAACTAGGAGCAGATACTAGTTTGCAGAATTTAACTATGCTTACTAGTATACAAGGAGAAATGAGTGGTTATGTTACTTCAGTTAGAGAACTAAAAGATAATTTACTTTTTGAAGGTAAATTTGCAGGTGATGAGCAAGAGAATGTTGCATAGGGACAAGAATTTTGGGAGGCAGTAACATGGGGGGTGACATCTGCAAGAGTAGTAAACATGCTAGTAACATGTGGGATAGCAAGAGCAACAATGTTGGCAACAATAGAAATTGAAGGCAGCAACAAGAGGCAAAGAGATTTATAGATAGAAGATAAACTGGACAAAGAAATTGAAAACATCAGAGAATTGATGATGAAGGTGTCTCAGAAGCAGCAGACAGCAGCAAGAAAGCAGAAGGATTTTAGCAAAGGAAATATAGGAAGATATTGTGAAAGTATAGGTGGAGGTAATTTGCAGAACAAGATATGGAGACCTGGAGAAGTGCAGTTGGAGATTAATGCAATTGTTGGACGGTAGCAAAACAGAGTATGGGACCTAGGAAAACAAAGACTGAAGACACATGATTAGGAGATCATGATCAATTTGAACCTTCGGAGTCTAATGCAGGGGAATTAGGCTCAAGAAATACTTTGTAGTTTTATAAGACATAGGGGGTCTTATGTTCTTAAGTTCTCATTTAATTATTAGTATTTTGAATAAAATAGTGAGGAATTGTAAATGTTCTCAAACCATTAGAGAACATGAGAGGAAGTTGATTAGGCTAGGAATGTGAAGAGTCAGGGATTTAGGCTAAATTTAGGACCTTGGGAAATCCAAGCGTTTTGTTGAGCTGTTAGGGAACCTGAATCGATTCCTTAGTATTTCACATAAATGTAGGCCTATGGGAAGATAGGTAGGAGACAGGAATTGGAGAGGCAGAGTAGTGAGGTAGTAGGCCATCGAATTGAAAATCTGGCCAAACAAGAAAGTTGTATGTGGATGCTCTTGTATTTGATTTCATGTATACATAATGGAGAAATTGGTTCTGGATGTATGTGTTTTATTGACTTAAATTATGTGTGAATATGCTTGGTTTCGATAAGCAAGTATGTGTTAACTCTGTAATAGGATTTGAGATTATGCTATGCATATAGTTGGAGAATAGGTGAAATTGTTGAAATTAGCCTAATACTGTGTTGAGCTAAATGATAAGAATTAATTAGGGATTTGGAATACATATCTGAAGAAATTAATTGAGTTTGAAATTGTTAAAGATTTCGGTAATCAACCACTACAAGGGTCGATGACATAGAGTCGAAATTTTGTTTCCACTGTAGAAACCGACATTTGAATATATCAGAGTTAAATCGACTCTGAATACAGAGCTTGATAATTGAGCACATATCAACATCTGTGTAAGGAGAGGCCCTAATAGTATCCGGAATCCATTCTGACAAATATAAGAGTTCATCGGTTCGATTTGCATAAATCGACACCCATTCTTGTCTTAAAGTTACAAAACAGAGAGTCGAAGAGGTTTTGACCCTTCGATGAAGCATGCAAACAATATTAATCTCTAAAATTGGGTGTGGTTAAATCGTGCAAAGAAACCTCTGTTTGGTTGAAGTGATACCACGGGGTTGAATTGATTCGAGAATTCTATTGTATAGAATCTGTGGTGTGGACTTTGTGTTAAAGTTGAATGTGAAGTGCAGTGGTAACTGTCAGAAAAATTGAGAATTGCATTAAGAGTTGAAGTGGAATCCAGATTAATGTGGGCAGAGACCCTCTATTAAGTGACGACGGAGGTTAGAAACAGAATCTTGAACAAGCGGAAGACGGAACCGTGAGCGACAAAGACGGGTTTAAAGAAAACCGCGAATGGTCATCACGTGGCCTCTCAAGCGGTAAGTTGTTTTGAGAAAAAAATGTGATATCACCCATCGTTGGACATGTGGAAAAAGTGGTAAGGCTAATACCACTTTTATCGCGTAAATTTTGGGGATTAAGTCTCGTGTAATTTAGTTGCGCGATAATCATTGGAGCATGCAATATTTGGTGTTGAAATGCGAGAACAGATCCACCGTTGGATCATGACCGAAGTTGCATAGAGGTATGTCATGAATGTTGTAGGCCCGAGAGTTAATATATGTTGACCCTTAGGTTTCGGTTTTAATCAAATCGAAGTTTATATTTTCTTTGGGCTCTGATGCATAACGTGAAATGATAAATTTGGACGATATGACCTGTTGAAATATATGTGGGTCTAAAATGATATTTTAAAGGTTAAGGCTTCGAACTATTGTGGCATGCGATTAGAGAGAGAGTTGGGTTGATATCAAATATTCCCTTTAATATTTGATTAGTTGAGACATGAAATTATATAACATGAGCCAACTATATATGAGACACGTTATGAGTTTTATGTTATGGTTTGAACCATAGGAAAACATGTTCTGCACATTATTGAATTGCCAGATTGTAAATGATTTGGTATAAACTTTGGTTAAGACCGAGTATGGTAAGTAAACGAAGTCTGCATATGAAGATTTGAATGGTGTTTTATTTACAAAGTTTAAAATCAGTATTTGAAGAAAGTAGCTTCCGCAAGTTAATATTTTGAATTGGGAGTAAAGGTAAAGCCTTCACACAGGAAATCTGGGTTGTGTGATTTTAAAACCATAAGAGAACTTTGAATTAATATCTCAAATCTCAGATTTGAGATATTAAAGCCTCCAAATATATTTTTAAAGATTGCCGAGATTTAAAATTAATTGGGGCTAAAAGTTGAATGCAGTTTTGTGTGGAAAGGAAATTGAACATTGTGGATTTTAAAATGAAATTGAAATTTTATATATGGACAGAGAGTGTGTAAGTGGGTAAGCTGGCATCACAATATGGTGCTCTATGATAGTGGGATGAAGCCTAGGCATTTATGAGTAGTCCCACACAAAGAAATCTCGATACTCTTGTAGCAATTGGGTATAAGAGGCTATTTCTTCTAGAGATCATGCTGCCCCCAGTGAGATTTATTTGACCTTTGAAAGGTTTTTGGATATGTTCACCTTGACGGTAGGTGAGATGTTTGACATATTTCTTCCTTGAACGCATCGGGCACCGGGATGGGATTTTTGAAGCAATCGAATTTTCCTAATGGGAGGAAATATTTTGATTCGATCACATAGATCTCTTGTTCTTTTGTCTTGTCAAGATTTGACATATGCTTGGGGAGAAAAAGTGAACGGTGATGCATTTCATCCCATGGATAATCTAGCTTTGTCATTACCTCTAGGATGTCCTCATCTAAATGAAAGAGTGACCCTAAGGGGGATTTTCCTGTGCAAGATTATGATTAATTGGTTCAATCTTTACGGAGCTAGTTAAGAGACACGAGAAGGATTCCATCGTCGATGTGGTGGAACTAGATGCACTTAACAGAGTGTAGACAGATTGGGTCTGCACCATCATAGGTACAACTACTCTTGTAGTTGCAGCTGACTCGACATCTATGGCAGATGAGAAAAAAAATCAAGTCATACTCCGATACATGATGATATGAATCATATATGGTGTATAGTGTTGTTGGTGTTTGGTGGGGGAAAAATATCCGTGATGAGATTTTGCGTGAGCTTAAGGTTGGGTCCGCCATTAGGATGGTCAATTTCCCGTTGGTGGAAATTTTGCCTAGTGCAGAGGTGCTTGAATTTTCCCATTAGCGGGAATGCCTCTGGTTCGTGGGTTTGGCCAGTGAAAATAGTGCATGGTACCACTGTGCCAATAGAGTAGATTGTATGGGAATCAACACTACTTTTTGTCCCAGATGTGGACACTTGAAAAAGATCTGTTGTAGAAGATGAGGTCTTTTTCTTCCATTTTTGTTTTGTTGGCTTGGGTGTGTCTAAATTTTTTGGGAGTGTAGACTTAACGCTACTCTTGCCACTCTTAGCTCGGGGAGATGCTCACATTTAATTATATGAATAAATTGTGAAAAAATCTGGTAATAAGTATGTGTGATCGTCTCTTGGTTAGAGAGAAATCTATGTGGCTGAGAGGAGACTGTGCAATAACTACTGCACAGGGATTCAGTTCTTTGCACTGACTGACCTGGTGGTCATTCAGGTTGCATAGTCCGCATGTTATCCTAGGATTGGCCTAGGTCATTCTTGGTTGGTGTGTCGTCCCAGTTTTCCCATCACGCCCGTGTAGGTGTGGGGTTACTGGCCTAGGGGTGATGTATTTTTTATATTTTTTGAGGAGATTGTCACATTTTTTCTCTATTGTATGAATCATATCAATGAGAGGATGAACTCACGAGATATATGTATAGTGTTTTCCACATTGATTTCCTTGACATACTGGGAAAAATAGCCTATATATTGGGGTCCCATCATGCTCAGTTTGTGGTTTGGCAGGATACTAGTGTCGTAACGCTGCTAAATCAGGGCAAGTGGTGACCAAATGATTGGGAATTTTATATAACACACATGTTGGTCTTCTCTGTAGAGAGCGGTTGGGAGAAAATAAGGGTTCCCTGATTGGTCACTTTTCAGCTGATAAGAAGAGGATGGATCTAATCGTCACATCTTCTTGGGTTGTCGAGTTGTTCATGGATTTCGAGTCTGTGCCATCTTCTTGGGAGAGGCAGACTATGGTTGAGTGCAAACTAACTAGTGCTAAGCGGAATCAGGGTATGTAGTAACAATTTTCCAGAAGGTGGTTGTCAGCACATAAAGGGCATGTGAACTATGCTACCCACAAGCCGATGTAATAAACCCATTCTATGGGATACCATCTGTGGATTATTTCTAAGGTTGCACATTCTTCAATGAAGTGACCACGTTCATCGTACAGTGTGCAGCGTATGATAGGGGGGGAATATGAACGAGATTCTTTCTGGTGAATGTCGTTCCTCTTATAGGTATAGGATGGTACAAGGCTCATCTCGAGATGACTTATTGGAGGGATCCTCTTGATAGGATCGCTCGATGGTGTGTAAGGAATCCATATATCACAGGATCTATGGGTAATGATTGGTATAGTGCCCATACTTGCTGCATATAGCGCATGTGTGATTGGTACACAATTCTTTTCCTTTTCGTTTGTTGGAAATTTCCTTTTTTCGGGAACATGGTGTCGCGATTTCTGCCTCAGAGCTAAGGAGCAGTTTAGTTCATCTAGCTCCGGGCATATATGGGTAGGGTGGCTTACTACGTCACATATGGCGAAACTGGGTGATTCCTGTTGTATGGCAGGAGTCTCCACCCTCTTTCCTCTCACGGTTTTATTTGTCGTAATCATCGGTTTTGCAATCAGAATTTCCTTTGCAGGGGTGTTTTTGAAAATTTCCTAATTGGGTGGGGCCTCCTTGAGACTGAGGGGCTTTAAGCCTATGGTAGTGATGTGTGTGGCTCTTGTCACAGTAGGAGGAATGAGGTACCAAACTAGTATTTCGAAAGATATGTTTGGTAACACCAGTGTTGCCAAAACCTGCTGGGATACAAAACCTACTGGGGGGTAGAGGAAAGGGGTTTGGGAAGCGGCGTAGGCTAGAGAGGTGCTCATGGCTGAGGACTCAGTGTCATTTCTTCTTGTATTCATGTCCTGAATAGCTTTGGTGCTCTATGTGGACATCATGCACATCGGAGCTCCTGTGACATTAGGTGATGACTCAGGTATGATGGGGGGATCTCCTAGGAATGATCCTAGGATGGAAGACAGTTTGAAATTTCTGGGGCTATATTCTTGGTATCGTGAAAGCGCATTCGTGGATGTATCTACATAGGGTAGAATTTCATCGGTTTTTTTAGGAGTATTTTTTTGCTATGCGTCAATTGGTTGACAGTAACGATGCAGTCCTCATGGGGGAACATCATAGTGTTGAAGTTGGAGGATGCTATGGCTGACATGGATTGCATATAACTCTGACCAAGGAGTATATTATAGTCCAAGTGAGCATCCAAGACTTCAATGTCTATAAGGACTGTCGTTCCAGCTAAGAATACTGGGACGTTTTGGTAGAGGCTGACGAGGGTAGAAGGGCGACCGTTGTATGCTCTAAGCGTGATGACTGATGGCTTTAGTTCGGGAGACCCTAACTGCTCCCAAAAATTCTTTGACATGATGCATGTGGATGCATCCTCGTCAATGAAACATCGATGAATGGTAATATTTTGGACCGATACTGGTATCTGAAAGGCGACCATTGAAGGAAGCCTAGGGATGCCTCTGTCTAAGTCAAAATCCATTAGGCATGTATCGGCAGGGTCAATAGAGCCTAATGCAGAAAGCAAGGCTTTATGTTGTTTTGGGCATGACTGTAATACTTCCAAAGCTAACATGGGAACGAGAGATTGAGCTAGATCATCCATAATGCTATAGTTATGGGCTACTTTGGAATAGTTTCTTGCTCACTTATTTGGTCCCTTAGCCATCTTGGGTAAGGGTTCAATAGGCATCTTTGATATGGTCAGAGGTGTTATTGGTGCACTGGTACTAGCCCCTGACGTGTTGGTGTTTGATGAGGTATCATAATTTCAATTCCGTGTTTGAAAAAACATCTCTTTGCCGGTCATGTAGATTTATTGGTTGTTCTTTCCAAATTTGTTGGGAGTTTGTTTCTAAGTGCTAACTGTCCCTTGATGGGGGAAGGGCTCCTGCATGAATGCCTATTGCTGGATGGATCCCCCTTACGCATGGTTACCCTGTAACTTCTTCAAGGTCGGTATAATGGTGAGTGCAATGTTCGTACTTACCACAGATCAAACAAGAGTGGTTTGTTAAAAAAGGTGGCCTTTTTTTCTGCAGTTGGGAATTTCTTGGCTCCTGGTTTTGATTTTGGTTGGATTTTCCTCCATCCTGAGATCATGGAGGGTATTTTTGATTGTTTCCCCCCTGTCCAAGGTCTCCTTTAGGCTTGTTTTTCCCTTTTTTCTTAACCATATTAGGAGGGTAGTTCTCCTGGTTAGATGGTTGGTGCAGTTGGTTTTGGGAAGGATGCACAAAGTTCACCTGTGCATTATTCTGCATATGCGGGTCTTGTTCTAGGGACAATGCATAATGTCATCCTTGGTTTGAAAATGGTTGTTGGGGGGGAGCACTTTCGTCAGCATGTCTATCTATGTACTAGGTCACCTGAGCCGAAGGATAAGGTCCTTCGTGCTGATGGTGATATGATGATGCCCTACTTGTCAAATTTTTCCAAGGCATGTGATGACTTTGGTAGTCGGGTTGTGGTATGTTCTGGGTAGAATAATACGTGTAACTTCGATTTTGAATGTTGCTTCCTGGGTAAATTTGGGTTAATGACCTAATTAAACCATTTGCAGATTTCAATGCGCCTGGAAATTCTTTGTAAGTTTGCAGGTGTGAGGCATTCGACAGGATATTGTAAATATACCCTGACTGCATATAGATTAGCTTGAGCTATTGGGCCTTACTAATGGTGTATTCTTCGGATATTGGATTTTTTTGCGCCACATCCTTTGATATTCTGTGATGAGAGTTTTCAGGAATAAGTCTAATAGAACTCGATCATCTAGTTTGGCTATGCACAAACTACGACGCCGCCACCATCCATGGATATGGTCCGAGATATGCACAACGGGAGTTTGACTAAAGTGGGTTAGTAATTCCATTCCAGAATCGTGGTGGATGGGTAATTGCATATAGGTTAGGAACGCAGTGGCGAGGGTGCAAAAGGTTCCATGTGTAGCAGAGGGTTGCTCCAAATACCATTTCGCTGCTACTCTGGTCAGAGTGCCTTGAAACAATCTTAGTCGAATAACATCATCAATGATGTTGTTTGACAAACACCATATCTAGAAATTCATAACATGATTTTCAGGTCTTCCGCTTGCTTCCCTTCAAATTTTGGAATGTCTGATGGGAGCTTCATGGGCATGGGAGGCCATATGGGGTTGTGTGCAATGGGGTCGTTCGTCAACTTGGTTAAATCTAATAGATTCAACGAAGCTAGAAAATGTGACTGCGAGGTTGTATCCATTTCTATTTTTGAAAACACAATGGCTTGGTTAGGAATAGGGTTTGTCTGTGATGCACCCTACTGTGCGTTCAACTGGCTTCCCGAATGGGTGGCACTCCTCTACCCTCTAGGGGGTTGTGGGAGGAGTGGTGTGTGGTGTGGTGTTAGGAGACTGACAAGGGTCCCCAACTAAATATGCCCCAATAAAATATGAACCAATAATGATGGCAGTGTTCCGTCTTTGATGCCTAAATGGCGAAAGACCTAGAACCCATCCCGGTAATGGGGGGAGGTCCAAAAGACATCTAGATCAATGAGGTCCCATTGGGTCCATTCTGGCGTTAACTAGGTATGGCTTTGGAAATATTTGAGAGGATAGAGATTATAATCAAAGTAAAATTTTGATCGCATATATAACACAAAGCGAAAATAAAATAAATTTTCCCTTTAGATTTAGTCTTATGTGATCAGTCAATAAAATAAATGGTTTTTGTTTGTTTTCTTATGATAGTAAAATCCTAGAATACCTAATTATCCTCACACACTTAAATGTAACTGGGCCTTGAGAAGATATCTTGCGAGTGTTGGCAGAACATCCTGTAAGATCTAGTGACGCCCCCAGTCAGCCGAAGAAAACCCACCAAGGTAAGGGTAGAGGATCTAGTGCTTACCTGCACTGTCACCTATAGGGAAAGGATGCCCTAATTTTGGCCACTAAGCACCACCATCCCACGTGAGAATTCGAGTCTTGGGCTTCTTTTTAGTTCAGCTAACAATACCGAGTATCAGTTGGGTCAGGTAGCCCCAACTGATACTGCGCGCATTGCGCCTAAGCCTAACCCCCTCTGAATCGACTCTATGCCACACTCGGGGTTTTTTTTCCGTGTGCCGATAGGTGGATTTGAAAGCTCCCTAAATATTAAACTTATATGTTTCAAGATGAAGAATGATCAAGGCAGCTAATTGGATGCCTACCCCCTTGATCCTAACTTAGACTATAAATTATTTTGTGGCCCCTATGGGGAGAATTTGGTGAGTTTGTTAAGTTAGTTTTAGGTGTCTTTGATTTTCTTAGTGTGTGGATGTGTGTGAGAAAAACGTGAACAAGAACATAGTTTGAATGTGTGAATATATGATGCTCCTTTTCAAAATCCACTATTTAAACTACATTCTATTGTTCCTTGCTCAAGAGAAAAACATGTGCGGATATGGGCCGCTTTCAATTTTTCCTAGTTAATCAATGTGATCAACTATAGGGAGATGGTGAGTTGTGAATAGAAAGAGTTCATATGCTTGCCTAGGATCACCGAAGGGTGCAAAGGAAGCTAAGATTACTTGCTCTTCTATCGACAATTCAATCCTTGTCCCAAAATCCTAGTGCAAAAATTGAAATAAACTAATGGATTTTTCACTAGAAAAGGAACTAGCTAAGCATGCATGGACTTGAGCCACTTACTTTGGCTAATTATCTAGGTGTTTTGGTACCTAAATTTTCAAAACATAAAAAATTTTGGAATGCAAGTTAGTTTTCCCCATACTTAAACTATGTGTGAACTTTTCAAAAATCAACTTGAAATTAAACTAACACCAAGCCTACCAAAAGTAGCTAAGAGTGAGATTTAGCAAGCTACAAGGTACCTCAACCAGTGCTAGCAGATGTATTATGGGCTTCCAGGCACTTTTACAATAAGGAAAAGATGGAAATATTGGAGAGATTTCTCATTCTGTTTTTTGCGCGCAAAAGGCTGAAACATGCATGATGTCTGCGCGCGGGTCAGCTCTGAATGCACGCCTTAGGTGTGTCTGTCTATGAGAAATGCACACAAATTCCTGCAATGAAATTTTTTGGATCTCTTCTACTTCAGTCTGTCACTTGGGATGAATTGGAAAATGAATGAGAGAAAGGGGGAAATTCCAGGCCAACTCCACAGCACAGACAAAGGTCTCTGCAAAAAGGCACAATCACATAAAATTGGAAATAAAATTTAGTGGAGTTTCCAATCCTGTGTTAGTGTGTTTGGTGCACGTATGTATGAAATCACACTAACTTAAGGGGTGTGGTTTTCTCTCTTAAGTTATTGGTCACAGGAAGAAAATATATGGAGTCAAGCAAGTTGGTGGAACATGCTAGAACATAAACGTACTAGATAGAGAAATAGCATGCATATTCAAACATAAAAATAAAGCAAATAACACAAAAGCTCTAAATAGAGTCAAACAACTTCAATAATCCAATCAGTGACGCTTATGTCCCAACTTATTGAGTGGTGGTAGGAAATGAGGATGAAACTTTAACCCACTTTCCAAGGGGCCCTTAGAACTTGGGGATCTAATTCACGATGCAAGGATGTCTTTACTTTCGAGTTGCCTTAGCTCAAAATCTCCCTCTCTCTACTATGGTGCACTAGACTTATTGGATGGCCAACAACTGAGTCCCCTCTATCTCTGCTCTGGATCACACACTGCTAGTATTGCTTGAGGCAATTCCGGCCAGCATAACGATGTGCTCTCATGTCTCATCTCTTAGTGGCATTTTATAGTAGAATTCAAATCCTCCTTCCCTTTCTTCGTACATTATGGATGGTGACCCAAGAGAGGAGGCTGATTCCATTGTGTGCGACATTTATTCCATTGTCTGCTCCCTTGATGTCCTAAGGAGGCTTGGGTGGTTGTCCTTAGGCAACTTCAAGTGTGGAATCAATGTCCTGGAGTGTGCTTTTGTGGTCCTGGAAAGTGACTTCCACCACTCCCAGGATTGTGCGCTTTTTGGTTCAAAAGGCGCGCAAGGGCACGTTTATCGCAGGATTTTGCACGCAAAAACATATTTGACTAGTTCAAATTTGTTTTTTCCTCAGACCTTATATATTTTTTAAATACTTTCAGATTCTCTAATGTCTCTCAGCCCTGTAAATCCTTCTGCCTAACATTAAATAATGTCATGTTTGATTATACAATTTTCCAGTGATAACAATACATATGCAATAATTTACAGTGCAGGGGTCTCTTACAGTATCAAATCTGTGTTAAATATAAAAGAAATGGCACAACTTGGATAACTTTAATATTTTTCACTGTTTAATCTCTCTATATTTTGTTTGTAGGGAAATATTTTTTAAATGTTTTGTGAAATGCATATAAAACAAAACGAAACAGTAGAATGTATGTGTTGGTAAGGATAATAATTTAATACATTTATTTAGGAGAAAGTTAAGTTTTAAAATGAGTTTTAGCATTAAAAATGTAATAAAAAAAATAAGTTTACAGTAATTAAATATCATATCATCTCTTAGATTATTTAGTTGTTTGATAATTTAGGATTGATTTAGTTAAAATAGTTATTTGTGATATTATAAATGATAAATGGAAAACTTATAATTTATAAGGGAAACAATCGTCGCATATCAATTTAAAGGACGTAATAAATACAATTTATAAAATAAAATAAGTGTAAATTATATATAAAGTATTTTATTCTTAAATAAGTAATAATATTTACATCATTTCTGGGTTTAGATGGTGAAGCGTCTCTCCTACATCGCAGTGCCTAGGTTCCATCCCTAGCAAAACACTCCCTCCTCTTCACTCAATGATTACAATGTGCTTATGGTGTCTAGCCCCTTGTTCTCAACCCCGACTATGTCCTCTATGTTGCCTTGATCTCCAGATATGCCCTACTCATTGGTGATTATATATATGGGGAAGAGTTATTTACCTAAACCACTATTCTTGTCGTCGGATGGAAACAATTCTTAATTTTTTTGGAAGAGTGTGGTTGGTCTTCATGCTAACACAGTTTGTGGGGTTTTTCCCCTTCCTTCTCGTCAATTGGTTCTTCTACACCCTCTGCTCTAGTTTCTGGTTATAAGGGTGTCACGCCTTCTCCAAATTAATTGGAATCTCATAAGGCCCGGAGAATCTCATAAGGCCCTACTTCCAGCCTCTTGTGATATTGTAAAATATGTTGTTACTAGTTGTCCTCCTCTAGTATTGGGAGGAGTTCCATCAAGAAGCACTTCGCCCCCCCCCCCCCCCCCCCCTTATTGAGGCTTCATTAGGGGATGAGGCCTTCTGTGAAGTTAATTTTTTTTCCAAGGTTGGTCCTATTTTCAAGTTTAATTACCTATGGCCTAAATTTTTTTATATCCATTTTTTTTACTTTTGAGAATTCAAAGCATCTTATATCTACACATTTGAACATTTACCCTCTGGAAATAGTTTATTTCATTACAAATTTTGACATCGTTGGAGATCGTGCATGGATTTTAGATTCTAGACCATGGTTCTGGGGTAGTGCAGGGCTCTTTATGCATCCCTCGTTCCCCACTTTTGATCCTATATCAACATCAATTTCAACTGCCTCGATCTAAGTAAGGCTCCTTAATCTCCCTTTGCATATGTGGAATCTTGTTAATTTGACTTCACCTAGAAACACCTTAGGAAAATTCTCTTATTATAGTGATGACACCAAATATTATTTGAAGCCCATATATGATCACATAAGTGAGTAAATGGACCTCAACATGGGATTCTCTGTCAAATAAATATTTCTAGACCTGACTATTCATAGGTAAAATCGCTAGATTATTCATGAAAATGTTTTTTTTTTTTTTTTTGATATAGAGATTTCTATGAGACTGGACACACTTTTAAATATTGTCCCAAAGTTTGGAATTCCATGACAAATGAATCTCGAAAACCAAAATGGTGAGAAGGTGCAAACTTTAATCACTATTCAATTTCAAAGGAGGACTCCCCTCTCATTCACTATAATGAATCTAACACGCAAAAGGGTATCAAATAATCAAAGTATAAGAGTGATTCCACTAGTACAAAATGGCTAATTAGTTACTAAAAAAATGACTAAAATTTTCATATAAACGATTAGTTTTCGGTCGGTGACCAATAATAGATAATTTATAATATCTTATAATGCGACCAACTTTTAGTCATTTTTAGTCATTAATTGCCACAATTAATGACCCAATATACAACAAAATATATTACTAAATGATCACCCGAGAAAACCAATTAATGACCAAAGAAATATAACCAAAATGTTGGTTGTGTTATAAGATACTGTAAATTGGCTACTAATAGTCATATATATGAAAATTTTAGTCATCATTTGAAACCAATTAATGACCAAACAAATATGAATAAATTTTGGTAGTGTTATAAGATACTGTAAATTAGCTACTAATAGTCGTATATATTAAAAATTTAGTTGTCATTTGTAATCACAAATTTATCATTTTCAATAGTCATTTATCGTTTTTTGGTAATTTCATATTCATTATATAAATGACTACTTTATTATTTATATTCATTTCATTTATTTCATTAACAATCATTATAAGCAACTAATTTATTCGTATATTCATTTTATTTGTGTTCATCATTTATCAACATAAACTACTAATTTAATAGTTTTAGATTGATTTTATGTGTTCATTCTTAATTAACATAAATTAATTAGTATGACTTTGCAACTAAATTAAAAAAAAAATTCATACAATGTACATGTTCATCTAATATGAAAACGTAAAGTTACATATGTTAATTACAATACTAAATAATATCAAGTGCAACTATAAATAATTTCAAGCACATAAATTATATTATATAAAATGTCAAGTATTGCAATATGAGTTTCCAACTTAATATTGGTTGGAGTAAAATTTACACATTAAATATTGGTTCATCAGTACTTTAAAACATTATCATTGTGTTGCCAAGGCATTACAAGTGAATTCACCAACTTTGACGACTTGACCATCACTCTCTATTTGTGTCTTATGCATGATATTCGATCTATAGGTACCACTAGACCAATTCTTTTATCTCTCTCTTTAATTTGCATTTTTTCGCTCCAATGTTATTACTCTCCTCCTTCTTCAATTCTTGCTTCTTACCATCAATATTGAGTTCATTTTCTAAAAAATAAAGAAGATACAATACGGAGTATAAGACATGAAAGACGATGAACACTAGAATATAAAATAAATTATACTATAAAGGATTTATAGGATATATACCTCAACATCAACAATTTTGTCAAAGTCATTTTTCCCATAAAAGCAAGAAACTCGAACAAGTTTTCTTCAGTTGGGAAATAGTGTTCACTATGTAGCTAGATGACTTGTACAAAAAAAGCAAATAAAATGTCACCATAAAAACTAGCACCTTAGTAAACTTAGTATTCAACCTTCAAGGAAATCTTAGGAACAATCGTTACAACTAAATTACATTCTAAAAGTCTCAAGTTGTTTATTACTTATACAATGTGGGAGTGCAAACAAAAATCCTAGAAAATGCCAAAGCTAAGTCTAGAATAAAATGAAATGAAGTAAAAAGGATAGATTGAATAGGATATACTCGTATACTATATTATCTTAAACAAAAAATTAGATCTTAAATAGGTTACCATGACCTAGATTCTAGAACTTAATATATTATTTACTAAATTATGCCACATCATTTGTACAAGCTACAGATCAAGATGACATGCATATTGAAATAATTAAAAGGATGAAAAATCCCATATTACATATATTTTTTGTTGCAGCTATTGATACCTCGTAGGTATATGACAACACAATCTTATTAGTCCACAGTTCATACAATTCAGGAAAACGGTGTCCGACTTTTTGGAATAAACTGACACTAAAGAATACCAGAAATTGTAAAATTTACTTCAATGTCATCATCCATTTTTGAAGTGCATACAAATGCATGCCTATATTAATGTAAAACTTAAATTTAAAATTTAAGAGAAGATGATGCTTCCTTCACAACTACAAGAAGATTTTGAATTAAGAAATTTATTTACCTTAATGTTGCCCCATCACTTCCATTAACTGATTTAATCATATAATTGGAGACAAAAAACTTTAGGCACAATGTGAGAATTGTAATTTTATCTAAAGAAAATAAACATTCCATGCTTTATGTCACCAAGGACAAGAAAAAATGAAGATTTAAAGGATTTTCTTCAAAGAGAGAGAGATCGTAATATCAACTAAACACATAACAATAGGAGCAGAAGTTCTCATGCATTTAATGTAGTAGGATTTTAATTATCTATTGGAATTCATTTCTAATACATCAATATATGGAAGAGAATCGATACTGCTTAGGCATAGCATCTGGAAATATTTTATATGATTTCCTAGTAAATTTCATATCTAGTTCAATCATAATATTGCATGTACCAATAGAGAAGGTCTAGAAGTTCGTGGGATTTTTCTACATGTAGTTGCATGCAAAGGAACATTAACC
Organism: Pinus albicaulis; assembly: GCA_034641835.2. Lineage (NCBI taxonomy): Eukaryota > Viridiplantae > Streptophyta > Pinopsida > Pinales > Pinaceae > Pinus > Pinus albicaulis. The sequence continues at coordinate 132,963,114 of CM076570.1, read as the reverse complement.
ATAGAAATTTCTTTTCAAGCAAACATGGAAAATATATATGAGAGACTGGAATTTATCCTTGTTTTCAAAAAGACATCTCCATAAAACTTTGGTTGCATCTTGCTTGCTTCCATCAACATCCTAAATCATATGTTAGCCCCCATTACAATTTAGGTCTGTTGAAGCATGGGTTGTTTTCAAAACTGGAAAAATATATCTTTATTATTAGATCGTCCTTTAAAGAAGAAATGGAAATATTAAATTGTAGAAAGCCACACAACAATGATTAGTAAGAGTAAATATGTTGCTGACTCTCAATCTATTTTCATTGTTCAAATATATATATATGTGTGTGTGTGTGTGTGTGTTCAGAAGCAAGGAATTATAACAAGACAAAATCGTATTTAAAAATAAAGTTACTTGTTAATTCCTATAATTCTCATCCGCTTATCAATATATCACATATGATGACATGAAATGCAACTAAAAAAGATGCAATTCATGTATCCACTATTGAAGGAACATGATGCAACTTGCTAAAGAAATCAAATAGGATTTTGATTGGTAATATGTGTCATAATATAATATAATAAAGTAGTTGAGGCACAACCTTATCTATGAATATCATATAAATATTGTATGTATAGAACTCAACATGTGTAATGGTAGTTCAGAAGAGATTAAGAGAGGAAAAGTGAACTCTCGGTAGCTTGTAATATTACCACTAAAAAAGGAGTTTCCTTTCCATTATGTTGTCTTTAGACCGTTTAAAGAAGTAAGGACAGCATAATCCATACAACACATACATGGCATAATGAGATGATTGGAAATTTGCTTCTCTAACTATCCTACTTAGTTACCCATTTAATCCTAAAATTCATCCAATTCAAGATATTAATATATGTAGCCACATCAGTACTTTCAAGAAGTAGGTTAGATAGATTTTTAAGAATAAATTAAGTTGCATGGAAAGAATAAACATATGGTCTACTTATCGACGAATTTGCATGCCATATGAGGTAACACATGAAATTCATTAATATATTTCAATCATAGCATACATCTAATAATCCCACTAAATCATACAAAAATTTATTTTCATATCCATTAGCAGCCCAAGAAAAGTGAGGCACATGCAAATTACACACATAAGAGTAAGGGAGGAAGGCAAGAGAGAAAACAATAATGTTCCTGTGTATTCTCACTCATCGTATTAAATTTGCCTTGGAGTGAATTAAAATTTGTGTATGATAAAAAAGAAGAAAAAAAATTACAACAAGATGATATTCAAGTTGTTATTAATAATAATTAGTTTCTTTCTAATGCTAATAGATTTGGAATTTGGATCATAAAAGCATGACACTTGAGAGAACATTCAAAACAAATATTATTCATTGGCATAGTGTAGTTACAATGCATGTTCCATATCGAGCAATATTGATTAAGGGAATGACAAGCAACATAAATTTTTGAACAATTATTGAAATTTATTAAAAGGCATGTCATGAAATCCTGAGTTAAGGTGAGACATAAGAGTCAATAGATCGTTTCAAGGGAATTATTGAAATTTGATCAAATAAATCTGGCTGGACATGGAAATATTTCACAATAAAAAGTATAGCATCTTTTTTCGTTCACAACTTGCCACAATGCATACTTGATGCATGTTCTCCATGTAATCGAAACCCCTCACAACATTGTAGGGACTTCACTTCTTATTCCATAATGCAATTCATGCAATACCTAGAGATCTAGTCCTTATGTTATTTCTACTGTTGAACTATGGTTTACTTGAAATACAACATGATACAGGGAAACCCAAGCAACACTTATCCTTATAGTGGGAGCACTTTGGATTGGAAATATCTATGTTCTCCATCACTGGTTTTAAAATTTCACATGTATGCTCATTGGTTCTGATTGCGAGAACGAGGCTTCCTCTTCAATTGGTGACCAATTTTAGATTCAATGATTGTAGAAAGTCAATCTTAAGTCTCAACATTTATTACTCTTTAATATTCAAATTTTTTGAAAGTGGAATAACACAGAATGATCTATATAAATAAAGGAAAAACCTAAATGTGACAAGTTAATTAAAACTCAAATTAGCTACTGTGTTAGGCTTTGGGTTAGTGCTCACTATTTATTTTATGTTGGCCACCTTTTTAATGTTTTATTTTAAAAAAAATAAGGCATACTTTTGGCCTCCAAAATGTCATCCATTTTCACCTTAATTTCCATCATTTTACCCTCATTCTGTAACTCTATAGCCCATAACATTACATTAAGTAACAATTTCTTATCATATGGGTTTAATATTAATATTTTCCAAGTCATTAATTTTAAGTATTTTAAGTGAATTTGTGATTAAATTTTAAGAAATTAACATGGTTTCAGATATATATAAAAGTGTTATGAGTTTTGTGATACTGTATGCCTACTTGGAGATTCTAGAAGGGTCCTATGTGGCCATCCAACTACAAATTCTAATTTCAAATTCTAAATCATAAATATTTGTGCAACATTTCTAGAGGATGTGGATCATTAACTATGTAGACTCAAAGGAGAAGAATCATGGATAAGAGAATTTTGAGAGGATATGTATCTTACATTTTTAGGAGATTGGTTTTAACAACAAGAGATAAATGTGGATTTAGGAGAGATTTGAGGATTTATATTTATTGTATAGTTATCCTCAATTTTGGTATAAATAGGAGTGAACTCTTCATACAAAGGGTTGTCAATTGTTGTGTAGTCAATTGTTTATTGTTAGCTAGTGGCTAGTTGATAGTTGGAGGCTCCAAGTTCTAGATGTAATTTGTAAAGTGAGGATAGAGAATTATTCTAATACCTTGTAACTTCATTTTTATGAAATTCATATTTCCATTTTGATCTCGAAGATGTGATAGTTTTTCAGTGTGCTTGTTGAGGAATGGAGGGCCCCCATCAACCAAAGTTTCTACATATTTGTACATATTGGTAACATGTTATAGTTATGTTATTTCATTTCTTTTCAACAAGTGTGTTTCCTTTTTATGCAAGTGTGTTTTTCCTTTCAACAAAGTGTTGTTTCATTTATGCAAATGTGGTGTGATTTCAATTTTGCAAGTGTGATTTCAAGTATGCAAGTGTGGTGTGATTTCAATTATGTAAGTGTGGTGTGATTTCATTTCAGCAAGTGTGGTTTTAATTCTAAAAGTTTGATTTCAATTATGCACAGGGAAAAATTTAAGAACCCCCCTAAATTTATATGTATAATAAATGGGCGAATCCCCATGATATAGAGGAAAAATGGAAGCCAATTTTATTAAAAATATAATATGTGTATATAATTTTTTTGGCGAATCTCTCACGATATTATATTATCTTGTAAAATCATGGCGAATCACCAGTAAAAATGGCGAATCACTAGTACAAAATGATGAATCGTTGTTTAGTGAAGTTGGGGGTGTTGGTTCCAATGATGATATGGTAGTTAAACCAGGAGTTGAAGGAAGCGAACCACTGAGACCAAGCATCGCACATGTTGACTCGTGAGGGAAGTAGTTCTCGTGTAGTTTTGAAAGTGTGTTCTTCTAGTTATATTAAGCGTAGTGTTGTTGCTCATGCTACTACTAGCACTGATATTAAGGTTGGAGAGGAGTTTGAGGAGTCCTCGGACTCTGAGCCAAATGATGTTTATGTAGCTCCTGGTGATGATCCCATGTGTAGTAGTGGTGATAATTTTGATGAGTAATCATGAAGGCAGCAAAATATTCCAATTTAAATAGACCCATTACACAAAATCCATGAAGAGAAAACTCTAGCAAAAATATTGTTGTGCAAATCTAGATTCTATAGCATTATTAAAACTCCTTGCTGCTCTACAAATAGACTCATAAGATGAAGAATATGGTAAAATAATGGGGTCTAATATGTTTTATGGGAAGGAAAACTATTCATGTTCAAATTCTTTCAGATGTAGAGACTTGATATTTTTCAGTGAAGGAAATATTTCTGAGCTTAGGGATTTCTCAGAACCTTTTTTAGAGAGAGCACCACAATGTATGAAGTTATAATATTATTTTATAGGTTATATGCATTGTAGATGTGGATGTTAGAAGTGGAAGAAAACACTTCAAATATTAGAAAAATATATCACTACAAAGTTTTGCATTGTACAAAGGTTTTATCTAATATGCAGGCAACAAAGGCTTCCTTATATGACTTCAACAATAGTATCACTTGAAACAATAGATTTTCTGTTATGTTGAATAAAGAAGCTTTGATGTTGTAAATTCACGCAGTCAGGGCACAATTCCGAGTTGTCAGCGTTTACACCCACAAGAGACTCAAATGGAGGAGCCTTAGAATAACTCCCATCAACCCACACAATAGGATGATCACCTCCCTCCTTTGTGGAGCTCACAAAAAGAAGCAATAAGTTACAGGCAGAGAGTAGTGCCATCTCAATATGCAGATTCATGAGATCTCGAGGAGACCCTTTACCTCCACCCATGAGACGCTTCCAATAGTGTCTCTGTCCAAGCCCTTTTTACAATCACATAAGACACCATCCTTCCCACTGATACAGGTCTTTGTAAAGAGCAAACTATATGCACAAGACTAGATCTTCCAATTTATCCAAAGTTTTCCATCAGGGGATTATTCACTTTAGCTTCAAATGGTAGGAGATATTCGCCTACTGGTAATACAGTTTTAGAGGCCAGTAGTTTCTCCTAGTACTCCCTAATTAGTAGGTGATAGCTCCTCCAAACATTGATCGCTTTCTTACTTTAGCACAAGTCTCTCAAGCAGTCAACCATTTACTTACTTTAGCAGTGGTGCATCTGATGACTTTTCAGCATTATGTGTGAAGCCAATGGTTCATGTCAAAATAATGGTGCTTATTTAATAAGTTTGTATGCCTTTTTGTCCTCGATATTATTCTCTCTTCTTGAAGAGTCCTCTGATTTGATTTCCTATTTGTTCTCTATTTTTTGGAAATTTTCAGGTGATGGTGTAGTTGTTAGGACAAGGTTATGGGATAAGAAGCATTTGTGTAAGACCAGAATGATTCACTTTCTATGTACTCTGCAATTAGTAAGGAACGAAAAATGGAAATTGATGAATATTTGTTATTAGACGCCAAAGTTTGTTGGCACCTTCAGTTGCTGCATGGTGGCCTTCTAGTTAGTCCTTTGTAAATATGTCCAAGAGCACATAGATATTCATAATTGAACGAAGAAAAGTAAACAATATGAACTCTCATCTAGACCATAAAAACATGGCATACTGCACTATTCACGAGAGCAATTACAAGTGGGAAAACAACCTCTTACCTCTTATTAATACTATTGAGTTGATAATGAATTACATTAATAGTTTTTTCGTCATATTCTCCTCGCATTCACATCACACACATAAAGTATAGTTGAGGCACCAGATTGCATCATCCACTTTGGTTGAAATGGTCTAGTTTTACTCAATAGGAGTTCTTGGATAGGTATTGATGTGCATTTGGAAATTGTCCCAAGCATCATAGTAGAAAGGGTACATTAGGATTGCAAGTTGACCACCCTTAGTCTTGTTTCAAATGCACATTCTACACATTGTATTACTTCATTGGGCCTTGGGGGTAGTTCATTGTTATTGTTTTTTTTTTTAAATTAATTTTTGTTGGATAGTTTTGAGTTGGTCAATTTATAAGATTAAGAGGAAATATGTGTTGGAAAAGTTATAGAATCTATTAATTTGGCATAACTTAAGTGATTATTATACCTTGAATGACATTTTGTTTACTAATTGTTATCTTCAAAAAAAAAATTATGTCACAATGCTTCTCGAATTCATGCTCGAATTCATGCGGCCGCCCCTTAGGGCATTTCCTTTGCAACATATGATGCAATTGCTAGTATTTATTTATTTACCATACATTTTTAATAAATATGGTATTTGACCCATGGTATTAGTAATAATTTGTTCCATGGTATTTGGCCCATGGTATTAGAAATAATTTGTTCCATGGTATTTGGCCCATAGATTTCACCTAAATAAAACTTCTTTTTATAGTTTTCCTAAATATAAGGAGGTTTATGGAGTAAATATAAAGAGTTTTTATTTATTTACCATATCTCTAGTTTATTTATATTTATATTTATTTACCATACCTCTGATTTATTTATATTTTTATTTATTTACTATACCTTTTTTTTAGTGTTCCTAAATATAAATGTGGGTTAAGAAGAAGGATAATTATTGCAAATATATTAATTATTACAAATATATTGATTACCAAAAGACCATACACAAAATACCTACAGAGGAATGGAAAGAAAATAAAAAAACTAAAATATTATTTACTTAAATAAAAACTAGTTTATATCAATTTAGATATAAAGCCATAAAATGAAAAATACCTAAAAAGAAATAGGCACACAAAATGTGTAATTATTACACTCATGTAATAGAGAAAAAATAACATTAAATCATGAAATTTAAAGATTACATACATACATATCTAGATCAAATTTAAAGATTACATACATACCTAGATCAATTACATTGAGACACTAATTACATACATACATATCTAGATCAAATTTTAAGATTATATACCTATCTAGATCAATTATATTGACACACTAAAAGTGAACAATTTGAATAATTTATTAAAAAAAATAATAATAAGAATCGTATATTCCCTCATCAAGTAAAAAATCCAAGATTAAAAATAAAAATAAAAATAGGTGCTGTGTTTTGATTTATACATGCTTTTCTTTATTGACTACCCGTGGGTCCCATAGGTTACTTGGCTTGGCCTCGTAAACGTGATTAAAAACCAACATCATCATTAACCGTGGTAATCCCATTCAAACGTCCTGATGATATGGTGCTCTCTTGTGATTTGATAGTCGGTGATTATGTTTTAATTATGCTAGTGATTAAAAAACAACATCATCATTAACCGTGGTAATCCCATTCAAACCTCCTGATCATATGGTGCCCTCTTGTGATTTGATAGTGGGTGATTATGTTTTAATTATGCCATTGATAATGTGACCATAACAAAGTAAACGAGTGTCAAAAGGGAGGTATATTCAGGTACCCATCACTTGTTTTGAGATGGGTGTGGAAGGCGTGAATGGCTTCCCACATTTCAAGTATTTCTTTTATGAAGGAATATTTTGCCACGTGTCATCTTACCATGCATTTCAGGGTGTCTGACTGTTTTGAAAAATACCAACTGCTAGGGGAGGGGCCCAGACACCACTTTCTCCAAAAACCAGGGAGTTCTCATTTTGGGCCCCTACATTCTCTGTTAACTCTCGAGCAAGTTGGAGAGCCTAAATCCATTGTAGCCGTTCATTTTCTTCCTGTTTTAATCCTCAAAATGCCCAAATCACCCATCCCAACTTCTCCTTTCCACCTGTTGGAAAATATTGAATTATGAATTTTGAGGAATTGTATTGCCATCTCAGTTTATTTCAAATGCCAGAAAATTTCTTCTGTTGCAAATTCCTGGGTTACTGCACAATCAGACTGGACAAGATTCCAGACAACCACGCCCTTTGCCACAAATTAGGTTATTTGTCCTCTGGTCATGTGGACATGGTAATCCTTCCTCAATTCTGACGCTGAAGTCATTTTTCAATTAAGCTAGGAAAAAATGGCAGAACAGGTTGCCAACCATTGGACCATAATTAATTCATCAACTTCTGTTGTGCACCCTCCATTTCAAGCGGCTCTCCCAGAAACAAGCTCTCTTCAAATGCTAGAAAATTTCTTCTGTTGCAAATTCCTGGGGTACTGCACTATCAGAATGGACAAGATTCCAGACAACCACGACCTTTGCCACAAATTAGGTTATTTTCCCTCTGATCATGTGGACATGGTAATCCTTCCTCAATTCTGACATTGAAGTCAGTTTTCTATTAAGCTAGGAAAAAATGGCAGAACAAGTTGCCAACCATTGTACCATACTTAATTCATCAACTTCTGTTGTGCACCCTCCATTTCAAGGTGCTCTCCCAGAAACAAGCTCCCTGCATCATCTTGAAACTTTCCAGTCCAGTCTGAAGCATCTTCCTAAAATGCCTTGCCAATTCAAGCTTGAGTTGTGTAAGGCTGGTTATCTTCGAGCACATCCTAGAAAAAATCAGCTTTATCTTCAGCAGATTTTTTCTGATTTTGAACCGCTTTCATCAAGCATACATTGAGAAATTTTTCTTATAATAAGGCACTTGTTTTCTCTTCTCTTCCTCTTTCTTTTTGCAATATTGGCATGACATTGATCTTTAACAAGTACTGATTTTATTTTAGGACTACAACATGACATGTGAAAGGCTTCCTCACATGTCACAAATGAGAGTTTTGGTTGAATCTTCTGAAAAACCAAATATTTTACAAAATACTTAGACACTGCCATTACCAACAACACCTCGATGCGCTGATACTACATACTCTCCTGGAGAAACAAACCAACCAAGCAATCTGGATTCTGTACTACTCTAAAACAAAAATGCCTACTCTTTTTCAGAGTAACTTTGTCAAGAATGTAGTGTAAAATCAATAGAGTAGGTGCACTTAGTTAGATCAATTACATAATGTTTAATGGAGATTGCAATTTTCTTTAAATTACGATCGAATATTTGGAAGGATGGACTGCCTAAAATTTGAAAACTGGGAAAATCTTCAATGCTTGACCTTCTTCCTGAACTAACCTCTCCAACATCAACAATATCCAGATCTGGGTTATTGAAATCCAAATGTAAATTTGAAGATCCTGTCTAACATAATAAAATGACTTCACTATCAGTTGTCTTATGATCAATGTGAATTCCAAGAAAGTTTCAAATTTCTCAGTTTGCAACAACCCACCCAAGCTATTACTTATGACCTTGTTTCCTGACTGCAAAATATCCATTGTATAACATGTACAAGGGCTATCCAATACACTTATACCATGTTGCTCAATATTAAGATTGCATATGCTAGTATCTTCTATTTTCGCTGGACAGTTGCATGAGGTGTCCAGATAAAATTTATTTTGTCATTATGCAAGAATTCCTTTCAAGGAACCATATGGGTTTGTTTTGACGAAAGTGCTACTGAATTTCATTGTAACTTTCTGCGTTTGTATACATAGTTATTTTTCTCTTGGACATAATCTATGTACTTTTTCTCCATGGTGGATGAATCAAAGCATGATTCAACATGCGTTGGCATAACAGAGATAAGATCCTCATCCTTCTCATATTCTATTCCAATAGGATTTTCCTTTATACCAATGCCATCTAAGGTTAACTCATTGTCTAATCTCTTTGGGAAAAATGCTTCACTATCACCATATAAGGGAAAAAAATGCAATTGTTCTATTGTAGCATGGCCTGGAAGACAACTTTGAGCATTCATTTGGTTTGCATTTATGCCTGCTGGAACAATCGTGGAGCTCCCTGCACAAGAGAGAGCAAACAATGTGTGAAGTTATATTAGAATTTTATAGGTTATATGCATTGTATATGTGGATGTTAGAAGTGGAAGAAAACATTGCATATGCCAGTATCTTCTATTTTCGCTGGACAACTGCATGAGGTGTCCAAATAAAATTTATTTTTTCATTATGCAAGAATTCCTTTTGAGGAACCATATGGGTTTGTTTTGACAGAAGTGCTACTGAATTTCATTGTAAATTTCTGCATTTGTATACATAGTTATTTTGCTTCCGGACATAATTTCTGTACTTTTTCTCCATGGTGGATGAATGAAAGCATGATTTAACCTATGTTGGCATAACAGAGATATGATCCTCATCCTGCTCATCTTCTATTACAATAGGATTTTACTTTATACCAATGCAATCTAAGGTTAACTCATCATCTAATCTCTTTGGGCAAAATTCTGCACTATCACCATATAAGGGAAAAAATATGCAACTGTTCTACTGTAGCATGGCTTGAACACAAAAAACTCAATGCAGCTCTTAAGGAACTTGGAAGGCAACTTTGAGCATTCATTTGGTTTGCATTTATGCCTGCCGGAACAATCATGGAGCTCCCTGCACAAGAGAGAGCAAACAATGTATGAAGTTATATTAGAATCTTCTAGGCTATATGCATTGTAGATGTGGATGTTAGAAGTGGAAGAAAACATTGCATATGCCAGTATCTTCTATTTTCGTTGGATAGTTGCATGAGATGTCCAGATAAAATTTATTTTGTCATTATGCAAAAATTCCTTTTGAGGAACCATATGGGTTTATTTGACAGAAGTGCTACTGAATTTCACTGTAACTTTCTGTGTTTGTATACATAGTTATTTTGCTTCCAGACATAATTTTTGTACTTTTTCTCCATGGTGGATGAATCGAAGCATGATTCAACATGCGTTGGTGTAACATAGATAAGATACTCATCCTACTTATCTTCTATTAAAATAGGATTTTCCTTTATACCAATGCAAGCTAAGGTTAACTCATCATCTAATCTCTTTGGGCAAAATGCTTCACTATCACCATATAAGGGAAAAAAATGCAACTGTTCTATTGGAGCATGGCTTGAACACAAAACTCAATGCAGCTCTTAAGGAAATTGGAAGGCAACTTTGAGCATTCATTTGGTTTGCATTTATGCCTACTGGAACAATCATGGAGCTCCCTGCACAAGAGAGAGCAAACAATGTATGAAGTTATATTAGAATTTTAAAGGTTATATGCATTGTAGATGTAGATGTTAGAAGTGGAAGAAAAAATTGCATATGCCAGTATCTTATATTTTCGCTAGAATGTTGCATGAGGTGTCCAGATAAAATTTAATTTGTCATTATGCAAGAATTCCTTTTGAGGAACCATATGGGTTTGTTTTGACAGAAGTGCTACTAAATTTCTCATAAATTTTTTTAGAGAGAGCACCACAATGTATAAAGTTATATTAGAGTTTTATAGGTTATATGCATTGTAGATGTGGATGTTAGAAGTGGAAGAAAACATTGGATATGCCAGTATCTTCTATTTTCGCTGGACAGCTACATGAGGTGTCCAGATAATTTTTTTTTTGTCATTATGCAAGAATTCCTTTTGAGGAACCATATGGGTTTGTTTTGACAGAAGTGCTACTGAATTTCATTGTAACTTTTTGTGTTTGTATACATAGTTATTTTGCTTCCGGACATAATTTCTGTACTTTTTGTCCATGGTGGATGAATCAAAGAATAATTCAACATGCGTTGGCATAACAGAGATATGATCCTCATCCTTCTCATCTTCTATTACAATAGGATTTTCCTTTATACCAATGCAATCTAAGCTTAACTCATCATCTAATCTCTTTGGGAAAAATTCTGCACTATCACCATATAAGGGAAAAAATATGCAATTGTTCTACTGTAGCATGGCTTGAACACAAAAAACTCAATACAGCTCCTAAGGAACTTGGAAGGCAACTTTGAGCATTCATTTCGTTTCCATTTATGCCTACTGGAACAATCATGGAGCTCCCTGCACAAGAGAAAGCAAACAATGTATGAAGTTATATTAGAATTTTCTAGGTTATATGCATTGTAGATGTGGATGTTAGAAGTGGAAGAAAACATTTCATATGCCAGTATCTTCTATTTTCGCTGGACAGTTGCAGGAGGTGTCCAGATAAAATTTATTTTGTCATTATGCAAGAATTCCTTTTGAGGAACCATATGGATTTTTTTTTATAGAAGTGCTACTGAATTTCTCAAAACCTTTTTTAGAGAGAGCACCACAATGTATTAAGTTACATTAGAATTTTATAGGCTATATGCATTGTAGTTGTGGATGTTAGAATTGGAAGAAAACATTGCATATGTCAGTATCTTCTATTTCGCTGGACAACTGCATGAGGTGTCTAGATAAAATTCATTTTTTCATTATGCAAAAATTCCTTTTGAAGAACCATATGTGTTTGTTTTGACAGAAGTGCTACTGAATTTCATTGTAAATTTCTGCATTTGTATAGATAGTTATTTTGCTTCCGGACATAATTTCTGTACTTTTTCTCCATGGTGGATGAATCGAAGCATGATTCAACATGTGTTGCCATAACAGAGATAAGATCTTCATCCTTCTCATCTTCTATTACAATAGAATTATCCTTATACCAATGCAATCTAAGGTTAACTCATCATCTAATCTCTTTGGACAAAATGCTGCACTATCACCATATAAGGGAAAAAAATGCAACTGTTCTACTATAGCATGGCTTGAACACAAAATTCAATGAAGCTCTTAAGGAACTTGGAAGGAAACTTTGAGCATTCATTTGGTTTGCATTTATGGCTGCTAAAACAATCATGGAGCTCCCTGCACAAGAATGTAAGAAAGAGCTTGATACCCCCTCCATTCCTCCAGCATTTATAGCCTAGAAAATTGTCCTAAAGGAACCATTTGCAGACGCAGATATAAAATGAAAAAAAAATACATTCAAGTGTCCACACATCAATTAGATCCGTCAAGTATGCCATGCTAGATGCAAGACCATTATAGCTCGGAAAGACAATATTGTCCCAAACTTGTTTAAAGTAATTACCAAAATGCAGAATTTGTAGATCCTAGTGGTGTTTCTTAGATGACAAAAAAATGGCAAGCTTTGTGTAAGTATCCAGAAAATTTTAAAAATTTTGATATAGTCATATTTTTCTTAAAACAAAGTGGTATGGTTTTATTTTTGGGATGATATGTGAATATTTGGATTACACACAGTAACTAAATTAATGCTTTCAAACATCCTCTTGGTTGCAAAGACCCTATTGAAATGGCCTAGATTTGTATGCTCTAATTAATAAATATGGATTTAATATATTTTAAATGTTCACTCAGGTGTAATGTAACTTATGTATTTCGACTATAAGCAATACCTAATATAAAGAAAGAACCTGCTCTTTCAGTTTTGCAATTTGAAATCATGGGTTCACAGAGTTGCCAAACACGTAGAACTTTAAAATCAAGGGCTTGACAGAGTTCAAATGAGCGATGTCTGCTTAAGATAAGTTCCAAAGATTTTCAGTTCTTCTATTTGCAATGGTCTAGAATGTGATTCTATAAGGATCTAAAATAAAATAAAATTATAAATATAAACCATTTATGATTTATCTTAATCATCATGTAGGTTAACTAGTATGTTCCTCGCTGTAATATTGTTCAACCCTAATCCATGAACAGAGAGACTTAGTTCCCAAAAGCGTTTGATCATTCCAAAACATCTCCAGTCTATTTTTTTGATTATAAACCTATTTCTTTATGTAACTTTGTATACAAAATGATATCTCAATTGATTGCAAATCGAGTTGAAAGAATCATAACAGGTCACACAACTCCAGAACAAATTGGGTTTCTACCTGATTGGAAGATTCCAAATGTGATGGAAATCATTCAAGAAAAAATTCATTCCATCAAATCCCGCAACCTGAATGCATGTCTGATGAAAACCGATCTCATGAAATCCTATGACCATGTTGAATGGGACTTCCTGCAAATGATTCTCCACAAGTCTGGATTTGCACGCATTCACATTAACAAGATTATGGGGTGTGTCACCCTACAAACATGGCAGTTCTCATTAATGTTAAATGGTCTACCTACTGAAAGTTTCAACATTACCAGGGTCTCACACCAATGCTGCGCACTGTCACCTCTACTCTTCATTTTGGCTATCGATGCCCTCGGCAGAATCATGAGATAGATCAAAGACAAGGGATTTTTTATGGGTTGCAGGGTATCAAAAAATATATCTATGACTCATTCCATATTTGTAGAAGACCAATTCCCCTTCTGACCCATAGACCCAGTTAATCACGGCGAATTCCATTCACTTCCAAATTCCAAGCCCCAACCCAGCAAAATTGGGGGCAAATGTCACTCTAATGCCCCTCTGACCCAGTGAATCGCGGCGATTGCAATTCAAGTCTGCTCCAACAAAAAAAATCGGGAGGCGAATCCAAGGTTTAACGTTTATTGGTCTTTATTTTTTGGGCTTAAACTTAATAATTAATTATTTTAAAAATAATTATAGGACTAATTATACAAAACTATACAAAAGGGGTTTTATATAGAAAATTCACCCCTCAAAAATCTAAAACCCTTTAAAATTCACCCTTGGGCTAAAATTCGCCCCTAAAATTTTCCCTGATTATGCAATTATGGTGTGATTACTTTTTAGTAAGTGTGATTTTAATTTTAGGCAAGTGTGATTTCCTTTATGCAAGAGTGATTTCAATTTCTTTATGTTTGGTTTGATTTGGTTTGAATCAAATTAATTATTTATGCTTTGTAATTAGTTTAATTGCACTAGATTAATCTAATCTGAAATATAACCACCTAGTACATATAGTACAGGTATACTTCGTCAGTTTAAGAAACCTCGGGTTGACAAATTAAATGACAAGGATTTAACTCACAATTAAATCACCCAGTTTTTTGGCATGATTTCTATGGAGGTATACATAGGTGTTCATTTCTAAGTTTATACAATTCATTATAGTTGCATACATTCTTAGATGCATGTGAAAAACATATTAAAATCATTTAGGATGCATATTAGATTTGAATAAGATTTCAAAAATTTGTACTAATATGTGTGCACGATGGGAATTATCAACTAGCTGGAGTAATTCACAGACAATTAAGAGTTTGAAGAATGTTCTTCCAATAACTTTCTCAAATCTTAGGAAGATTTTATTTTAACTACATGCAGAAATTTTTCTATCTCTCCACCTCCACAAGAAGATCTTGAAGATCCTTTTGATTCCTCTTGTCAATCGGTTGAATTTACTAAAGAATCATGCAACAATTTTGATGAGGAGAAACCAGTAGAATATAAGATTGAGGAATTCATAACAAAGGAGGATATTCAATGTGATCTAAACCAAGAAATGGAATCTGGAATGTCATTACCTTATTGAAAATTGTTTCCAATCAAGGATTAAGTCACATCACTCTTCCATTATTCCTTAATTCTTAATTGTATTACCAAAACAATCGGTTTCTCATGCTTTGATGTGTTTAAATGCATATTTTTCAAAACTAAGAATGAATATCTTTTCACTCATGTTGTGCCCATGGTTACACTAGAAATATTCATACACTTGATCAATTTTTCTATTTCCAGTAGAGTAGAGTAGGATAGAATCAATGAATAAAACCAAATTTGGTGATGTTTTAAGTTTCTTCAAGTTAAATTTGACTTTATTTATTTTGATGGTGCAGTAAGCGCTGCCCAACTCACTAATTGTTTGCAGGAAGATGTAAAAGGAGAAGGAATATTTGAGAAAATAGGAGAACAGAGAGTTTTGAGAGCCACAATTTGAAGTTAGAGATCGAATCCTTTTTCTTTGTTTTTGAATAAAGAGTTTCTTATGTTCTCTTCTTGTGCTCTCTGCGATATGGAATATTAGAAAAGAAAATTGAACAACATTAGTTTTAAAATTGTGCAATAAAAATTGCATAATAAATCTAAATTCATACTCAAAAGTGTAATTTCAAGCTTTTATAAAGCTCAAACAGCAAAACTAATGCCTCCAATGGATATAACACTGTTGAAAAAGCATTTTTTTACTCTTTTTGCACCTCATTTGGCCAAAAATCGAGTAACACATCATTTTTTTAATTTTATACCCAATTATATTGTTAATAAGCCTACAATTTTACCCAAACCCAACCAGTGTGCCCAGAAAACTAGAATGGCGAGCAAATTTGGCCTTCCCAATCGTTGGTCAAAATTTTAGGGATGTTAAAATCGCCCCCATGTCCTCTACGCCCATGGTCATATTACGTTGCATGTGACCTAGGGCTAGGGCTTAGCCCTCACCCTTTCCCCAAATGCGCACCCATCAAATTTAAATACATGTATTATGATTATATTTAACAAGGAATATGGTAGCCGAGTTGGTAAGGTTGCTTTGTTTTTATTTATGAGGTCATGGTTTTGATACTCGTGGAGGGTAAATTCGGCCTTTAACAATTTTTTTCCACCATGAGGATGCCAGATGGAAACCAACAGTTGGTCCACGTGGCAATCCTTGTTGGCCCACCATAGGAAACACCATAACCAATGAAAAATAGCCACATGTCACCAATCAACTCAAGCCAAGTATTAATCATCAATTGGTTGAAGGAAGCTAGTGTCAAACTTGCCACTTCATAAGCCTAGACAGTGTACACACTGCTGACTGGGCATTTCTACAACCCAAAAATCATTTATTTAATTTTTTTGAAAAACTATCAGAACATGATTCTGAGAGCATCCGAAATTATATTTCAATGAAATGAATTGTGTTGGTTTGATGGGGATGACATATACGATTTGGAACTGGTTTCAAGCTTATCCAATAATTTTTTAATTTTGAGTATTTTCTTGAACCACGAGATCATGGGCAAGGGTCGAGCCTAGAGAAAAGGACAAACACAGTTACAGGATTATACCTTCATAAAAATATAAAAATATAAAAAATATAACCATGAAAATTGAAAAAACCACCATCCAAGTCTAATTGCAAGTTGTAAAGCGAAAAGGCAATGCAATGATCCAGATTTTTGGTAGGTGCAGAATCGACGTAGTTGCAGAATAGACACAATTCAGTAGCTTATGAAAATTTGGTTTATGATCTATTAATTAAGAATTAAGTGTGTGGAGAAGAGGTCTCAAGCTCAAAATTGGTTAGAAACATAATGAAGAAGCCACCAACAAAACAATAACAGGTGATCCATGGTACTGATCAGGTAAAAGTGCATTTAATTTTTCATCCATGAAATTGTTTTATTAGTATTATTGATGATTTTTTGGTGTATACAAAAAAATTAAGAGGGACTAATCATCTCTCTCTTTTGATAGTATTACATTTTATTGTAGAAATTTCTATGATTTTTCAAGTTCCAGGACAATGAAAGAAGAAAAATATATGCACAAATACCTTTTTAAAGACCAAGTTTCTTTCATAAGAGCATTATCATTCAATGTAAAATCAGATCCACTACACCATTTCTACTAAACACATACCAATTTTACCATTTATACACATTTTAAGCCTGCAGTCAATCCATAATTTTCCATCTCCCTACTACGAAAAACTCATTTCCCTTTCCAATCTTCATAATTTCCTGCCCAATTTTCACTCACCCTTAACCCAAAAATAAAGTTATTCAAATCCCTTAAAAATTTGAGTCGCCCCATTTTCCTTTTCCTTTCTGTCAAATAAACCTTGCTTCAATGAAAATTTTTCATCTAGAGTCCTTCAAATTATTTGTTCATACTCGCATTAGATCATGGAGGATTCATTAGGGCATCCCTTCTAACAACTTTTGACCCATCAACTCTCACACATTATTTGGGATGAAAACTAGAGATATTTCAAGTACCTTGAGGCTTGCATGCCTTAATTGCAAGTTCTCTCACCAATAAACAATGGGAATACATCAATGTCCCATGTTTGTTGGATATTCTTGGTGACTCGACTTCAACATATCTATTCGTACCTAGTAAGATGTACTTAGGCATCTTGAATATCATTGACATCAATGGTGAGTAGTCTCGTGTTGGTTAATGGAATTCATTAATGGATAGTAATCCAAAAATTTCTCTTCTATGTTCGACATAGACACATCTACTCACATAGATAAGAATTATGTCATTGAGTGGAAATTATTGAAGACTACATGATGTCAATAGTTTGCAGCATGACTCAATTCAATAGCCATAGAAATAAGGTTTCCAATCTCAACCTCTATCCATACAACCAAGAGAAATAAGAATCAAGATCATATTATTTTACTTCACATTCCATGATATAGTAGTAGTAGCCACACTCTTCGATATACATAGCTTGTCCACTTTTCAGGTAGGTGAAGGTATGCAATTTCTAAATTTTAATCATGTAATTCCTTAAATTATAAAATTGTGATTTTGGAAAATCCCTCACCACATTTATATTCCCTTTCTAATTTACAAGAAAATTTAAAACACCTTAAGTTTGGGGGAAGGGACATTCACATTTCATGCCATGTGCCACATTTAATTTCATCCTAACCAACATATTTTCCCAATCAACTATTATTGCATTTCGATTCTAAAAGATTATGTTTTTTTTAAATGATCAATGGATGAGCATATTAAATGGTTGACAATCACTATGGGACTTAAAAAAAAGAATTCTCAAAATTTTCTAGTATTTTGATGCCACAAAGAAATAACAAAATAATTGTTATACAAGAACCAATACTCATAAAATATTTGGTTGTCACACAAGAACCAACCATAGAAAATATATGTTGCAATCAAATGTATTTCAAAGTACACTTTGAAAAAAGAATAAAAATTCTCAAATGATATGATTATGAAAAGTTAAAAGAGAATAAATACAAAGAAAAAGCTCATATAGAATCAAACTATTTCAAGAAGATCTACTTATGATTCAGGGAATTAATGCAATAGTTGCATGAGGACATGAAATATCTTCAGTTGGGGGCTATGTTGGGCCTCCGAAATTTCATCCATTTTCACCTTCATGTTCATGATTTTACCCTCATTCCGTAACTCTATAGCCCCATAACCTTACATTAAGTAACCATTTTAATTATCGTATGAGTTTAACATTAATATTTTCCAACTCATTAATTCTAAGTATTTTAAGTAAATTTGTGATTAAATATTAGGAAATTAAGATGTTTTCATATATATATATATAAGTGTTATGAGTTTTGTGATATTGTAGGTCTACTTGGAGATTCTAGAAGGGTCATATTCGTCCATCCAACCACAAATTCGAATTTCAAATTCCAACTAATAAATATTTGTGGAATATTTCTAGAGGATGTGGATCAATAAATATACGCATTCAAAGGAGAAGAATCAAGGATAAGAGAATTTTGAGAGGATATGTATCTTATATTTTTAGGAGATTAGTTGTAACCACAAGAAATAAATGTGGATTTAGGAGAGATTTGAGGATTTATATTTATTGTATAGTTATCCTCAATTTGTAAAAATAGGAGTGCACCCTTCATACAAAGGATTGTCAATTGTTGTGTAGTCAGTTGTTAATTGTTAGCTAGTGGATAGTTGATAGTTGGAGGTTCCATGTTCTATATGTAATTTGTAAAGTGAGGATAGATAATTCTTGTAATATCTTGTAACGTCATTTTTATGAAATGCATATTACCACTTTGAACTTGAAAATTTTATTGTTGTTCAATGTGCTTGTTGGGGAATGAAGGCCCCCCATCAACCACAATTTGCATGTGTTTGCACATATCCGTAACATGGTATAGTTATGTTATTTCATTTATTTTCAACAAGTTTGCTTCCATTTTATGCAAGTGTTTTTTTCCTTTCAGCAAAGTGTGATTTCATTTATGCAAGTGTGGTGTGATTTGAATTCTGCAAGTGTGGTGTGATTTCATTTCAGCAAGTGTGATTTCAATTCTACAAGTGTGATTTCAATTATGCAATTGTGGAGTGATTACTTTTCAGCAAGTGTGATTTCAATTTCTTTATGTTTGGTATGATTTGGCTTGAATTATATTAATTTACTATATTTTTTAATTAGTTTAATTGCATTAGATTAATCTAATCTGAAAGATAACCACTTGGTACATATAGTATAGGTATACCTTGTCACTTTAGGAAACCTCAGGTTGAAAAATTAAATGAAAGGGATTTAACTCGTAATTAAATCACCCAACACCTGTTATATTTTGTAAAGGGAGGGTTGTTGGTTATGGTTAGAGGGTGCCTAGAAGTGCATGAGTTGATGTACCAATCCTTCATTAGAAGATTTTTTCACAAAGATTAGTCCCCCAACTACCTTGAGGACTTCTTAGCATCCCTAGGACAGTTGATGGAGACTAAGGACACTCCTCAATCATCATTATCACAGGGAAAAATATCCCATGATCTGCAGGAAAATACCCACAGAAAGATGAATTTTCCTCCCATAAACCATAGTGATGGAGATGGGTCCTCAGGCTACTAAAAAGAAAACAAAATATGTCATAGATAATTTCCACTAGATTATTTGTGCAACTGTTGTGATTATTTCAGTTATGTAATAACCTTATTTTTACTGCTTTTATTAGACAGTCAAATAATCCTAAAGGTTGAGTGGACCTAAAGAAAAAAAATTATTGTGGACATATTTTATTTAATAAATGTGGAATTTGAATTATTTTGCAAAGACTAGAGTATAAATGGAGACAAATATTTCAAGTCCCTGAGGATGGATAAGATTCCAAAGACTCTCCTAGATTCTCCAAAAATCCTTAGAGAAAGTAAACTAAAAATTGAATATTAGATTGTAGATAAAAATCTAAAATGATACCTCATTAAAGTGGAAATTTACTGAGAAGAGGTGAAATAAAACTAGAAAGAGCAAAAATTTAGGCTTAAATTACTTTTATGGAAAAAACAAAAGGAAAGCCTACGAAAAAAGGATAACAACATCCTAATTAATTGGACGCAGTTATGGAAACACGCTAAAGGGAAATCAAGCTTAAATAAGCCATTCCTAGGTAGACAAGAGGTGGTCTACACCTTGGAGGAATTGGTCTCTACTCGGGGGGAGTTGTGGAGAGAAAGCTCAAGGTTGGGTGGAAATTATTCTTACCAAAAGTGGTATTCTCAAGTAATTCATTTCTATATTAGAAATTTTAGTAATTCATCTTAGTATGGAATTATGATTTTTTTATAGTATGTGGAAGTGTGTAAGAGATTTAAATTTATACATGAGAAAATTTTGTATAAAAATGTATTTGACAGTCTGATGTATTTAACAGATAAGAAATATATAAATAGTAGTTGATCTATATGGTTACACAGACAATTAGAATTTATAAACCAACTCTTAGAATGTCTAAACCCCATTAATAGGTTTAAATCTGAGGTTAGGTGGTAAATAATATTATTGTATTTACATAAAACAGAGATAAATACATTAGAAATAAGTTTAACTTTGTGTATCTATTGGTAAGGTAACAATAACATGAATATATTAATTCTAAACAATATATGTTACTATATAATAATGTTGATATATAAAGACAAATTTTTGAATTATCTCAGAAATGGTATCAAAGACGAAACTGAATAAAACACATACATGAAAGTAAATATCAGTTAAATTTCTGAGAATGAGTATTCATTATGATACTGCAATAATTTAAGTCATGATATTGTATTTTACATATATTACAAATTAATTCTGTCATAAATTATAGACATAATTCATGGTCCCAACTAAATAGTACAATAGGATTATAAATTTGAAAACAGTTCATAAATATATACATTGTATTCTTCAAAGTGACATAGACCAACATGTATAGAAGTATATACCATAGTCTATTATCAATGAATGAGTTACAGAAGTACTCATGAATTTACAGAGGATCAATTAAATTGTAAACATGTACATGGAATCATATGGAGTACATGTACATACAAAAATATAAGTGAGTTAAAAAGAGTACAATTGTCTTTAAAAGTAGTTAAACACGGAAATACTTAACTCAAGGAAAATATAAATTAAATATTATTGCCTTACTATTCTTAATTAGATAGTGGTATTAAATCTACATATAAAAATGTGGAAAATCATTAGTGAAGGAAGTTGACAAAAATAGAAGAAGAAGAGGAAATTAAAGTGACGAAATATAAAGAATAATACTTTTCATCTTAGTGACAGAGTGCATCTTAGGAATCTTCCAATTAGGGAATAGATGAATGATTCCTGTACAAAAGAGAATTTTATTAATTGAGTGAATTAACAATATTATAAAATTAAATCAATATTGTGTTAATCTAACCTATAATTATAATATGAGAATTTAATATAGAAAGTGAATCTGTAAAACAATATAATAAAATACCTCAACAGAAAGGTTAAAAATTACTGAACAATAGCATGTTAGGAATATTATTAAACCCAAAATATTAGCATGGGTGAATAAAGGTTCTAAATTAAATTCAAAAATTGAATTTATCTCATATACATAGAACACTATACTTATATAAGAGTTTGATGAAAATTGTGGGTATGGTATTAGGAAGAATACTATCCAAACTTTAATAAATTTCAAGTAGTAAATATCAAACAGAAGCCATAGAATATATACAAAAGTATTCTAATTCACATTTCGAAAATAGTAATAAAGGAAATCGCTGAAGTATTCTCTTGAAGGATAAAGTCGAAATAAATTGAAATACCATAAATACCCTAAAGAAGAAATCGAATACAGAGAATGCATAACTAGGTAAGTAAAATAATTATGTGTATTGTGGAATAGTAATACATAATTTCAAAGCATGTAGACAAACAATAAGTTCCCCAATGTAACCGGGTAAATGCAAACAGACTCTATGAATATTTTATTCCATGTGGAAAACGAAATTACCCAACTCATAAAAAGAAAAAATGCGGTAAAGAAAGAAATAATTAAATGAATTGGATATTTGATGCAGGAAGGAAACCTTCGTTGTTTATATGCATGATTAATTCCTTATAAGGAAAACAAAATTCTAGAGAGAAATGAGTTTCATTATTAACGAAATCTCACAATGTTTAAAGAAAAATGAAATTAATTCTGGAATAAACCCTCAGCTATTTTATTTAAATCCCGAAGGAATCGTTTGGTAATAACTCATAACAGACTCATAATTAAGAATTCATACTAACTCTATTAGAAAACAAGAATTTGGAACAACATGTTTTTGTGGAATGACTTAGCCGGAATAGTATTTCATAATAATATGAAACGCCATAACTATTCTCGCAAAGTCAGATATTCCATACCTCATGCTTACCGAGGGAAATTACCTCCAGATGCAAAAATGTTGAAGTTAAATGATTTAAAAGCCTTAGATAAGACAACAACCTTGCAATCAAAAATGAAATTCAAAATTTGCAGAGAAAATAAAGATGAATCGAATACACGTAAAAGTGAGTTAACAATTGAGAGGAGAGACATATTAACCATAGCAATCAAATATAAATGTTACCTAAAGAGAAAAATGCATCAGAAACTTACGCAGGTTTTTCCAAGAAAAAATTTGAATGCATGCTAGGATTTTTCACCTACATGAACATAGAGATAATAGTTCCCAAAGTTAGGACTATGTGGTGGATTAAAAAGGGTTTTCAAAACCAGAGCCGAAGGCAGAGAATTCCAAATGAACAATGACAAGTCCAAGCAGGGTTAGGTTGTAGTAAAATCCCACAAGGGATAAAACATGATACGAGCCATACACATGTCTTAGATCAAATACAACGAACAATGACTAGCCCATGTGAAGTCATTTAAGTCAGAAGTATTGTAATAAGGGTTAAATACTTAAACAATCAATCACAGAAATGCTATGATAGGTACCATTCACGGATTTTAAATTCCAAATCACCAAACTAGTGTACGGTTATTCTTACATTTAAGAATGATAAAGATATTAATCAATAGTGGGATTAATGTAATATATATGTAAAATTGTAATTCAATAATGGTGTTAACAATGTATATGTTTAAATCATAAACCATATCAATTAAATTACGAATGATTTAGATGATGGAATAAGGTTTAGAAAGATCAATTAGTATGAATTCGATCAATGACTATGAATTATAACGTTTATAAAAAACAAGTTTATATGTTATAATTTCATTACCATGGGTTAAGTGTTACAGAATTAATGATTTCGTCCTATGTATTCAAGATGTCGAATTGATTAACGTGGCATGAAAATCAATAACACAAAGGTTTGAAATAGCCTTATTAATATGTTTGTATATTATATTATAAAAAGTATTAAATCCTTTGAAGGGATTTGAAATACCTTTGACCTTAATAGAAGATGGTATAGGTATTTTATGAGCAATGACAATAGTATTTGGATATAAAAGACCATAATGTATATAATTTAGAACTTAGTTTAATAGGTTGAGAAGACCATTAAAATGTTAAAATTAGAATGAAAAGTATAACGTGTATAGGTTGTACTAAATTTAATATAAACATTACAATTATAGTTATAATGGGACAAGATAATGATGAAGTATCGTCAAGTGTAATTGTGAAGGAAAACGAATGATGAATTATATAAGTAAGACAAGTATATTAAATAGCAGAAAAATGCTATCCCTGAGTTCATCCATTATGAATGAAGGAATAACAACATATAATATAAATAGAAAAAAAAATTGTGGTAAGTGGAGTTGTTATAGATGGTATCAAAGCTCATGTTGAAACACTGGGCATATATGTGTCCTCACACAAGAAATTAAAAATCCAAAAAAAATTCTGGTGTAAATTTATTTAAATTGAAAAAAAATTGCACTAATTTAAATTTTGTGTACATTTATTTAGTGCAGAAAGTGCAGCTTTCATTTAGAGCAATGGAGGAGGTAGATACGTAGATCTGGGTGGTGAGGGAAATCCACCAGATCAAAATGTTCAGTTGCTAGATATGTTCTGAGAAATGCAACAAGAATTGGTTTATCTAAGAACCAATAAGGAACGAATGTTGCAAGCTAGCGAAGAGCAAGAGAGGTTGATTAAGGAATTAACCTCAAGGTCTAGTCACAAAAGTGAAGAACCTGGAAGAAAAAGAAAATAAGCTTAAACCCACTCAGAAGGGTCTGAGGATGGTGAAGTAGCTGGACAATAGTCCAGAAAGAAAAAGGAATTGCAAGGAGAATTTTGAAAAATTAAACCTCCCACTTATGATGGTTAAAAGGAGGAAGATGCAAAAGCTTGGCTTCTAAATATGGTAAAATAATTTCAAGTCTATGAATATGGAAGTAACCTTAAAGCCAAATTGATTATTTACCAAGTAGAGAGTAAGGCTACCTTGTGGTGGGAAGAAACCAAAATGGTGCATGTACTAGATGAGAAAATTGTGACTTGGGAAGATTTCCAAACTAAATTTAAATCTAGATATTTGAATGAAAGATACTATGATGTGAAAGCCAAAGAGTTTCATGAACTAATATTGGGACAACTCACTATATATGAGTTTGTTACCAAATTCACTAACCTGCTTCGCTATCTACCTTATATTAGAGAAGAGAAGGTCAAGGTACAATGAATTTTAAACTGCCTACCTACTATATACAAGGAGAGAATAGAATTTGAAAATCCCAAGACAATGGATGAAGTGGTGTGCAAAGCAAGACTCTGTTATCAGCAGTTCAAAGGAAAAAATGATCAATTGAAAAATTGGAAAAACAAAGAAAAAAGGAAAGGTGACTCTAGTGGGAAAAGAGTAAAAGTAACATACTTGATAAACTTTCGGAAAAATCATCAAAGGAAGAAGTTTAGAAAAACTGGAGAAAATCAACCAGCCCAATCACAAATTGGATCTAAACAGATGGATGGAAACAACATGAAAGAAGGGACTGTAAAAACGAAGGAACCATTAAAGTGTTGGGGTTTTGGAGAACCTCATCTATTATGTGATTGTCCTCATCGAACAGTTGAAAATATTCAGGTATTGAGAGAAGCAAGTATTGTAAATGATGTTGCTAGAAACATTTCAAGAATCAGTGCTGCACTGGAGGATCACCAAGTTGAACACTAGTAAACCATGATCGAAATCGAAGGTATGATTGTTAAACAACTTGTTTATGTTTTTATAGATCCAGGAGAAAATTTAAGCTATATAAGTCCATAGATGGTGGAAAAGTGAAAATTAAAATTAGAAAAAATTCAGCAAGCATGGTTAGTTCAATTAACCACTGGAACAAAAAGAAAAGTGACCCATAAATTACTAAATATTGCTGTAAATTTAAATGGGTATGAAACATAACTGAATTTAAATATTTTACCTCTAGGTTCATATGATGTGTTAGTGGGAATGGACTCGTCAAAAAAACAGAAAGAAATAGTTAATTGTTTAGATAAAAACATTCACTGTGTAGATGGTGATGGAAAACTAGTGATAGTAAAAGGAAAACCTAAACCAATATCAATAAGATAGATTTCAACATTACAGTTAAAAAGGACAACAGTGAAAGGTTGTCAAGTGTATGGTGTGCAAGTGGAGGAATTAGCATAGGAAACTGAAAAAGAAGTTGTAGAAAATTTTCCAGTAATTAGAGGATTCAGAGATTTGTTTCCAGATGAAATTCTTCATTTACCCCCTAAAAGATAAATTGATTTTTCCATTGAATTGGTACCCAGAGGTACACTTGCCTCTAGAGCACCCTACAGAATGAGTACTCCTGAGCTGTTAGAATTAAAACTGCAACCACAAGAGTTGTTGGACCGAGCTTATATCCATCCAAGTGTGTCTCTATGGGGAGCACCTGTACTACTTTTTAAAAAGGAAGATGGTGCATTCATAATGTGTATAGATTACAGACAACTGAATAAACTGACTATAAATAATAGATATCCGCTACCCAGAAAAGATGACTTACTTGATCAAGTGAGAGGAACTACTATATTTTCAAAGATTTATTTAAGAATAGGCTATCATCAACTAAGAATTAAGGATGAAGAAATAAAAAAGAAATATTGGCAATAGACCCAGAGAAGATATAAGCTATCATGGATTGACCTGTACCTACTAATGTTCCATCCATAAGATCATTCATGGGTATCGCAGGATAGTACAGGAGATTTGTAGAGGTATTTTCAACTTTAGCTTATCCTATTACATCTCTACAGAAGAAGGGAGCGAAGTTTGAGTGGACAGAAAAATGTCAACATAGCTTTAAACAGTTAAAACTTAAACTAACAAATGCTCCTATTTTGAATATTGTTGATCCAAACAAAGAATTTGTAGTGTGTACAAATGCTTGTGCAAAAGGATTGGAATGGGTATTATTACAAGAAAACTCATTCATAGCCTATGAGTCAATAAAATTAAATAAACATGAACATAACTACATTGTATATGACTTAGTGTTAGCCATTGTAATACATTGAAGATGTGGAGACATTATGTGTTAGGAAAGAAGTTTGTACTGATGACTGGTCACATAAGTTTGAAATGTGTTTTCACACAACTTGATTTGAATGCTAGACAAGCTAGATGGTTGTCTTTCCTTATTGATTTTAACATAGAAATCAAACATATTAAAGGAAAGAAAAATAAGATTGCAGATGTTTTGAGTAGAAATGCTCTTCAAATTGTGAATAGTGTTGGAAGTAGTGTGAATTTTGACATTGAAGGATTAATACAAGAAGTGGTGAGTGAAGATTCAAACTATGAAAAGGTTCAAGAAAAATTACAGAATACTGAAATATTGGGATATAATCAAAACTAGAAAGGACCAATTTATTATAAAAACAGATTGTATATTCCAAATGTGAGCTCATTAAAGCATGAAATTTTAGATGAGTCTCATAAACGACCCTATGCAGGACACCCTGGTTATCAAAAATTTATTTCAGCATTAAGAAATAATATGTTTTAGCCATGTATGAAGAAATATGTGGTTGATTATTTAACTAGATGGTTGGAATGTCAACCGGTAAAAGTAGAACATCAGAATGTAACAGGATTGCTGAATCCTTTACCTATTCTAGAATGGAAGTGGGAAATAGTTTCCATAGACTTTATAACTAGTTTTCCTAGAACTAAATATCAACATGATTCTATAATGGTGGTTATAGACACATTGACCAAAGCTGCACAAGTTTTACCAGTACAATCTACTTTTGGTACAACTGAAGTAGCTAATGTATTTATGAAAGAGATTGTAAAGTTACATGGTATTCCTAAAATGATTATATCAGATAGAGATGCAAAGTTTTCTTCAGCTTTTTGGAAGAATTTTATTGGAGGAATGGGTACCAAATTGAACTTTCATACCGCCTACCATCCCCAAACAAATGGAAAAATTAAAAAAACAAACTAGATTCTAGAAGACATGTTACAAATGTATGTTATGGACATACCTACAAGATTAGAAGATTTTATGTATATGTCATAATTTGCATATAATAATATTTATCAAGCCTCAATAAATATGAGTCCTTTTGAAGCATTGTATGGCAGAAAGTGCCACACACCGCTTAGTTGGAGTCAACTAGAGGATAAGTTAATTCTTGGACTAGATGCAGTGCAAGAGATGGAAAAAACTGTGAAGAGAATTCAGCAAAACATTAAGACAACTCAATACAGACAAAAGAGTTATGTAGACAAAAAGAGAATTCATAGAGAATTCAAAGTGGGAGACCATGTTTATTTGAGGATTAAGTCCAAACGGAGTACTTTATACACGGGTAGTTGTGCTAAATTAGCGCCATGCTACTGTGGACCATTTGAAGTCTAGAAAGAGTGGGGCCAGTAGCTTATAAGTTGGCTCTACCTAGTCACATTAAGTTTCACAATGTTTTTCATGTTCCCTTATTGAAAATGTATATACATTATCCTCCTCATGTAATTGGTTAGAATGTGATACAGGTGGAACCAGAAGGGGAATTTCTTCCACAACCCCTTCATATACTGGCATGAGAAGAAATTGAGCTCTGAAATAGGATGGTAGCTAGGGTGAAAGTGCAGTGGAGGCACTTTTCACTTGAAGAAGCTACTTGGGAGCAAGAAGAAGAAATGAAGGAAAAATATCCATCACTGTTTGCAAAGTGAGTTAATATTTTACGATACCGACGACAATGTTTTCTTTTAGAGGGGGAATATGTAATATCCCTATTTTTACTTCTTTTGTCAGACAGTCGAACAATCCTAAAGGTTGAGTGGACCTAAGGTAAAACAATTATTGTGGATATATTTTGTTTAATAAATGTGGAATTTGAATTACTGTGCAAAGACTAGAGTATAAATGGAGACCAAGATTTCAAGTCCATGAGGATAGATAATATTCCAAAAAATTTCCTAGATTCTCAAAATATCCTTAGAGAAAATAAATTAAAAATTGAATATTATATTGGAGATAAAAATCTAAAAGGATACCTCAGTAAAGTGGAAAGCTACTGAGAAGAGGCGAAATAAAACTAGAAAGAGAAAGAATTTATTTTTAAGGTATTTTTGTGGAAAAAATGAAAGGAAATCCTAGGAAAAAAGGAAAACAACATCCTGATTAACTAGACACAGTTATGGAAACATGCTGAAGGGAAATCAAGCATAAATAATTAATTCCTGAGTAGACAAGAGGTTGTCTACACCTTGGAGGAATTGATCTCTGCTCGGGGGGAGCTGTGGTGAGAAAGCTCAAGGTTGGGTGGAAATTAGTCTTACCAAAAGTGGTATGTACAAGCAATTCATTTTTGTATTAGAAATTTTAGTAATTCATCTTAGTATGGAATTATGATGTTTTTATAGTATGTCGAAGTGTGTAAGAGATTTAAATTTATTCATGAGAATTTTTTTTATAAAAATGTATTTGTCACTCTGATGTATTTAACAGATAAGAATTATAGAAATAACAGTTGATCTGTATGGTTACACAGATAATTAAAATTTATAAACCAACTCTCAGAATGTCTAAACCCCATTAATAGGTTTAAATCTGAGGTTAGGTGGTAAATAATATTACTGTAATTACATAAATCATAGATAAATACATTAGAAAGAAGTTTAACTTAGTGTATTTATCGGTGAGGTAAGAATAACATGAATATGTTAATTCTAAACAATATTTGTTATTGTAAAATAATGTTGGGATATAAAGACAGATTGTTGAATTATCTCATAAACATTATCAAAGAATAAATTAAATAAAACACATACATGAAAGTAAATATTAGTTAAATTTCTGAGAATGAGTATTCATTATGATACTGCATTAATTTAAGTCATGATATTGCATTTTACATATATTACAAATTAATTTTGTCATAAATTATAGACAGAATTCATGGTCCCAACTAAATAGTACAATAGTATTATAAATTTAAATACAGTTCATAATTATATACACATGATTCTTCAAAGTGACATAAACCAACCTGAATAGAAGAAACAATAATCTATTATCAATGAATGAGTTACGTAAGTGCTCAAGAATTTACAAAGGATCAATTAAAATGTAAACATGTACATGGAATCATATGGAGTACATGTACATACAAAAATATAAGTGAGTTAAAATGAGTACAATTGTCTTTAAAAGTAGTTAAAGACATAAATACTTAACTCAAGGAAAATAGAAATTAAAGATTATTACCTTATTGTTCTTAATTAGACAGTGGTATTAAATCTACATATAAAAATGCGGAAAATCATTAGTGAAGGAAGTTGACAAAAATATAAGAGGAAGAGGAAATGAAAGTGATGAAATAGAAAGAAGAATATCTTTCATCTCAGTGACAGAGTGCATCTGAGGAACTCTCGCAATCAGGGAATAGATGAATTTATTCCTGTACAAAAGAGAATTTTAATAACTGAGGGGATTAATAAAATTCTAAAATTAAATCCATATTGTGTTAATATGACCTATAATTATAATATGAGAATTTAATACATAAAGTGAATCTATAAAACAAGAAAATAAAATACCTCAACGGAAAGGTTAAAAATTCTTGAACAATAGCATGTTAGGAATATTATTAAACCTAGAATATTAGCATGGGTGAATAAAGGTTCTGAATTAAATTCAAAAATTGAATTTATCTCAGACACATATAACATTATACTCCTATAAGAGTTTGATGAAAATTTTGGGTATGGTATTAGTAAGAATACTATCCAAACTTTAATAAAATTTCAAGTAGAAAAAATCAAACATAAGCCATACAATATATACATAAGTATTCTAATTCACATTTCAAAAATACTAATAAAGGAAATTGTTGAAGTATTCTCTTGAAGGACAAAGTCAATATAAATTTAAATACCATAAATACCCTGAAGAAGAAATCGAATATAGAGAGTGCATAACTAGGTAAGTAAAATAATTGCATTTACTGTGGAAGAGTAAGATGTAATTCCAAAGTATGTAAACGGACAATAAGTTCCACAATGTAACTGGGTAAATGCGAAGAGACTCTATGAAGATTTTATTCCATGTGGAAAATGAAATTACCCAACTCATAAAAAGATAAAACGCGGTAAAGACAACAATAATTAAATGAATTGGATATTCGATGCAGGAAGGAAACCTTCACTGTTTATA
This sequence comes from Pinus albicaulis, assembly GCA_034641835.2. Classification (NCBI taxonomy): domain Eukaryota; kingdom Viridiplantae; phylum Streptophyta; class Pinopsida; order Pinales; family Pinaceae; genus Pinus; species Pinus albicaulis. The sequence continues at coordinate 132,932,075 of CM076570.1, read as the reverse complement.
CACATGATTAATTCCTTATAAGGAAAACGAAATTCTGGAGAGAAACGAGTTTCATTATTAATAAAATCTCACAATGTTTAAACAGAAATGAAATCAATGCCAGAATAAACCCTCGGCTATTTTATTTAAATCCTGCAGGAATCGTTTGGTAATAACTCATAACATACTCAGAATTAAGAATTCATACTAAATCTGCTAGAAAACGAGAATTTGGAACAACGTGTTTTCGTAGAATGACTTAGCCGAAATAGTATTTTGTAATAATACGAAACACCATAACTATTCTCGCAAATTTATATATTCCATACCTCATGTTTACCGAGGAAAATTACCTCCAGATGCAAAAATGTTGAAGTCTAATGATTTCAAAGCCTCAGATAAGGCAACAAACTTGCAACCAAAACTGAAATTCAAAAGTTGCAGAGAAAATAAAGATGAATAGAATACACGTAAAAGCGAGTTAACAATTCATAGGAGAGACTTATTAACCATAGAAATCAAATATAAATGTTACCTAAAGAGAAAAAATTCCTCAAAGGCATACGTGTGTTTATCCATGCAAAAATTTGAATTTATGATTGGATTTTTCACCTGCGTGAATGTAGAGATAATCGTTCCCAAAGTCATGGCTGTGTGGTGGATCAACGAGGGTTTGTAAAACTAGAGCCAAAGGCAGATAATTCCAAATGAACAATGACAAGTCTAGGTAGGGTTAGGTTGTCATAAAATCCCACAAGGGATATGACATGATCTGAGCCATACACGTGTCTTAAATCAAATACATCAAATGATAACTAGCCCATGTGAATTCATTTAATTCAGAACTATTGTAATAAGGGTTAAATCCAGAAACAATCGATCACATAAAAGTTATGACAGGTACCATTTACGGATTTTAAATTCTGAATCACCAAACCAGTGTATTCTTATCCTTACATTTAAGAATGACAAAGATATTAATCAATGGTGAGATTAATGTAATATATATGGCAAATCGTAAGTCAATAATGGTTTTAACAATGTGTATGTTTGAATCATAAACCATATCAATTAACTTACCAATTATTTAGATGATGGAATAAGGCTTAGAAAGATCAATTCGCAGGAATTGGATCAATGAGTGTGAATTATAACGTTTAGAAAACTCAAGTTTATATGTTATAATTTCATTACTATGGGTTAGGTATTACAGAATTAATGATTTCCGTCCTATGTATTCAAGATGTCGAATTGATTAACGTGGCATGAAAATCAATAGCACAAAGGTTTGAAATAGCCTTATTAATATTTTTGTATATTATATTATAAAAAGGATTAAATCCTTTGAAGGGATTCGAAATACCTTTGACCTTAATAAAACAAGGTATAGGTATTTTACGAGGAATGAAAATAGTCCTTGGATATAAAATACCAGAATGTATATAAGTTAGAACTGAGTTTAATAGGTTGAGAAGACCATTAAAATATTAAAATTAGAATGGAAAGTATAACATGTATAGTTTATACTAAATTTAATATAAACATTATAATTACAGTTATAATGGGACAAGATAATGACGAAGTATCGTCAAGTGTAATTGTCAAGAAAAATGAATGATGAATTAGATAAGTAAGAAAAGTACAATAGATAGCAGAAAAATGCTATACCTGAGTTCATCCACTATGAATGAAGGAATAACAACAGATAATATAATGACATAGTTTCTTCAAAAAGTGACGAACTAATTGAACGTCATGGACGAAAATCTTAGTATTTATGCTATAAATATAAAAACAAAATTGTTGTAAGTGGAGTTGTTACAAGTTAGATGAATGCTTTGCTAATAAGGAAGAAAATTTAGGATTGAATTGAGATTATAGTAGTTTAACATGCACAACTAACATTCACAAACAACTTGAATAGGTTTGTGGGAATACAAATTGATTTCTTTGATATGAGGATAAGATTAGTTGGAGTTCAACAAAATCATTTCCTTACGGAACATATTCTATAATATATTATAATATGCAATTTCAAAACGAAAATCTATGTTACACAATTATGGTGTATTTTGCATCTAGGATTCTTAAATAATATGAAAGAAAATGTATATAGTGGAAGCAAAGCCTAGAGCCAAAAAATCCACAGAGATAATCAATCTTGGAGACATGATCAAATGGATACCACAAAATTTAAAGTGCAATTATTCTTGTAAAAAAATCTTTGAAAATAATGGTAGAAAATATGCTAAGAGAAATATCATCACTTTGTCATTGGAAAGCATTCAAATGGTTTAGTTGTTGGAATAGATGCACACAAATTATTTTTGGAGACCTACCTGCAAGTGCAAATCAAATCATAAAAATAAACCACTAAGACTTGGAGTGACTTAAATTTTATATTCAATTTTTCCATGTAAATAGAAAATAAAAATAAAAACATAGATTATGTACCAGTAATCGACTTATGTGACTTTGAGGTTTGAAATTTTAGTAAGTTCCCTGGGAATTTTGTCCAGTCAGTGAATTATTTTTAAGGTGGGTTTTCATTAAGTAATGATCATACAACCATCAGCAAGTAATCATATGATATGAACAATGAAAGAGAACTATAGCACCTCAGTTTGTTATCTGAGAGAATATCTCTAAATTATAAACTTAGTTTGGATGTTTCCATCATGACCACTTAGACATAATAGATATAAAACTTAAAAAAATACAAGTGCCTTCAAATTCCCCAATGATCAAGTAATTTCACCTATAATGTTGTCATTATACAATTCCATGCTTATAAGGCTCTTCATATTTCCAAATACCTTTGGAATGCTTCCTTGAATATAATTTTTGTAGAGATCACTGCTAGAAAATGAAAAATTAAGGTGAATTTCAATAAATTATATTGCATGAAATTAAAAAAAAAAACTATATAAATATGATCACAACATCCTTTTTTTCTTCAAAATCTCAAAGCTTAATATCAACCCCTTAACAACCATATGTGTGTATACCTTTCAACAAATACATGTCCTTCCCCTCAAAGGGAAAAACCATAACATACATAAATTTTATGTCTAAAGAAAAAGTTGGTAATGTTTGCATGTTTGTCTCACCTATGTATAAAACAATAGAAAATATATAATGTCAATAGTAAAACCCATTTTTTTTGGCCATTTGATGTGGGTGCAAACTAATCACTCTTCTGACATAGGTTAACAAAATCCTTGTAAACAATTACCTCTTTCTAAGCCCAACTTTCAAGGTCTTCATGGGATGGAACAACAAGAGTCACACAATAACTGTGGAATGGATTTGGATGTAACATGATATTTTCCAAATAATGGCCCATTTCCAGAGCTGCTAACAAAACCCAAGGTGAATTCAAGAAAGGCCTGACATAATATGGTGAAGTTATGAAAAGCACAGTTGTATACACAATATTTTAACATTGAATACCAAATTCAGAACCACAACTAAGTACTTGATACCAGATCCTATACAATCCAAAATAAAAAAAATGCCACGTGTAGCTAGACATAGAGTGAACAATTAAGCTATATTAATTCAAACATAAAACCTATGCAAAAAGGATAAGAGCTCTTAAAATAAAATTTGGAGAAAACAACTTTTAATTAAAGGTTCCCAGTCAATTAATAATCCTAGCCTAAATTTCTTTCTTACACCAAAAATTTTCAGTTCCATATATGCCATCATATTTAACACCACACTTTATGATGCATAAGATGAATGCTTCTACTTATGTGACCTGAAATTGACTTACAAAGATCCAAATTAAACCTATGTTAGAAAAATAATGAATGAACTACAACCTAAGGATAGTTGATAAGTTAAAGCACACATGTAGATATAATTTTTTATCACAATTTAAAGCTAAGAAAATTGAAAACATACCTGAAAACACAGATTGGATAATGCATCTTACAACTAGCTCGCAGTGCCTTATTATATTTATCGAACTTCTGATCAAAATACTTGACCTGATTGTTTTCTTGTTCACACTAATATCTCTTCCACCACTAGTGAGAACATAGCGAAGCCATAAATTTTTATCATAGAAAGTATTAAACCAAAAATTGGAAGCAATTTAGTATCACTACCATTTTTATTAATAAAAATTCAATAACAATAATAAATATCATTTATATGTCACAAAAGCATACAGATTTTTCTTTCACCATAAAGTAATAATGTTTCCTAGATGCATAGTTTTAAGCAAAATAAGAAGTTCCATACCTTCCAGTATAAAGAAACCATTCACTGTGGTCCTCATCATCCTCATACCCACCATAAAGTGTTAGAGACTCAGTGCCATAGTCAGACTTCCCAGAAATACTAGCAACATGAAGAAGATGAGCACTGCATTTCCTGCATTCCATTATGTCTCTCGAGGCTCTACTTAGAATACCATGTAAAGATACTAGACAACCAAAAAGTTTCAGAATATTTTGAATTACCAAAGCAGCTTAATCTTGTACAATCATATCATATGCAGTACTAAAAAATCTAGCAAGATGTTCATGCATTAATTCAAAAATAAGGTCATCATCAAAATACTCTATCTTGAAATGATGGCAAATATTCCCTTAAATTTTGATAGGATTAACTAATCCAATATCCCCAAGGCACTCTGCACATACCAATTTAAGTCTTTGGCCTCTGGTGTCCTTGACTCCTCTGAAAATCCCCCACATGATTTTTGAAGAATTTTATTCACATTATCTAGACTGGAATGGTTGAGAAGCATGGGAAACTCAAGCAGTTGTTCCCATAGAAATTTCTTACTCTTCACTATCAGTCTTTCTAATATTTCCACCAGTATATCTAAATGTATAGTATGTTGATGTTTCTCTCTCTCAAGACATGGCATAAGTGTAGCCACTACCTGAGTAGAGACATGTTTGAGACTTGAAGGAGATACTTGAGCAACCTTCGAATGAATAAATGCTACACATGAAAACCTTCATATTGAAGACTCTCTTTCTCTACAACATGCATAAGTAAAAACATAATTTTTGGTACAAATGCACTAAGATGAGGACCAATAATTTCAATCAAATTTTCCAAAAATATTAATGCTTTCTTTTGTAATGACTAGTCATCATTAACACACACCATTTTGCTATCAACACACAATTAAAAATTCCAACAAAATAATTCCTTAAAAATCCTAGAAGATAATCTGATCCAATGACAAGATGAGCCACATCTTAGATCATATATGAAACCTTTGATATCCTTTCATCATTATTGTCACTGTGTGCATCCCTAAGGTAATGTGCAAACTACTAAAGCAGAACAAACAACACTCTAGTAAAAATATCTATAGTATTAGATCTTTTCTAGGCTTCATAGAATTTCATTACAGTAACCGGTTCTTTTGCATCTAATTCAAGAAACACAAACAATAGAGCCTTGTGACACCATTCCATCAGCAAAACTGGAAAAATTTCATTTAACTATGTTTCCAATTCTTGCAAAGTAGCTAATGCATGGAAATTCAGTTGTTGTGAAACTAAAAGCTTTGGAAGAACTACAAGGACCATATCCTTAACAATATCTACATTTGGCATACCTGAAATAACCTCTTCAAATTCAGTTCTCATAAGTAGGTGTGTGACAAGCCTTTCTTTCAATTATTTAAATGAATCATCTCTAATTCCACCAAACTTGAAAATGGTTGATCTGATTCCTCCCTTCTATTTAAAACTAGCAAATTTATGTATTAACCTAGCAGTTGTTGCTCTTACCCAACTATTTAAATTTCCAAGTTGATGAATCAATAAATAAAATGAGAAAAAAAAACAAATATCCATGGAAATCAACCATTTTCATAATTTCTTCTACCGTTTCCAACAAAGTCTCAAATACATCCAGATCCTTAGTGCCTTCCAAAGCTTCATTATTCCAAGCATATTTTCTTATTTTTTTTGTTTCAAGCGTCATCATATTCAAACAAAATATTAATTACATTATTCTCAATGAAGTAATGGAATTTCAAAAAAAATTATCCCCTCACAGCCTTATTCTCATAAAGTGGAAGTATATCCAAGAATTTTATCCACAAAGGTTTTGTACCCAAAATACCACTTTTGATCGCATGGCATAAAACACAAGAAATACTTCCCACAGTAGTGACATGAAATTTCTCTAATGATTCACTAAAAATAAGTTGAGAAAAGAGAGACTGGAAAATACTTAAAGAAAACTCTAATAGTTGTATTATTAAGCATACATTTCCTTTATATTTGATATAAAGTTACATCAAGGTCACTTTACCCTGAGTTAGCTGAAATTTTTTTATCACACTGAGCGCAACATAATCCTAGTATAAGAACATATATGTTTCCCAAATTCACTTTTAAACCAACACTTTTATGGATTTGACACAAAAATTTGGTTACATAGTCAATTGCTAAAGGAGTAGCAAATACACATGCACTATATGCAATATCATTAGCTACAATTTCGTGAACTTTGTCATATTTGTCCTCAACATAGACCTCCAATCTTCTAGACATGGTTGTAATAAAATCATAGCTAGAATTGAATGCAAGAATTGGCATAGATGCAACATCTTCAACTTGTATATCAGCAATTTGATCCTGCAATGCTAATTCCAAAACCTCAAAAATGTTTTCACTCATTGCTTCGATCCCTATCTTAGGCAGAATATGGATAATTCTTCACTTTTTCTTCTTGATGATATCCGATTGGATTTCAATATTAGAAAACAACCATGGGTTTTAAAATTGACAAAAGTGTTTCTATGTTCACAAATATTTCTCTGCTACTTGTATTTTGAAATTTCTGAGAAAACACATTTAGCATTAAGAAAATATTTAGTTGTACATTAAATAATGCATCTAGGGCATATGGAATATAAAGTATGAATGAAATCACTCATGTTCGAATCATAAATAGTGGTCTATTGAATGTAAAAGCTTCTAGATACAAATTATTTCTACGTCTAGTGATGATGATGCTAAATTTTTAAAGTTGAAACAAGGCCTTTGTAATGTACCATATCCTTAAGAAATTAAACTACAATATTCATACATGAATGATGATCTAATAAGGCCTTCTACTTGAAGCCTTGTTTCGACAAGGAATCTATTCAACAATTTCAACATCCAAGAGGAAAATGGTTGCTAGTGTGCCTCTCCTGTAACATCAATTATAATACCCACACTGTCTGGCGACTTAAAGAAAGTAGGAAGGTCACAGAAAGGTGTTGGAGGGTTGCAGATATAAACTTTAGTAAAGGACATGCCAAAGCATGTTATAGCAAAATCAGTAGAAATTGTGAAGCTATATTCAATGGCGTAAAATGATGCAACAGATAATAGGTATGCCACAGGATAATTACATCAAGTCCATCTTCTGGAATAGGAATTCATGACCAACGTGGCTACTAAGGAAGCAAGCCTAGTTTCCCAGGCGTAAAATGAATCTCTCTCAAAATTGAGAAGTGCGACTCCTTCACCCACAACATAGAATGGACTAGATAAGTAAGTCATTTGCATGAATGGACTAGATAAGTAAGTTTCTACATGTTATGAAAATAGAGTTTTGGACAAATTTTGGAAATTTTATATAGAAAAGACTAACTCTCAAGCATGGAAGGAGAAGATTGATGCACATCTTCTAGAGCCTAATGATTTTTGACAAAAATAACTAAAGAAAATTTCATGAAAAAATTCAAAGTAGAAAAAATAAAAGCAAGACAAATTTCATGTCAGCTAAGAAATCCAAAACAAAATGAAGAAGCCCCATACTGCTTTTTCTTCATCGGATGTGGAAATTAAAATATTGTAAGGGGGTTGTTCCTAGTTCAACACATCACTCCCTCCAAATAAACAAATTTATACACCTGTTGCAAATATATGAGGACAATTTGATGTTTTTTTACACACTTGAAGAGGTCAAGCCACTAGTGAATAGCTGATAATTGCCAACAAACTATACTCTACATTTAGAAAATATAAGGTAACATGAAATATAGTAGCAGTCGCACATTCATTCTAATTTTTGAGTGATCAATTTTACTACCTATGAAAAGAATATATGAATTTCTCTCAGATCTATTTCTGTGTTCAGGTCTCACTTGCATCTCCAGCAGGAATTCAAACACCTTTTTCAGATATGTTCATCAAGGAAAATAATTGATATGTTGGCCAAACGTATGATTAAATGATTATTCAATGGAGAGGACATCGTATATGAGAGGAAGTCACCTTGCACACATTTCCAAGCTATTATGATGAGGATGTCCACTCATTGATAATTAATTCTTCTTATCCTTTGTAGATTGTACTTCTCCTTTGGGATTTGCCAAATGGAGCCTTTTGCATTGAATATAGGGAAAATTTTAAGAACCCCCCTAAATTTATAAGTATAATAAATGGGTGAATCCCCATGATACATAGGAAAAATGGAAGGCGATTTTATCAATAATATAATATGTATATATATATTTTTTGGCGAATCTCTCACGAAATTATATTATCTTGTAAAATCATGGCGAATTTTTCACTAAATTATAAAATCTTGTAAGATCTTGGCGAATCTTTCACTAAATAATAAAGGCTTTGTAAAGGGCTAGCAAATTTCATAATGATTATTTCTTGTAGTGACTTGAAACCTTGTTAAGCAATCCATCAAGAACCAAAAACAACATATTCCTTATAAGTATATTCCTTATCTGGAATATAAGGAATATAAATCCAATTAGGTTTATCACAGGTGGTAGGTAGAAATCCTACATGTGACGAAGTGATGAACTCATAATGAGTATTTCTTGTAATGGCTATGAACCTTGTTTTCCAAGTAATCCCTCGAGGACTGAAATATGTATATTCCTCATATGAAATATAAATATTTTTATAATGTATTGGTATATAAAGATATGAGCGAGGAGTGGGAAATGAGCCAGAAGAAGTCCTTAGAATATTGATAGGAAGAAGATAAGTGAAAAAAATAAAAAAAAAGGTAAAAAATGCAAAAATGGAGAAGAAATACAGGGAAAAAAATGGTGAAACAACAAATTTATAATCCATGGGAGGAAAACTGATTAGAGATAGTGAGGGAAGATTTTCCCTTAGCCTAGGGGTAACAAAGGAATAAATTAGAACTATCACTTATGAAAGTGTAGTTAAATAAACATTAAGCTCTATACCAATCATGAGAGGGAGGAAATATGGGAAATAAATGCAAGAACAAGAATCTAAATGGAACAAAGCATTGGGATTACAATCCTTTCTCACCAAGTTTGGATACTTCCTTTGAGGCCTATTGAAAATTTAGGTTTGATCTATCTATGTATCTTGTTATCTAATTAGTTTGTAAAATAGTTTCCAAGTAGCTATGTTAGAACTTAGAGCATGGATTTTGTGAAAAACAAATTCACCGTCCTGCCCATCTTTAGATGGAGATGGATGGATATGAGTATTGCTGATATAATTCTCTCATTTTTTTGTTGTAACAAGTTGTATATGTACAACTACAATCCCCTAATTTTAGTTAAAACAATATCCATTAGTGCAAGAAAAAATGTTTGATATTTTCACCTTGCCCTTTTTATCCCTACCGATGTTTAATAAATCCAAGGATAAGATGGATTTACGTTAGTTTATAGTTTCATAAAATTTAAATATAGAAATTGAAATAAATATGATGTCATTTCATTTTTATTTTATGGTGAAGTCTTTAAATAAATAAGACGCCAAATCTTTTTTTTTTCATTTTTTATTATTATTGACACAGCGACACATGGGGATCTCCCCCACCCTAGACTATCAAGCACCTTTCTTCCATTGGTGCAAAGAATAAATATAGCATGAAAAAATTCTAGTTCTTACCCATTTTGAACTTGGAGGCCGGTTACAATTAAATAACAAACATTCAAGCTCTTCTAGTTGATTATTTATCTTTCATCAACATATCCACTTGTTATAACACCATTTGGCTACTTTTTAAGAAACCATAAAAAATGTGATCGATTGCTATGTGAATTTAACTCTCCAAAGAGTTGATGATATGAATATTATTTTAGGCTATCCATACCCTTCAGATATTTAAATATTTTAAGCTCAACATAAACCTTTGATATGTTTCATTAATCTGATCTTTTTCTCCCAATATTCCATCCCTCCACTTGACATACTTCAACTGTCTCCTTTGTGTTGTTATATAGTTAGGTGTTTGTGCTTCAACCTAGATAGCTAATTTTGTATTTGAAGGATATGTCTACTTTTCAATTAATTTTAATTTTTCTTTTAATGTATTTCGGAATCTTCAACGACCTCCTTTATGGAGTTCTATAGCTAGGTGTTTGTGCTTCAACCTAGATAACTAATTTTGTTTTTGAAGGATATGCCACCTTTTTAGATACATTTTTATTGTGCTCTTAATTTATTTCAGAATATTAACAACACTTCCCTCTTTCCTTTCTAACAAAGAATTAATTTAATTCAGAGTATTGACTGTAGTTGGTGCTAATACCACATTAACATCAACATGGATTTAGAAGTTTCTTAGACTTGATGTTGAATTTATATCTATTGTAACAAGTATAAGGATGTAAATATTTCTCTCTTTTACCAATTTAATCTCTTTTACTTTTGTGTACTCACAGTCATCCGAGACTCGATGAACAGAGATGAAAAAAATTGATACAACAAAATTTAGAAGTGTTGTGCTAGAAATATTATTTTTTCATAGTTGATCATCTTGGTCACGCATATTATTTCAGATAGACTCAAGACTTTAATAAGAAAGATGACATTATAACCTGATCTTGTTGTGTAGCTCCTTGTTTGATGCATCCTGAATTCATTGAATTTTTTATGTAGGTGAGTTAAAGTGGAACACCTTTGCAACTTAGAGCCTGGAGATTCTGAATTTTATGAACTTCTATTAAGCATTCATGTTGCAGATGGCAGGTGGGATAATGCAAGAAAAGTGAGAAGAGTTAAAAGGCATTGTATTTCAAATGACAGCGAGTTGTAGTTTGGTGGATTTAAATGACAGTGTATACAAATTCATTGTGGGCGTTAAATTAACACCTTCAATTTGAGGAATTTTATGAAAATTTGCCAATATTGGCTGAGCATATATGGAGGTGGTAGGTAATGTTTGTAAAACAAGATTTACACTTCATAACAGAAAAACTTCTTGCCTTCTTAGAGCTTTGTGAATGTTAATGGTCTCACATAATGGGCATTTCCTAATATGACTATGGTCCATTATAAAGCCAATATATAAAACCTGTAAAACCCCTTATCACTCCTCAATGATAACAATCTATCATAACCACTAACTTCACCCCTTTCCAAAATCCCCTTAGGTATCTGATCTACAACCGAAATTTCCACATCTTGCTGCTGATGATGAACAATATCATCTTCCATGACCTACTTCACAATATGAGGTCAAAATGAAGCCATACTCAGTGTTTCTAGATTCTTCTAGAAACAATAATTCCTCAGAATGCATTCTATCAGTATTAGAAAAAAAAATTCCTATTATTAGGGATGAAATCTTCTTGCCTCTTTAAGCTCTGTGAATGTTAATGGTCTCACATAATGGCCATTTCCTAGGATGATCTTGGTCCATTATAAAGCCACTAGATAAGACCTATAAAACCCCTTATCACTGATCAATGATAACAATCTATCATAACCACTAAATTCAACCCTTTCCAAAATACCCATAGGTATCTGATCTAGAACCGACATTTCCACATCTTGATGTTGATGATGAAAAATCTCATCTTCCTTGACCTCCTCCACAATAGACCCAATTGACAGCATAGTATTTGAGATCAGAGAAATAGGATTTTTGACCAACACCTAAGTTCAATATCTCATTAAAATATTTGGATTACCCACAACCATATTAAACCAAAAAGTGAAATCATGGGTTCCTATAATTGTTTGAGACATCACTTTGGATAACATTCAAATAGCACTGAGATCTTATCCTTGGATAGCACTGATATAACATTGAGATCTTATCCTTGGGATAGCACTGAGATAGCATTGAGATCTTATCCTTGGGATAATGCTGAGATTGCAAAAACACCATGAATTGGATAGAACTGAGATCTATGGCATCATGGTGCCAAGGCCGAAGACTCTAAAATCATCATGAATGAGATAGTCACCAAATTGTGATATCAATTAACCACAGTGGCACCGAATTACACCGATATCCTTACTGTGATATAGTACCAAGATAGTGAGGGAATGTCACTATGGCATCACAAAAAAATTTCCTAAGTTCTCTGCTCTAGTATGCATTGTAATATCAGCAATTACATCGAGATTCTGTGTACCCTTATCCGAGCCTCTTCCTGAAATGATAATCAAACTGTTGACTGTAATTTTCCATCCAAATTTCAGTGTGTGATCGTATCCTTGGGATAGCACTGATATATTCCTTGACCTCCTCCATAGTAGACCCAATTGACAGCCTAGTATTTGAGATCAGTGGTATTTGAGATCAGTGAAATAGGATTTTTGACCAACACCTAAGTTCAATATCTCATTAAAATATTTGGATTACCAAAAACCATATTAAACCAAAAATTAAAATAATATGTTCCTATAATTGTTTGAGACATCAAATCTCTAACTGGTAATTTCATAGCTCACTACATTCAAGGCTCACTACTTCGGAAATAACAGTGCTCTCCCCATGGAAGTTAAAATGGTGTGACAATCTACAACATTAAATATTTTGTAGATAATACTATCTCCATGACCAGCCCAAATTATTCCTTGATGCAAAATTAAGGTCAGAAACATATTATTTGCATGGGTGGAAGTCCTCTATCTCACATTTTAGGTTCTTTGGATCGACACACTTGTATCATGAAAGACATGACATATATCACCTGTCTGTTAGAATCCTCATAGGAATTTGGTTTGCTAATATTTAACATTTCAGGGGCATCATCTCTATGACCCCCCCTCTCACCAAGTGACTAAGCATCCTAATGCTATCTTTGATGAGCCTTTTCATGATGACTGCTAGGATCTCTTTTATAGCTCCTTTCTGGTGATGACTCTCAACATGTATCCATGGAACATACCTCTTCTTCTCTTGTTGGGTTGCTTGTTGATGACTTGCAGCTGGTTGTAGTGAACCTTTCCACATTTCCATCTGGGGTTGGTCCACCTATACAAATGTCAAACTCCTTTGAGTTCATCCTTTATAGTTATTTAATAGTCTATGGGGAGTCAGGACTAAAGGGATTACTTCATCAACTAGTACATCCTATCCTTTGGATGTTTCTTCCATCCTTCCCTTACTAGAAGAGGTCATCATTGTTGGTACTTAATCTTGAGGTTTACAACCTAGCAATGCTTTTCCTTCCAGAATGTAGTGATGCCCAACTTTGGGATGATACTGTTCATGTGGATGTATAGCAGTTTGATGATGATGGTAACAAACCCTCTACTACACCAGTACGTGCTCAAAGAGCTTCAAAAACCAATAGGCTTCACAATAATAAGCCATGTATTCAGATTCAATAGTGCTCCCGGAGTAACAGAACCAAGTAATATAACACTAGGTGTGCATTCATCATACTGCCAACTGAGCTAGTATTAGAATATCCATGGAATCTTATATCCCTACAGTGAATTTCTGACCATAAGTAATAGCATCATAGAGATATCTCAACAAGAAACTATCCCCTATGTATAGATCCACACAGAGACATATGATAGGTGTTTATCAAGAGCGCCAGGGATCAACAACTTCTCCATCTCATCATATCTTTAAGTGCATCAGGGCTAGGGCTAGGTCTTTAGATCTTTAACTTCTACTTTCCTTGTAGCCTCTAATGTAACACGGATATGAGCCATCATAATCGGTTGTCATAAAAAAAATATTGGGCAAGAAAAGTCATGATGGATTTTATAGCTCCCTCTAAAGCCTTACTATGCATCAAATTATCCAATCCATGAGGTGACTTTCTTTGAGCATCCATATCTATAAAACCATTCTTCATGAGATCTTGGCTCAATACAATCAAGATGTCAGAGTCAAGGATTTCTTCTTGTCAAGACATAGAATTTTTCACGCACTTTCTTCATGGTACCTCTTTCATGCTGATAAGGGTTATTATAAATAAATGATCCAGAGGGTCATGTTCTTCTTCTTCTCGGATTTCTTCACGCATGAAAGCTTCAAGTGTGCTACACCCCTCCAATTTATTTTACTAGTATATTTTTGTAGATTATTCATAGTATATAATCTATCCAAAGGTTAAATCTGTCTTCTTCACAAATTCGTTTGTGAACAAATCTCTATATAAATTGTCACCAATTTACTGAGGCTACAACATACTGCTACTGTACTATAATGATCTTATACATAATGCAGGACAAAAAAAAATTGAATATGCTGAGAAGCCATTAGAATTAATTCCATATATAACTGATAAGGTATATGTGTTGTTGTTCCATTTTCTGCCATATGTCATAGGATTGCATTCTAAATCATATCATTACTGCCAGTGGCTTTTTGCAATCCATTGTTTTTGCTAATACTATCATTTTTCAACATCCACTTCTGCTAATTCTCTTACTGGCATTCTTCCTTCATCATACCATTGTTCCACTTTTGTCCAATCATATCTATTGCATATATTTATTGTCAAATTGTCACAGACATGTTGTCTAAATGTCACTTACATACCAGGATTTTGGCTGCACATGTATCAAAGGATTGATTGACATATGCATTATTATCTGGTGCATAGATACCAAATTTACTTAGACCAAGAACCCATCTTTGAAAAGATATTAATTCCAAGCAAGGTTTACTGTTGATTAAGGTGAGACTATCACCCTATTCTTGTCAAGAGATAATACTAGTGTCATTGTCTCTCATTCAAGGTCAATTCTATACAATTCTTGCATCTGAGTTAATAATAACGTGCTCAAATAGCTTCAACAACCAATAGGCTTCACAATAATAAGCCATGTATTCAGATTCAATAGGGCTCCCAGAGTAACAGAACCAAGTAATACAACACTAGGTGTGCATTCATCATACTTCTTGTGTGTTTTGCACTTTGCTCCAGGAGTTCCTCTGATCCAGCGGTACAATCAGGAAACCCAATAAATGGTCATTCTTAGAATTGATTTTATAATTCATATGCCATATTTTCATTTTGATACACATTTTCACTATACCCTAGGAATTTTTGTATATTTTGTAAACTCTTTAGATAATAGTGCAATAACTGATTTTTCATTTTCCCTTTTTCTTTGTTTTATATATTTACTTGTGGGATGGGATGTCTAGAACAACTGAGAAAGAGACGTGGGGAACCAAAAACGCATTCCTTTTACTTTATTAAAATTGACTCTTCTTGAGTTGTCTTTTTTGAAAGAGCTGAATGAATTGATTGCAAAATTCCGTTTTGCAAACCATTTCAAATATTTTTATGCCAGGATTTTTAGTTTGATTTTGAGTAAATTGGGCTCTAAAATGATCAATCCCAATCTTCAGTTCTAGAATTAATAAACATGTTTATCATGGAAGCAAATTGGCTCTAGTCCTTTTGTAGTCTCAAGTAATAAGAAGCTGAGTCTTTATTTCCTTGATCCCAGAAATATAAGTGCACATTTGCGTTGAAATTACATAGCTTGTTTCTAGGACTTTTGCAAATTGTTGCTCTGAAGAAAGCCAAACCCTTAGCTAACAGTTAGATAAGAGAAGAAAATGTAAAATTTCAGTGAAAACTATACAGTTTGCTTGGTAATCATGCTAACATGCTTCCTCCTAGAGTATGAGGTTAAACTGCTTCTGGTCGATTGACTGCAACTTGCCTGGATTCGAAGGCACAAGGGAAGTACCTGAATACAAAAAGCTTGAAGGCATAAGGGAAGTACCTGAAAACCAAGAGCTATCTAGCAGAGTAGAAGCCTGGTTCCCCCTTGGAAATATTTGGATTTATTAATATATTGCTGAGATTCTGTTCTAACACAACAATACTTGTGAGGGAATCTCTAGCAAGTTTTACTTGAGGCACCAACTGTTTCAGATACTTGCAATAGCTTCAGCAAGGTTTCACGCTGACAAGTTTTGTTGCATACTGAAAAAATAAGTATGTTAACATGCTCAAATCTTATAGATGTGTTGCCAGTCAAATCAAACCTATCTTCTTGACCTGCTATATTATAGTGATATCAAATTTTGGAATTGGTTGTGTTGGAACCCTACAGGGACTTTGTAAGGGTTGTTGAAACTTGAAATTGGTATCATCTCCTTGTGAAATTTATTTTCTTGCATAATTTATGGTTTGAGTAGGACATGATTACCATTTGTTTGAACTACAAAGGCTTTTTCAAGGTAATGGAAACTAGAATTTGGAGCTATCTGCTTGAGATATTGGTTTTTATTGCATTATGTGTTTAAATATTCATGTAGGCCCACCGCTTATTTGAAGTTTGAACTATACTTTTCAGAATAGTTGATTCTTATTCAATTCCAGAATAGATGTGGTTGATCTGACATTTGAGGAACTTTTTGTGAACTTTACTACGTCCATAATTTTTATCTCTTTGACAAGATTATCATGCCAATGCTGTCGTTGCATAAATTATTTCAACTTTTTGAGTCTGTGAAGAAATGGTGAGAAACTGTGAATGAAAAGCTTAAAATGTTTTATTGTCATGAGTTATTATAGCCCCATTGCTGCTGATGTCATGGAGCTCTGAGTCTTCAGAAGGCCATGAAATATCACATGGAATATATAAATTGTTAAGAGGCTTTAGGTTTCTATGTACTTTACAAACCACTTTATCTTTTCTTCTACAGAGAAAGACAGTCTTGCTATTTTAAAGTTTTTCCTTTTTTACAGTCATGAGGATATTAGTGTGCTAGTCTTTTTGTTTTGCGAGTATTTTGTGTCTGTAATAATTTATTTGATATCGGTGGCTCCTGCAGGTATGTGTTTACACAGCAAAGAATGTCTACCAAGAGCTTGAAGTTGCAAAAGAAGAGTACCTTCAAGCAAGCATCAGTATTAGGAAGGAAAACAAAATTCTACTTCCAAGAGTTTTGGAAGGCTTTTCTCGTGAATCATCTCTGAGTTTATCCAATCTTGTGGATGTGGCATGCCAGTCTCTACCTGAAGCACAAAGAAATGCTATAAGAAAATTTTCACAAAACAAGCCTCATAAAAGCATTGAATGGTTGCCTTACAATTTCAACTTCCGATACATATTTTCTAGAGAATTAGCTAGATGGACCCCCCCACTTATTCTGTGACGTGAATGAGAAAAGTGATTCTTCATCTATATATTGGGTTTTGTATTTGATCTACAAATGACCTGAATTGAGAATGTTGCAGAGTTCTTAATACTTTCCAACTGCTTTGTGGAGTAAATATTGAAAATGAAAGTGGCACACGAAGTTGTACTTCTACATCAAATCTTGTACTTCAGAACAGTGGCCTTCAGGCTGTTTTCTTTAGTGTAACATAGAAAAAATATATTTTGCAAGGAAGTGTTAGAAGGTCACAGGCAGCATTGTTGATGCTAATTTCAAGGTGGCAGTATGGACGTTCACCGTGTTTTCAAATCAAGGAAGGAATCAATTTTTGAAGGTTTAAAGGAAAAGTGGGAATCCTATCATGCAGATACTTTTTATACAACAATTACTCAAAATAGGTAAATGTGCAGGGATGATGCCTGTGCACTAAATTATTGCATTGTCCTCTGGAAAAAAAACATATTCAAAATGTTGAATTCAAAATAGAGGTGGGAAGCATACTTCTGGAAATAAATGCCGCCCCTCAGCTTTGTTGAAGTGTACCTGCGTTGTTGTGGTTGAGGCTTTTTGAATGTAGAAGTTGTTCTTTTTGTTAAGCCGGATTCTCTTCTCTAGCACGTATATTTTCACACAGTAAATGCAGTTCTCCCACTTGCAGTTTAATTACGTACTAGATGTATATCATTATTTGAACACTTTATAAGTTACAAAGATTCTGAATCATAGATGTAAAGTTTTCAATAGATTGAGTAATCTGAAGATTTAAACATAAACAAGGCTCGTTAAAATGATAAGTCATTTGCCTACTTTCTTTGAAGCAGAGATCTGTATATCACTTGGTGTAGTAGAAAAAGCTTGATCCATGAACATGGAGTGAAGATAAATGTCAAGGGGCTCAAACATGAGATGATAACGGTAGTCAGTTAGGCTTTCAATAAGTCCCTCCAAGTTGATCAATGAAATGGGGTGGAATGTAGTCCCTGTAAAAAGAGAATCTACTAGTTGAATTTTGAGGCCATTAAGAGATTTATTATAATCAAATTGTCTTATAAGACAAGAAACATGGGTAGTCAGTTGAATCATTGTGACCTACAACTGGACAAACCACAGATTTAGATAGGTTTGTAGAAGACATCTTTTTCACAATGGGCATACAAGGTGCATAGAGGGAAGATAAAAAATCTTGCACAATGCATAAATTCTCAGTGGGTAAAGAGTATGGATATGGACCTAGTAGGAAACTTGTCTGTGGTCCAAGAAGCAAACCATGGCACAGTAATCAGGGATAATCATGGCCCCCCAGAGTTAGCTATTCCATTTTACATTTTCAATGCTATGGATTAATAGAATTTTAGAATAGAACACTAGAGGCCTTTCAATAGCTTACAGACAAATTCAGGAGATTGATTAGAGCTTGGAATCCTTATTATAGTATTTTATTGAATTCCCGGGCAAGGAAAATCTAGATAGAACAGTACATTGAATGTGGTTATTGAGAAAAATATGGTTTGTTGGAGCAAATGCAGCAGAATGTCAGATATATGGAAGGAAACTGATCCCCTTAAAATATGTAAGATATATCACAAATGAAAGCATGATTAGCAATAGAATTACAATGCTACCACTATTTGTGTACAATCTTGTATAATTATGTTGCAGCAATCCCAAGGAAAGAGAAAATTTGTGGGAAGAAATGTGGATGCCCTGCTGGCATCAAATATGCAAACTCCAAGATGGCCTTCTATGTAAAGCACTTTTTCATTTGAGAGGTAACTTTATCGTTTGACTCCTTTACACGTACATCGGCATCGGATGAATAATCTTTGTATCCCCTTCAGGCAGTTTTAGGTTAGTTCTCATTGTCTTTGCATTGAAAATGGCTACCATATTCTAAGAAGAGGATTTGCCAACCTGATCCTCATGACACTAAGATAGAGCAGCACTTCATCTTCAAGGGTTCCTCTGCAATGAGATCAAAGGAAAATATGGAGCACTTCATCTTCAAGGGTTCCTCTGCAGTGAGATCAAAGGAAAATATTATTATCTTTTGGGAGTCCTCGAACTCCCTATCCACTTTCTTCTACCTTTTAGGGCTAGAGATGTTTGGCACTTTACACGAGGGAGGCCTTCAGACTTGGATCTTGTTCATTTTTCCCACCGCAATGTATATTGGACCCTATTGTGTCAATTATAGCTTATTTTTCATGTCTCCAATATCTAGGGGTACCCGTTTATAGGCATATGTCAACCATCAGAGTTGTGATACCTTGGGAGGCCATCTACACTTGACCAACTAAACCCTTGTGGACATGTTGCCTTGGATCATAGGATAGCTTATACTGCACCAACATCAAAGACACTTCCCCAGATCTTGGGCACAAGGTGCAACACCTTGACAATGAGATATCTTAGACCAGTTCTCATTATTCTAGTTTCTTTGGCTAGAGGTTTCTCACGAGTTTCTTCCATATGACTTCGAAGGATAGAAGAGATACTCTAAATTATCATATAACGATTATGTGGATTAATTTAATTCAGAGTATGGAAGAGATACTCTAAATTCCATTTTTCTTGAAGAAGGAACAGTTGGATTATGTTGTTTCTTGTTATAGCTTGTCCCTTCTTTTTCTTCATTTTTATTTTGTGCATTTAATAACCACTGAGGCAGGCTTGACTTAAATTTTGATTGATTTTCTAAAATTTGGAGTGCATCTGATTGGATTATAAGGGATCTAGGATTATTGGAAGCCTCCCCAATTCTAGAAGTATGTATGCAACCACTATTCACTGGTTTTGGGAAAGCATGTAGTTCTAAAATTGTGCTCTTTCTTTGACTGTAGACTTGGTTTTGGTGGACCCTTGCTGGATCTCTTGTATGTTTGGGAGCATTATGGAAGTAAGTACCATGGAGGTTGCAATCTGATCTTGACTGTTCAGTCTGTCAAAATTCAGATGTTGTATAGTTAGAGGAATATTTTCATGCCACTTTTTCTCCTTCATTCACAACATTGTTGGGCAGATGGCTGACAGGAGAATTTACTGTGCTGCCAATAGCACAGAATGGTGAAGTAGAAGTCCACCTCGATTGAGAATAAAATTGACTTCTCAATGACTGTTCAAAACAAACACAGCTTGTTGCGAAACTCTTTTCTACCAGTTTAGGCACAATGTTATTCAATTCCTTAGATCTTCAGCTCTATTACATGCAAAATAAGTTGCTTCAAGACTTTCCATTGGCTTGCAGTTATTCTGAGGGAATTCTGATAGATTTTCTTTCTGTATGGAATGTTGACACAAAGCATTAATTCCCGGGTTTGGAAAAGACAATTCACCTTATTTGCAAGCACTGGAATTTTGACTTCTGTACTAATCTCTACATTTAGCATCACAATCTATGTAGCAAGCATATCAATACACAATCTTTGTCAAATAAATGTATCTCCAACAAATCTAACATATAATGAATCAATTAGAATTACTAGTGTGCACATTTAGATTTAGGCATAATCAAGCGAGTGATCTTATTAAAAATATTTTCTACAAGAACCTCTACCTAAGACCTTAATCTTTGCATATAACAACATTAGAAAGAAAAAACTTTGTCACTTCAATCCAATACATGAAAATTAATCAACTCCTGCAAGAATGACACTAGTAAAATCATAAATAGATTCAATCACTAACACATTGATCTCTGTATACACACTAATATTTTCCATCAATCTTGTATGAATTCATTGCAACCAAGATTATCAACAATTCAATCAAAAAACTAGTGAAAATAACTGGGTGGTGCGCATAATGAAGCGTTATTTAGGTGGAAAATAATGAATATTTTTCTGAGTATATAATAAAAATTATCACACATTCCTTCAACCCTCCATGATCACTTGATTGGTAAAAAGAGTTTATCTTGTACATCATTTCCTTCTTTAGACTTGTGCTAGAACAAAGAGCAGAAAGACCAAAAGAAGAAAAATCATAATCCAAATCAGTCCACAACTCTTGCACAACTGATTGATTAGGATACTTGGTTATTTATATATATTTTCCTTAAGAGTACCTTGAACAAACCCAGGGATTTATTGATAGTAATATTTGACAGGATCAAATAGACATTGCACAACCTTTCACACATGAAGACCTTAAACAATTCTAAGGTTCTGCCCTGATATTTTTGTTTTTCTTCCCTAACAGATAGTAATGCACCTTGTCCATTCAAGAAGTGAATTATAATTTAGGTGTTTGCTCTATGAGGTGTGTTATAACTTGGGTTGTGTGTTACCCATTCTTCTTTTCATAACTTCACAGTTAAACTTCTCCAAACCTTGTTCAATCTTTTGCAACTTCTCTAGACCTAGACCCTATCCAACCTCCTATAGCACCTATGCAATAATCTTAGAAGCTCTTCACCCTCTTCTTCAAGAATCATAAGGTTCTGAAGAAAAACAGGTTGCAAAATTTGCCTCAATGTATAATTCTTTCCCTGCATCTCAATGTCAATGAATATTATATTCTTTATAATAATGCGGAAAATTTTGCCAAAAGAATGGGGTTCACAGGGTCAATGAGCATCTCTTAAAATTGATTTGGGTAGGATAGGACATAAGGTTTTTTTCCTGGGTACATGTTATTTGAGGAGGAGAAATGATGGAGAGGTCACTTAGAGGCACAACAGGAACAGATAATGATACCAATTTTTTTTTTCGGTTTTATGTATGGGTAAGCTCCATGACAAGTGGAGCATAATTTCATGTGGTTAAGTGCATCAATCCTTTCATAAAAGAAACGATTTGCATGATGGATATGGTTGTTGTGGAATTGTTGGGAAGTTGAAGAGGAAGCCACATGGGGGGATGATTGTACATGGAAGGTGGGAGGTGAAGAAAGGTTAGATTTTGGAAATGATTGGTCGGTGAGTGAAAATGGAAGGGAAAACATAAGAGGTGGGGTGGATGATAGGGGAGGGAGACTAATATGGGAAGGAATGGTAGTTTGGTTTTGGTTGGATTGAGAGGTAATGTTGGACTAATGACTGTTGTAGAGAATGTGATGGCATGCATTTATTCTATCCTTGTCAAGCATGTAGTGGTGTCATCATTGTTCCTTCTACACATTATTCTCTAGGGTGGTTTTCATAGCTACTCAAACAATAAATTTTTTGTCAAAATTAGAGGTGTAAGTGAATTAGGAGCAAAGGCGAGTTAAGCAT
The DNA here is from genome assembly GCA_034641835.2 of Pinus albicaulis. Taxonomy (NCBI): domain Eukaryota; kingdom Viridiplantae; phylum Streptophyta; class Pinopsida; order Pinales; family Pinaceae; genus Pinus; species Pinus albicaulis. The sequence continues at coordinate 132,909,574 of CM076570.1, read as the reverse complement.
GCATATGAAATGGAAAGTAGGCTATGGAGCAAAATAATTGTTGGTTTGAAGCAAGAAAAGGCACTTTATTTTTTCCCAATTGAAAATTTCTGTAAAAGTAATAATAGAAAGGCTAATGGTAGTGAGATAACAAAAATGTTTCTTCATAAACAAATAATTAATATGAAAAATTAAGAAATAAAGGACAAATACATGTCATGTGCTAAGTTGAAAGAGTAGGATGTGGTTTTTTTTTGGGATATTGTTTATTTTGTTTTTTGTGATAGATGCAATCTTCACTCTCTAGCAGCTGAAGCAGACAATATTAAATTCGACAGAGGATTCCTCTGCAGAAACAAGAAATGACTGGATTATGTGTGTACTTGATAGAATCAATGGACCTGATTGCAGCATACAGGTGAGGAACCAATGATCCATACATCAGGGTACACTACGGGAATTTAAAGAAATAGAAGAGAAAAGGTTGTCTATATGACGCTCCATCCTCAACAATATCAAACATTTTGGTGCATCATGTAAACGATCATAATGCCATATTGCCAGCATAGAGTATCGGTGATTGTATTTCTACCTCCAAGAGAAATGGTTGACAAATGGGTTCATTTAGAAGATCTTATGAAGGAAAATTCATGTTCAAGTGACTTAAAGGGTGCCAGAAATGTCTAGGAAATCAAGATTGTAAGAGCAGAGTTCCAGCATGCCGATCTTAAAATCAATCAGCAACTATGATAAACACCTTTTAACTTCCTAAGTGCTGGTGCTAGCTCAAATATTTACGAAAAATATAACCAATAGGAAAAGACTTATTCGTGAGCTGATCTAGCTACAATAACTAGGTGAATCAACAGCCAGGAGTCACCAATCCATTGGTGTAAACAAATTCAGTAAATCAGTGAGAAGGAAGTGGCTACAACATTTCCAGATTTGCAGTGACATCTCCAATACTTACAGCAGATCAAAGAAAGCATGGTCAAAGATATAAATGCTTCATTAGAAAAACACCCTAGAAATAATGGGCACAACCCCCATTTGAGAGAAATTTTGTAATTCTAAAATGAACAAGGATTACAACAATCGAACCTGACTCAAACACCTGATTTAGGAACTCAAGAAATCATTTCATATATTCAATGATTCTCAATCAGCTAAAGAGAGAAAAAATGACAACAATTAAAAACATGGTGTAGATAGTAATTTGTCTTCTATACCTAACCTCGGAAAAAAGCTTATGCCAAAGGACACTACACCCCTGTCTTGGCAGAATTCTGCTGGAAATATAAAGCAGCCATAAAAATTGCAACTGGATTTCCTGGTGAAGGAGGAGTCTGTTGCAATACTGAAACATATGAACCATATTTACGTTGAACACTATCATCTGTTATAAAAAAAATCTCTCGAGTTGGGCGAGTTATGTACTAATCTCTACATTTAGCATCACAATCTATGTAGCAAGCATATCAATACACAATCTTTGTCAAACAAATGTATCTCCAACAAATCTAACATATAATGAATCAGTTATAATTACATAGTGTGCACATTTAGATTTAGGCATAATCAAGCGAGTGATCTTATTAAAAAGTTTTTCTACAAGAACCTCTGCCTAAGACCTTAATCTTTGCATATAACAACATTAGAAAGAAAAAACTTTTTCACTTCAATCCAATACATGAAAATTAATCAACTCTTGCAAGAATGACACTAGTAAACTCATCAATAGACTCAATCACTAACACATTGATCTCTTCATACACACTAATATTTTCCATCAATCTTGTATGAATTCATTGCAACCAAGCCTATCAACAATTCAATCAAAAAACCAGTGAAAATAATTGGGTGGTGCACATAATAAAGTGTTCTTTAGGTTGAAAATAATGAACATTGTTCTGAGTATATAATAAAAATTATCACACATTCCTTCAACCCTCCATGATCACTTGATTGGTAAAAAGAGTTTATCTTATACATCATTTGCTTCTTTAGACTTGTGCTAGAACGAAGAGCAGAAAGACCAAAAGAAGAAAAATCATAATCCAAATCAGTCCACAACTCTTGCACACCTGAATGATTAGGATACTTGGTTATTTATATCTATTTTCCTTAGGAGAACCTTGAACAAACCCAGGGATTTATTGATAGTAATATTTGACAGGATCAAATAGACATTGCACAATATTTCACACATGAATACCTTGAACAATTCTAACGTTCTGCCTTGAGATTTTTGTTTTTCTTCCCTAACAGATAGTAATGCACCTTGTCCATTCAAGAAGTGAATTATAATTTAGGTGTTTTCTCTATGAGGTGTGTTATAACTTGGGTTTTGTTTCACCCATTCTTCTTTTCATAACTTCACAGTTAAACTTCTCCAAACCTTGTTCAATCTTTTGCAACTTCTCTAGACCTAGACCCTATCCAACCTCCTATAGCACCTCTGCAATAATCTTAGAAGCTATTCACCCTCTTCTTCAAGAATCATAAGCTTACGAAGAAAAACAGGTTGCAAAATTTGCCTCAATGTATAATTCTTTCCCTGCATCTCAATGTCAATGAATATTATATTCTCTATAATAATGCGGAAAATTTTGCCAAAAGAATGGGGTTGATAGGGTCAATGAGCATCTCTTCAAATTGATTTGGGAAGGAGAGGACATAGTGTTTTTTTCCTGGGTACATGTTATTTGAGGAGGATAAATGATGGAGAGGTCGCTTAGAGGCAAAACAGGAACAAATAATGATACCAGAATTTTTTTTCGGTTTTATGTATGGGTAAGCTTCATGACAAGTGGAGCATAATTGCATGTGGTTAAGTGCATCAATCATTTCATAAAATAAACGATGTGCATGATGGATATGGTTGTTTTGGAATTGTTGGGAAGTTGAAGAGGAAGCCACATGGGGGGATGATTGTACATGGAAGGTGGGAGGTGAAGAAAGGTTAGAGTTTGGAAATGATTAGTTGGCAAGTGAAAATGGAAGGGAAAACATAAGAGGTGGGGTGGATGATAGGGGAGGGAGACTAATATGGGAAGGAATGGTAGTTTGGTTTGGGTTAGATTAAGAGGTAAGGTTGGACTAATGACTGTTGTAGAGAATACAATGGCATGCATTTATTCTATCCTTGTCAAGCATGTAGTGGAATCATCATTGTTCCTTCTACACATTATTCTCTAGGGTGGTTTGCATAGCTACTCAAACAATAAATTTTTTGTAAAAATTAGAGGTGTAAGTGAATTAGGAGCAAAGGCGAGTTAAGCATGCATATGAAATGGAAAGTAGGCTATGGAGCAAAATAATTGTTGGTTTGAAGCAAGAAAAGGAACTTTCTTTTTTCCCAATTGAAATTTTTTGTAAAAGTAATAATAGAAAGGCTAATGGTAGTGAGATAACAAAAATGTTTCTTCATAAACAAATAATAAATATGAAAAATTAAGAAATAAAGGACAAATACATGTCATGTGCTAAGTTGAAAGTGTAGGATGTGTTTTTTTTTTTTGGATATTGCTTATTTTGTTTTTTGTGATAGATGCAATCTTCAATCTCTAGTAGCTGAAGCAAACAATATTAAATTCGACAGAGGATTCCCCTGCAGAAACAAGAAATGACTGGATTATGTGTGTACTTGATATAATCAATGGACTTGATTGCAGCATACAGATGAGGAACCAATGATCCATACATTAGGGTACACTACGGGAATTTAAAGAAAGAGAAGAGAAAAAGTTGTCTATATGATGCTCCATCCTCAACAATATCAAACATTTTGGTGCATCATGTAAACGTTCATAATGCCATATTGTCAGCATACAGTATTGGTGATTGTATTGCTACCTCCAAGAGAAATGGTTGACAAATGGGTTCATTTATAAGATCTTACGAAGGAAAATTCATGTTCAAGTGACTTAAGGGTGCCAGAAATGTCTAGGAAATCAAGATTGTCATAGCAGAGTTCCAGCATGCCGATCTTAAAATCAATCAACAACTATGATAAACACCTTTTAACTTCCTAAGTGCTGGTGCTAGTTTAGCTATTTACGGGAAATATAACCAGTAGGAAAAGACTTATTCTTGAGCTGATCCATCTACAATAACTAGGTGAATCAACAGCCAGAGTCACCAATCCATTGGTGTAAACAACTTCAGTAAAACAACGAGAAAGAAGTGGCTATAGCATTTCCAAATTTGCAGTGACAACTCCAATACTCACAGTAGAGCGAAGAAAGCATGGTCAAAGATATAAATGCTTCATTAGAAAAACACCCTAGAAATAATGGGCACAACCCCCATTTGAGAGAAATTTTGTAATTCTAAAATGAACAAGGATTACAACAATCGAACCTGACTCAAACACCTGATTTAGGAACTCAAGAAATCATTTCATATATTCAATGATTCTCAATCAGCTAAAGAGAGAAAAAATGACAACAATTAAAAACATGGTGTAGATAGTAATTTGTCTTCTATACCTAACCTCGGAAAAAAGCTTATGCCAAAGGACACTACGCCCCTGTCCTGGCAGAATTCTGCTGGAAATCTAAAGCAGCCATAAAAATTGCAACTGGATTTCCTGGTGAAGGAGGAGTCTGTTGCAATACTGAAACATATGAACCAGCTTTACGTTGAGCACTATCATCTATTATAAAAAAAAATCTCCAACTTTTCAAGTCCTATCTGCCTTTTGATTAAGTCGACATTTTCTTGCAACACTTGGATCTCATCAAAGGAAGTTTTACATCTAGGGCTTCAGGGCCGACAGCAAGTGTTTCATCCTTTTTGAACTTCAAGAAAGGCATTACCAGTTTCAGAGTTTCAGAGCGCTGTTGCACATAACTTCCAAGCCCTTTCGAAGCCCCAACCACCTCTCCGACCCAGTAAATCCGACGAAATTTTTGTTGCACCTCAAACTTCCAAGCCCCAACCAGTGAAAAAATGGGGCAAATCACACCAACACCTCCTTCTGACCCAATAATTCCAGGCGAATGCCATTGAAATCTGCTCCAAACAAAAAAAAATTGGGGCGAATGCCATTGAAACCTACTCCAAGCAAAGAAAATCGGGAGCGAATTCCATTTTTTTAGTTTTATGGGCATTTATTTTAGTGGGCTAATATTCAATAATTAATTATTTTTAAAATAATTATAGGGCTAACTTTATAAAACTATAGAAAATTGGTTTTTTATAAAAAATTCGCCCTATCAAAATTTAAAACCCCTTAAAATTCGCCTTTGGGCTAAAATTCGCCCCTAGAATTTTCCCTGATTGAATATTGATGGAAATTTCTACTGATGATGCTACAATTTCCACTTTATTGGATTTTTTCATGGTCTTTGTGAATTCATTCAATGTTTTAAGAAAGAATCCACTTTGGAGGAGGCAACACATGCTTCTAATGAGGATTCATTCATTGTTCTTGAAGGTATCTACATGTTCAACCAATTGGAGGAGGAATTGTATTTCATGGTGCTCCATTATCATGTTATCGTTGACTTGTATCATGGATTTGGTTGCTTGAGAGAATTATCATAGTATTTTTCTAAAATATTTTCATTATTTTTCTTGGAGTAGAAAGGGGATCTCAACATCGTATTCTTATCTTTAGTATAGATTTGTTGAGGAGTTTTGAATGGTAATATTTGATTTTATTCCTTGCATAAAATATTGAAACTAGGAAAAGGTTGCACTAATAGCTGTGGGCATGCTTACAGTGCTTTAGTTACAAAAAATGACACTATGGCTGCTAAAAAGAAGTGGTAGCAACAAAATTTAAAGGGTTGGGAATAACACTAGCCATTCGAAATGAAAGGAGGAGATAAAAACATTGAAGATAATTTTCCAAAACATTCAATAGGTGAAAAGACGAAGCTTCCTCGACAATACGATTTAAAAAATTTTGATGTATTATTCGGTAGGGACTTACATATTATATGTCCCCTTATTTGATGCAACTAATAAATAAATGGTTAAAACCACAACCTTAGTATTTGTCAAGAAGTTTTATACTATAAATTTGTCATCCTTGCTACTTTGTAGAATTCTTTTCAATCACATTGTAGATGGGAGCCTTTTGAAGGAAAGGGAGATTCATATTTATTGCAGCTGTTTTGTTTTCAAAAACAAAAGCTTTGTCAAATTCCATCACAAGCTGTGAAGTGTGTGGTATATGAATTAAGTATGTAGCACTACTTTATAGGGAAAATTTATAAGCTGCATGTATTCTGGTATTTGAAGATGCATCATACAGTTCATCGAAGGAGGTTGTTAGTGACTACGGTATTTTACTAGCTGATTGACTGCTCATATACATCCAAAAGTTTTTCATAATCAGTCCATGTTTGGTTTTCTCTTTTACTAGCCGATTGACTACCCTTTTACATCCCAAAGTTTTTTGAGAAGCACACTCTATAGGAATTTAATACATGGTTGTCAAAACCTTTACTGATAAATTATTGCACATACATAAAGGAGCATTTCCTTCTAAGGGAGATTTATATGCTTTAAATATTTTAATGTTAGAAAATGAATCCACTTTGGGGAGCACCCAACCAAGGGTCAAATTAATTTATTAGAGCAGATTTTAGGAAGGAAAAATCATGATAAGTGTGGGCATGGATGTTTTAAGGATGATATTTGGAAAATGAGACCACTTAATGGCACAAGAAGCTAAGAATAGGGAAGAGCTCCACTTTGCAAGGAATATGGACACCATATCTCCACAACTCAACCAATAAATGAGATACACCCTATAGTATGATGAAACTTGGAAATATTGCGATTTCCAAAAGGGTCCATATAGAAGAGCACTCCAACCTAAGAGATATAGACTTTTTTTGATGTTTTATTATTATTTCATTGAAGAAAAGATGAATCCATAGCTTTCTAAAGTATTCTCTATAACATTGTATTATAAAGTTATGAGTAACACATACAATAAAAGGAGGAGAACTATTGATATGCAAATTGAATTGATGTGGAGGAAAACCCCCATAGGCCAAGTAGATATTTCTTTGCAATAAAGGGAGAAAAGGCCCATGGCAGATTTATGCTTCTGTAATTGTCTTCCTTTCTATTAGTTGGATTGATGTGCAAGGTTTCCATTGTAATATAATAGTGTACCATTCTTATCTAGAGGTGTTTCTTTTGGCCATGGAAGAAGGATTTGGTAGTGATATTTTGAAAATTTCATGCTAGAAGAGAAGAACAAATTTTGAGAAGGAACAAGTAGAAATTTATAGCACATATTTATAGGCTGAAAAGGTGGTCTAGTTGCACACATTTCCAAAAATTTAATCCTAGTATGATAGCCCATTTTTCAAGGGACAATGGTCTATCATTGGAATGAAATTTGTGGTGTTGATTTCAAGGACAATTATTATTTTCTGAGTAGAGAAATGTTTCCAATGCCACACATTCCAAAGTAGTTATTGTTGGATAGTGAACGAGTTTCAAGGACAATAGCAACATTTCCTAGACAACAACAAGGAGAGATAAGTACCATGTGTGATGTAATTAATTTTGTAACTGATTCTCTAATAAAATAAAAATAAAATCCTCCTTCAAATTGGCTTTCCCCTTTGGGGTTTTTCCAAGGTTTGATATTGACCAAAAACTAGAGTCCAAAAATTTGTGTGTACAAGTAAAAGAGTAGTGGTATCCTAGGAGTGTTTCTTTTGAATTTTGTATTCATGTTATATTAGAAATTAACCATGGGATGTGGGCATTAAACATCACATGTAAAAACAAATAAAACTGGGTGGGGCTATAGGATACACAATAATTTTCTTCACTCACTAGTAAGTATGCGGCTCTGTTGCTCGGAGCCTTTGTCTACTAAGGAAACCGAATAAAAGGATGTTGTTGTCCAAGAAATGTACAATAACGCAGTTTCCTATGGAATATTTCAGGACCAATGCCTTCCTCATGAACAATTTTAAGCATTGTTGATCTGGGTACCAAAAAAATATGGATAGAGGGTTTTGATATTCACTAAAAAGTCGACATAACCATCCCTATATCTCTTAGTATATAAGACAACAACAAAAAAATGTTCCATCTCGATCTCTTCTATTTGAAAACTATTAAAGCCTATTCTCTTGAGGAATCCATTGTTCAGCCTCCAAGAAATCCTATGTAACCCCACTTAAAACTAGCCCAGAGATACCTTAGAGTGAAAGCATCTAGTCTCACAACAAGGGGATCAAACAAAGAGGACATGTCTCTAATAAATTCATAGAAGGTCATCTTATGCTTCAGTCATCCTAGTGGTTCAAGCCAAGAGACCTAGATAAATTAATTTTATATGTCATCTATGATGAACATTTTCATAGCATGCTTATTCAACAAAATATATCCAAGAATATCCAAATTATACCTAAAAAGAGAGAGGAAATCCATCAGCCAAATGACCATAGCAAGACATGAGACCTCTGAAAACCAAAAAAAAATCATTCTGGAAGAGGAGCACAAATTCTGAGAAGGAATAGGTAGAGGTTTCCAACACATATTTCTAGGCTGAAAAGGTGCTATGGTTGTACACATTTCTAGACATTTAATCATGGTTTGATAGCCCATATTTCAAGGAACAAAAGCAGTTATGTCAACATGAATTTCTAGGAGAAAATTGCAGGTCAATGGTAGAGATTTGGAATTTGACTAGTGGTATGAATTTGAAGGGACAATGATCTATCAGTGGCATGAAATTTGTGGTGCTTGTTTCAAGGACAATGACAATTATCTGAGCAGAGAAAGTATGTCAGTGGCACACATTCCAAAGTAGTGTTTGTTGGACAATGAATGTGTTTCGAGGACAATGGCACAATTTCCTAGACAGAAAAAAGGAGAGATAATTACCCTGTGTGATGTAATAAATGTTTTAATTAATTCTCTAAGAGAATAAAAATAAAATCCTCCTTCAAAATTGTTGTCCCCTTTCGGGTTTCTCCAAGTTTTGAGATTGACTAAAAACTAGAGTCCAAAAATGTGTGTGTATAAGTAAAAGAGTAGTGGTATCCTAGTAGTGTTTCTTTTGAATTTTATATTCATTTTATATCAGAAATTAACTATGGGATGTGGGAATTAAAAATGAAGTGTAAAATAAAATAAAAATGGGTGGGGCTATAGGACACACAAGAATTTTCTACACTCATGAGTGGGTATTGTGGCTCTGCTTCTCAAAGCCTTTATCTACTATGAAAACCGAATAAAATGATGTGGTTGTCCAAGTAATGTTCGATAAAGCAGTGGCATGTGGAAGTTAAGGACCAATGCCTTCCTCATGAAAAATTTTAAGCACTATTGATCCAAGTACCAATAAAATATGGATAGAGGGTTTTGATATTCACTAAACAGGAAACACAACCATCCCTATATCTCATGGTATATAATACAAAAAAAAACAAAATATTCCATCTCAATCTCTTTTATATGACAATTAGAAAATTCTATTGAATTGAGGAATCTATTGTTTAGCCTCCACCAAATCCTATGTAACCCCACTAAAAACTAGACCAGAGATAACTTAGAGTGCATGCATTGAGTGTCACAACAAGGGGATCAAACATAGAGGACATGTCTCTAAGAAATGCATATAAATTCATATTAGGCTTCAATCATCCTACTAGGTCGAGCCAAGAGACCTAGATATATTACTTGTATATGTCATCTATGATGAATGTGTGCATAACATGTTTATTCAACAAAATATGTTCAAGAGTATCTGAAGTATACATGAAAAGAGGGAGGAAATCCATCAACCAAATGACCATAGCAAGAAATGAGACCTTCGAAAACCAAAAACCTTTCATGCTGGGAGAGAAGCAGGAATTCTGAGAAGGAACGGGTATAGGTTTCTAGGGCATATTTCTAGCCTAAAAAAGTTGTCTCGTTGCACGCATTTCCAGATATTTAATCTTGGTTTGATAATACATTTTCTAAGGAACAAATTAAGTTCTGTCAGCATGAATTTCAAGGAGAAATTTTTAAGTTAGTGGCACATATTTTGAGGAAGGAAATTGTGAGTAGTGGCATGAATTTCAAGGGACAATGGTCTGTGTCAGTGGCATGAAATTTGTGGTTCTGGTTTCAAGGAAAGTGACAATTTTCTTAGCAGAGAAAGTCTGTCAGTGGCACACATTCCAAAGTAGTGATTGTTGGACAATGAACAATTTTCAAGGATAACGACAGGATTTCCTAGAAAGAAATAGGGAGATATAAGTACCTTGTGTAATGTAATTAATATTTTAATTAATTCTCAATAAAAGAAAAATAAAATCCTCCTTCAAACTAGCTTTCCCCTTTGGGGTTTTTCCAAGGTCTGAGATTGACCAAAACCTAGAGTTCAAAATTTTGTGTGTATAAGTAAAAGAGTATTGGTAGCCTAGAAATGTTTCTTTCTAATTTTATATTCATGTTATATCAGCAATTAACCATGGGTTGTGGCCATTAAATATGATGTGTAAAAAAAACTAAAATTTTTAGAAAATTATATATTGCAAAGCAATGCAACACATAAAATATGCAGAAAACACAAGCACACAAAACACATAAAACCATAGAGACACAGATATACGTGGTTCACCCATTTTAGGCTACGTCCACCCCGAACAGCCAGTCCTTCCTTTCTATTATCCAGCAAAATGAAGAGACACTACCTACAAAAATTCCACTGTAATATCTTTTGTTCTCTCTCATAGTCTCCCTATCTGTTTCTCGCTATGAGAATACTCATACAATCCACAACCGCAATACAATACCCTCATACAAAGCAAGGGGTTGCCTTCTAGGGAAAAAAAAACCATAAACTAAACATAACTTCTACCGTTAGATAATTCACCTAATGAACGGCCCAGATTGACTAGAAATTACTATACTTTTACAAGGAAATTTTTACATTTGTTTTAGCTTTAGGGGCACTTCCCCTGAAACCCCCGCCACGGGACCACTAGCCCCCTAACCCCCCAGCCGGGGGGTCAGCCCCCCTGCACCCCCCCCCCCCCCCCACTGCAGGGGTGTACAGTTTTCCTTGAGTATACATCCGACTAAAACAAGTATCTCTAAATCAGGATGAAAATCAGGCTCCACACCCAACAATCTCCCACTTGGAGACTGATTGTAGCAACTCCATCACTGCTTCATTTCCTAGACAATGACTCCCCTTTCGACCTAGTTGTTTCTCATCTTTATCATCATCCTTGAAGACCAATTGAAATTGAGCATATTATCAGTTTCTCCCTAGTTACAACTTTTGTTAGCATATCTGCAAGATTTTGGCTAGTGTGTATCTTTTCCAGCTTCAACTGTCCATCTTCTAACACTAACCATATGAAATGTTACTTGAGTTGTATGTGTTTAGTCCTAGAATGAAATTTTGAGTTCTCTGCAAGATGAATGGCACTTTGGCTGTCACTGTATAACATGCCCATATCATGCTTCTTACCCAATTCATCCATAAACCGTTGTAACCAAATCATTTCATTACTAGCCTCTGTAGCAGCAACATACTCTGCTTCTGTTGTTGAAAGTGCAACAACATTGTAGGATTTTGAAACCCAACTAACAGTTGTTCCACCTACAGTAAATACATATCCTATAGTGCTCCTCCTGTTATCTCTGTCACCTACCATATTTGCATCAAAATATCCCTGTAGAGAAATGTTTGAACCACCAAAGCATAATGCTTGATTTGTGGTACCTCTAAAATATCTAAGAATCCATTTCACTGCCATCCAATATTCTTTTCCTGGATTTTTCATGTACCTTCTTACAACTCCCACTGCATGTGCAATATCAAGCCTTATGCAGACCATTGCATACATTAAGCTTCCAACTGCTGATGCATATGGAACTTTAGACATATAGTCCATTTCTTCTTGGGTCTTGGGGCACATCTCCTTACTAATTTTGAAATGGCTAGCAAAAGGTGTACTAATTGGTTTTGCATTCTGGATATTAAATCTTTTCAACACCTTTTGTATGTACTCATTCTGAGACAGTGTTAATTTGCGACTTTTCCTGTCTCTACTTATTCTCATACCAAGGATTTGTTTTGCAGCTCCCAAATCCTTCATTGCAAATGAATTTGCCAAATTTCTTTTGAGCACATTTATTTCCTGCATGTTAGACTCTGCAACAAGAATGCCATCTACATACAATAACAATATAGTATAGCTGCCATCATTTTGCTTTTTCAGATAAACACAATGATCAGAGTGACATCTAGTATAACCTTGTTCAGACATAAACCTGTCAAATTTTAGATACCACTGCCTTGGATCTTGTTTTAAGCCATACAAGCTCTTCTTTAACCGTCACACTAATTTTTCTTTCCCTTTGACCTCATATCCTTTTGGTTTCTCCATATAGATCTCTTCCTCCAAATATCCATGAAGAAATGTTGTCTTTACATCTAACTGTTCAAGGTGTAAATATTCCGCTACTACAAGACTTAAAATAGTTCTAATTGAAGTCATCTGAACAACAGGAGAAAATATTTCATCAAAATAAATACATTTCTTTTGTGAAAACCCCTTCACCACAAGTCTAGCTTTGTACCACTGTTTTCCTCCATCTTCTTCCTTCAGCCTATAAACCCATTTACTTTGCAATGTAGTTTTACCTGCATGCAACCTGACTAAGTCCCAAGTCTACTTATGCATCAAGGATTCCTTCTCTTCTTCCATGAATAGCTCTCACTTCTTCTTGCTTTCAACCTGCATTGCTTCTTCATAACATTCGAATTCATTAGAATCAGTCAATAATAAATAATATAATGAAGGAGAGTGTCGTTCAAGGGTTCTACTTATCCTAGAAGATCTTCTGACACCACTTTCAAGTGTTTGAGGTGCTTGTTGCTTTTGTGGTGGTTGTGGTTGCTGTGATCATTGATTATTATTATTTTCAGGCACCTTTACTTTTTTCTATGATCTCATCAAGAACTTTGTATTCATTATTTTCCTTTTCCTGTTTCTTTTCCTACAACTGATTGTTATACAATACCTTTTCATTTAATATTACATCTCCGCTCCTAATGATTTTGTGATTTTCATAATCATATAAGTGATAACCAAAATCATTAACACCATATCCAATAAAGGTACATTTCTTTGATTTTGCCTCAAGCTTTGTTCTATTTTCTTTATTAATATGGACAAAGGCCTCACAGCCAAAAGGCTTTAAAAAATAGGAGTTTACATTTTTACCTGTTCATGCTTCCTCTGGAATACCACCATCCAAGGAACTTGAAGGCCCTATGTTTATTAGATAAATAGTAGTATCTACAGCGTCTGCCCAAAATTGTAAAGGAAATCCTACATGCAATCTCATGCACCTTGCATGCTCCATGATTGTTCTGTTCATCCTTTCTGACACACCATTCTCTTGTGGTGTTCTTGGAACTATCTTCTCTCTGTGAATTCCATGCTCTAAAAATTACCTATCAAACTCTTTGTTGCAATATTCACCTCCATTGTCTGATCTGAGACACTTCAACTTCTTTCCTATCTCAATCTCAACCAAAGCTTTCCATTTCTAAGCAGGTCCCCATACATCTGTATGCACAAGCTCTAATTTTTTTCTCTTCTTTTCTTTCCCAACTCTGAGAAATCTAACTCTCTTCTATTTTCCATAAATACAATTCTCACAGAAATCCAAATCAACATTCTTCAAACCCGGTAACAAATTTCTTGGGTGAAGAATCTTCATCCCCTTCTCACTCATGTTTTCGAGCCTATGATGCCATAATGATGCCTCTTCTCCTTTGGAATTTAAAGCATTAATAGAGTTAGAAATACCATTTCATAAATACAATGTACCAACCTTTTCACCTTTTTCTATTACAAGGGCTCCTTTGGTGACCTTCCAAGTTTTATCTGTGAAAGTTGTCACACAACCTTCACTGCCTAACTGCCCTGTTGAAATCAAATTTTTCTTCAAATCTGGAACATGCCTTGCCTCTTTTAATAGCCATTGGTTTCCATTCTGCTGTTTTACAAGAACTTTACCCATTCGAACAATTTTACAGGATTTGTCATCACCCAAACAGACTTGTCCAAAATCTCCTTGAACATAGTCATGAAAATATTTCTTATCAGGTGTGGCATGGAATGAGGCCCCTGAATCTACAACCCAATAATAAGTAACATTTTTCGAAAGAAATAATCAAAGCATCTTGTAACACATCACCTATCACATTTGCTTCATGATTGTTTTCTTGTTGTGTGTCTCCTTCTTTTCCCTTCTGAGATCTACAGTATTTGTTTAGGTGTCCTTTCTTTCTGCATTTCTAACACATTATCCTTGATCTGGACTTGGATCTGCCTTTCCTTGTTTTAATACGATATCCTGAGCTCTTTCCTCTTTCCATTTTTCTTCCCCTAGACTCTGCACTCAAAGCATTACCTGATGTCTCACTAGAGATTTTCCGTTGCATTTCCTTGCTTGTTTGAGGCCGAGGGTTTTTCATATAATTTCGCCAATGCCTTAATCAAACCCTTTTTTGTTGTTTCCTTTGAAATATTGAAGGCTACTGATGCTGCGAGGCACAACCGTACTATTCTGAGCGCCTTTCTATCGAGAATCTCCCATTCTACGTCTATCATAGCAGTCAAATTCTTTTTTTTTCCACTCAATGGTAGGTACAAATATTTATGATACAGATAATATTCCATTTGCATCTTCCCCAGTGGGAAGTTTTGGCTGTTGAATTTCTCGACCCTAAACTTACCATCTTCTGCCATTGCTCCCACTCGAACTAGGAACCCTTCTTTCCTATGAGTTTATCAGCCAAATAGACCTTCAACTCCGATACCAGTTGTTAGAAAATTATGTATTACATAGCAATGCAACACATAAAATATGAAGAAAACAAAAGCACACAAAACACATAAAACCAGAGAGACACAGATATACATGGTTCACCTAGTTTGGGCTACGTCCACCCTGACTAGCTAGTCCTTCCTTTCTATTATCCAGCAAAATGAAGAGACACAAACTACAACAAATCCACTGTAATATCCTTTGTTCTCTCTCACAGTCTCCCCATCTATTTCTCGCTCTGAGAATACTCATACAATCCACAGACTCAATAAAATACCCTCATACAAAGCAAGGGGTTTCCTTCTAGGGAAAAAACCCTAAACTAAACATAACTTCTACCATCAGATCATTCGCCTAATGAACAACCCATATTGACTAGAAATTACTATACTTTTACAAGGAAATTTTACATATGTTTTTAGCTTCGAGGGCGCTACCCCTGAAACCCCGTTCTGGGACCGCCATCGACCTAGACTCCCCGCCGGGGGGGTGGCCGCCCCCCCCCCGATCCCACTGGGGGGACAAGTCCCCCCTGCTGCAGGGGTGTACAGTTTTCCTAGGGTATACATCCAGCTAAAACAATGATCTCTGAATCAGGATGAAAATCAGGCTCCACACCTAATAAAAATTGGGTGGGGCTACAAGACACACAATAATTTTCTACACTCGCTAGTGGGTATCGTGGCTTTGCTTCTCAGATATTTTTTCTACTAAGAACACTAAATAAAAGGATGTGGTTGCCCAAGTAATTTTTGATAAAGCAGTGGAATATGGAAGATTGGACAACCAATGCCTTCCTCATGAACAATGCTAAGCATTGTTGATCCAGGTAGCAAAAAACCATTGAGAGAGGATTTTGATATTCAATAAAAACTTAAAAGGTGACATAACCATCCCTATATGTCATAGTATAGAAGGAAAAAAAAAAAAAATCCATCTAAATCTCTTCTATATGACAATTAGAAAAGCCTAGTCTCTTGAGGAATCTATTGTTTAGCCTCCATCAAATCCTATGTAACTCCACTCAAAACTAGACCACAGATATCTTAGAGTGCATGCATCTAATGTCACAAAAAGGGGATAAAAAAAAAGAGACATATCTCTAAGAAATGAATAGAAGTCCATTTTAGGCTTCAATCATCCTAGTGGATCAAGTCAAGAGACCTAGATATATTACTTTTATATGTCATCTATGATGAACGTGTTCATAACATGTTTATTCAACAAAATATGTCCAAGAATATCCAAATTTTACCTAAAAATAGGGAGGAAATCCATTAGCCAAATGACCATAGCAAGACATGATACCTTTCAAATCCAGAAATTGTGATCCCACCCAATAGGTGTACTTAAGGCCATTTTTTAAAATTGGAAACTAGGGCCAAATTCCACCTTGTACAACTACTTTGGGGAATATAATTGCAACATTGAATTCCTCTTTTAGAGAGGACCAAAATCGACCTAATATCATTGAATTTGGTTAAGGAGAAGCATGATTTTGAATTTATGTTTCTCTCATGTAAAATTAACAAGGTCAGCCTCACCTATATGTCGGCTCAATAAGCCCAAAAGTCACATCTCTTCAGTCCCGCCGACTAGTATATATCGAGGTTCCCTCAACCTCATTTCAGTCATCTACCTCATGTCTCTTCTCTCTAAAATAGCCACAGATGATCCTCAACGAAGGAAAAATGGTTTCGACGTCATATTTTTTGTGCTATGTTCCTTTGGAAGGAGGTCGAGGCACTTTGGGCTATCATATATCTATTCTAGGCCATGTTTATTCTACTTTTCATACCAATATCTCTCATACAAGCAACCTCATTATTTGAGGTAAAGTTTGGTTATGTTTTGGACTGTTTAAAGTAGGGTTCTTATCCTTGATGTTGGCTTCATTGGAGGGAAGATCTTCCAAGTGAACCACGGGAATTATCTCCCCTAGATCAGGAGGTCATAATCCTATATGATTTCAATATGGGCCATGAACTGAATTCTATTGAATGTTGAATCTTGTGAGTTATATTAAAGGGCTATAAATAGCCCTACTCATTAGAAGAATGTGGGCTAATTATATTGAATGTAAATCACAGTCAAGGAATCATTCAAGGAGTAGTGGAAGAGGTATATTGAAGCCTATCATAAAACCCTAACCAACTCACCAAAATTCTAAGCCTCTACAACATTAAGCCTCAAGCCTGTGATCGCTCAATTTTCCTATCCAATAACATCATACTTTTGGACCAACTTTTTACCTCAAGACAGTGACATTGAGTCTTCAAATTGGCAAGTCGATTTTGACCTTGATATATTGTACTCTCTATCTAATGAAAATTTGATATTAATAATAAGAATATTTTATCAAGAGTTATCCCCATCTCGGGGTTTTCCCTGGCTTCTTC